>OZ022263.1:128600305-128610305 GCA_963978885.1 Nemotelus pantherinus
ACCCGTGTTTCGCTCTCATAAACGTTGAAATTCATGCCAGTGGTAATATCTGAAACCTTCCACCATATGAGTTATAATGCGTTTTTGAGACCAAAGTAGAACGTGGCGTTTGAAACAGTTTGGCCGTAATAAGCAGCTCATCTGGTTTCATATGCACTCAAAACCTGCACGATTCTTCTCTTGTTCTTCGAACATTAGTGTTTCTAGCGGTTCAGGTGCGCTAGAGTTTTTTACATTCAAAAAACTGTTGAGAATAATAATATGGTATTGATGTGAAGTTGAAATTAAAAAAAAACGAAAAGCAATTTATCTCAATTCTTGAATTAAAATAAATTTATTACATGAGGAAGGAGATAAGTAATCCTTAATATAATCCTCACCTTAAGCAACATAAGCGATGTACTCGACTATAACATAAGTGATGATGAAGAAGTGATGAGCACTTTTCCAACGAAACAGCAATAAGTCTACCATATCAAGTTTATGCTTTAATTAACCTATCCTTTAAGTTTCATATTCACCCGAGAATTTCATCGAAAGCTTCAGAGATTAAACGTTGCTGCAATCCGAAAAATGTTCGGAAAGCAGAAAATTTAAGCATTGGTTCCTGATTTCATTGTAAATGCTTTGCATATGAATATATAATGGAAGCATCTGTTGATGCAATATTTACGAACATATCTGGTGCTGGAAACCCAGTGTTTGAAGCATAGCCAAAAATCACCCATATGTGCTTCACGTTAAGTAAAATCTACTCTGTAAATGTTGTTTCGATTGAATGACTGCGCTGACTTAAGGGCTACAACCCCAAGAACTTTTAAAATTTATGAAACGCTAATATGTGTTATTAATTGGTTATTACCATTCCAGGATCATTCTCATTTGAAAATCTAATTTTACTAATTTTCGAAGAGAATTAGTATTAAACTCGCTTCGCTGAAAATTCGTGATATATATATATATATAGATGTATATAAAAATTATATATATATATATATATATATATATATATATATATATATATATATATATATATATATATATATATATATATATATATATAAATTATATATATAAATTATATATAATTTATATATATATATATATATATATATATATATATATATATATATATATATATATATATATATATATATATATATATATATATATATATATATATATATATATATATATATGTATATGTATATATAAATTGTCACTTAAAAACAAAATGACTCTTGTTAAACAAGTTCTTCAGCCAGTGATGCTTTACGGAGCACCAGGGTGGGGCATGTGTGCTACCACCCACATAAACAAACTTCAGATAGCTCAAAACAAGTGGCTCAAGATCATCTGCAACAAGCCGTTTTTCTATTCCACGCGCAAGCTACACATCGAAACCGGAGTCAAGGAGGTAAAAATCCTTATAAAAAAGCATAGGATAAAATTTATTAGAAAATCTAGCCATTGCAACAACGCCCTCATTCAATCTTTTGCACAATCTACTAATAGATAGTGATAATACGATAGTTTTAGCGCTAGTCTAAAGTAGATTTTAGGTAGATTTAAGTAAGCTTTGTCTAGTTATAAGAAAAATTAAAGCATCTAAATATAAGGTTTTTGTATATTTTTCCTTATACTGACTCACTACTTTAAGTTCAATTATTTTCAGGAATAAGACTAAATTTAGTTCATAGTTGAAGAAGCAAATTGCTTAAAGCTCTATATTAAGGGGTTATACGCAGTTAGAAGGCCGGAAAAAGACGTTTCTTTATTAATTTTTTGTGAAAAGGTATTTTACTTTGCAAAAACAGAAAGTTTATATGCATTTAGTGCCAACATCTGAGTTTATAATGATTTTAATAATTTGTAAAAATATTGATCTAGTGCGCTCCTTCAGACGATCTCCTGGAGGTCTTCCAAAAAAAGGTGTTCGGCGGTGACCACGATTTCTCCGGTATAATTCATCTGAAGTCAAAAGGCCAAACACACTCTTTTAGTAGATAGATAAAACTAGGTAATGATCGAAGGAATAATCGAAATTTAGATTTTTGACAAAATGGCAACTTCGTAAAGAAAAATCGAATTTTAAACCAAAATTGCCATTTAAAATTGTTTAAAAAACAGAAATAATTATCCAAAATCTTGTTCCTTCGAAAATTTATCTGAGAAAGTTGTGTTAAAATTTCAACCCGTTTGGTTGAGCCGTTTTTTTTAGAACTCTGGGTCACCGACTTGGAAAGATAGTTTTGAGCAAAACGCGTTTAAAGTTTTGGAAAAAGTTAACACATAGATAATTGTTTTTACTAATGTTCGAAGAAGAACATTATTATTAAAATCACTTTGGCCAAAAATTAATATTTCTAAATATATATATATATATATATATATATATGTATATATATATATATATATATATATATATATATATATATATATATATATATATATATATATATATATATGTATATATATCATCAAAAAATTTCAGTGAAAAAATCTCAAGAACGCGCCATCCGATTGAACTGAAATTTTTAGGACACATTGGTGGTATGCAGAATAGTGTCAGGTTTCAGAAAAAGTTGAAAATCTTTAACCCTTTGGCGCCAGCGGCCATTTAAGTGATACTTTTAATATACCTATTATTCCGTACACAAATAAGTTTTGCAAAAATAAAGTTAACAAAATAAATTTCGAACGTGTTTTCCATGTTAATCGGATAATGTTTTAGAATTTTTTAACCCCATGTGTGCGCTGGGTGCCTAAAAAAGAAAATTTTTTAAATTGCGATAACTTTTGACAGAGCTATTCAATCATTACCAAATTTTCAGAACATATTGGTATTATTTAGTTGTAAATTCGTGTAGCGTGTTTTGAGGAGCGTGCTGGCAACTCTAAAGCTAGGTCAAGGACTGAAAGTGAAAACCTTCAAATTATCGTCTGTCTTGAAAAAATGCCGTTTCTTCAAAAAAAAAGCCTCTCATATGTAAATTTCGTGCTTTTTTTTACATAGACCAAAAAAAATTTGATATGGTATAACGGGCACGCCTGGTAGCCCTTGCCCAATTTACCTATATTTTTAGCATCAAAAACTTCTATTCACGGAAACTCACGATCCGATGAGCAGAATTAATTGAAATTTACAGACTGTATTGGTCTTAAATAGGACCAGGTTTGATAGAAGTGATTTTGAAATGCAGACAATTCTGTGCCAGTGGTGCCATCTTGAAAAATCACTAAAAAAGATAACTGCTCTTAGCCCTATAAATTCTGATTGAATCGTTCGATTTTGACGAAATTCACACAGTACTGAATCTTAATTTAAACCATGCTTGGTAGAAATTTGGTTGAAAAATTCGGTTGGAGCTGCCAGCTATGATAATTTTGGTGTCTTAAATTTGAAAAAATAAAAATTTGGAAGTGAAAACATTCAAATCATCGAATATCCTAAAAATGGCCGTTTCTTACAATAAAACCAATCTGTATACAAATTTTATGCTCTATCAAAACGTTCAAAGTAAAACTTTGGAAATTTCATGTCGGACAAGAACGGTAACCCTTTCCCAGTTAACCTATATTTTTAGCATCAAAAACTTCTGTTCACGGGAATTCACGCACCAATAATCAGATATCATTGAAATTTACAGAATGTATTGGACTTAAGTAGAACCATGTCTGATAGAAGCGATTTTGAATTGCGGGCGACTCTGTGCCAGTGGTGCCATCTTGAAAAATTACAAAGAAAAAAAAAACTGCTTTTTGCCCTATGAAATGTGAATTAGTAACCAGATTTTCATAAAATTGACACAGTAGCTACACCTTATTCTAAACTCTGTTTGATAGAAATTTGGTTGAAAAATTCGGTTGGTGCTGCCAGCTATGGTAATTTTTGTGTCTTTGGTTTTGAAAGGTCTCTCAGGAAAATAAAACTTTTTGCCCTATAACTTCCAGTGCAGTCATGCAATCAGTACGACTTTCATACAATTAATGGAACCTATTATAAGCATTATGCAGGCCAGATTTGGTTGAAAAGCCACGATAGCGTTGCCAGCTATTGTTGGTTTTGTGTTTGTTTGCAATATCTTTATTAAGCAGTTTTATCGTAGAATTTTCAATTGGTAATGATATTGTAGTGACAATAAACAGCAAATATTAAGCTTGCGATAATTTGAAAAAACTCGCTGCAAGTAACCGTAAATTTCTTTATACTCCTATAACTTCGAATGTAATATAACAACGTGAAGCAGATGTGATATATTCTTGGCTTTGATACTGGCGAAAGGTTGCCAGCACGAGTCGGTTGTGCTACTTTTGTGTCAATAAATGCTTACAGTTAGTATTCATACCGGAAACATTTACAATGAAAATAAATAACCGATGTTTCAATTCCCTAAGTTCTGCAAATTTTTCGGATCCCAGCCCCAAACACCAACTTCAGTTACAGTGCTGCAGGCACTGAGCATTTTCTTCATTGATGTTATATGAGATGCTGCTTTTAAAGTTTGGTGAAATAAGCAACTGATAACGAATATAATTAACAAGTGTTTTTCTTTCATAAACGTTGAAACCCATGCCAGTGGTAATATCTGAAACCTTCTACCATATGAGTTATAATGCATTCTTGAGACCAAAGTAAAACGTGGCATTTGAAACAGTTTGGCCGTAATAAGCAGCTCATGTGGTGGAATATGCACTCAAAACCTGCACGATTCTTCTACTGTTCTTCGAACATTATTGTTTCTACCGGTTCAAGTGCGCTAGAGTTTTTTTTAGTTATATGGAGTCATCTGTTCTAGGACCATAAGATGTACCCTTTGTGGCCTCACCAGCTTCTAATACTTCGATTTGATGCTGCTACGAGCCATTTTTCCCTCTCGGGTACTCCCATGCGCTTCGGTCTGTACTCCGCCTACTTTCTAACAGTGTAAATATGCGTATATCTCGGAAAAAACTTGTCGGATCGATTTGAAATTTTCAGGAAATATTATCAGTTAAATATTCATTCTGAAAATGCAAAAAATAAAAAATCCATTTTAACTGCGTATAACCCCTTAAGTTTCAGCAAACCTGATAAGTTTTAATTATAATGAATAACATTGAATTTGAATTTGAATTTACTTCTGACAAAAACATTGGATCGTCGTGAAATTTGCAGAGCGTATTAGTCTTGACATAAGCTTAACAAGGTAGTGCTTTCCAAGGTAGCGGAAGTAATTCTGTAGCAGCGGCAGGCTCCTAAAAAAAATCCTTTTAATCATTGATCTTCCTCAACAATTTTTGATTTTTGACAAAAAATTCAAAACTTTGATAAATTTTAGCCTTTGTGCATCATGTGAAATTAAAATTTTCAAAATTCCGATTTGCACAAGAACGGCAACTCATCGCCAAATTACCTCTATTTTCAGCACTCAAAAGCTCTGTTCACGAAAACTGACGACCGGATTATCCGATCATTATGAACTTTACAGGATATGTTGGTATTAACTAGGACCAGGTCTGATAGAAGTGATTTTGAAATGCGCACATTCCTGTGGCAGTGGTACCGTTTTGAAAAATCACAGGAAAAATAATTTATTTTTGGCCTAGAGTTGCCAGCTATGGTGATTTTTGTTTCCCAAATCTTGCAAACTTGCTTAGTAATACAAAGCTTTTTCCCTATAGCTTCTGGTCCAGTCATGATATTAAAAAAACATCTTCCAGCAAACAGACTCTGATGTATACCAAATGTCGTAGGAATTTCGTAAAAAAATCATGAAAGAGCTGCCAGCTATGACCATTTCTGTAATTTTGTGAAATTTCTTTACTGAGCGATTATGTCATTAGATTTGCAAATGGGAATGATCCTTCAAACAAAATTGACTATAAATATTGACGCTTTAAAAATTTGAAAAGATTTGAGGGGGGTCACCCTAAAATTTGTTTCACCCGTATAACTTCCAGCGCAGTGATTCAATCGAAACGAAAATTACTGGTTGGCCTTAACTTAACGTGAAGCAGATTTGGTATATATTTTTCTTTGCTGCTGACACAGGGTAACCAGCTTAAGCCATTTTCGTAAATATGGCACCAACAGATGCTTCAAGTTACGTAGTCATATGCAAAGCATTTGCGATAAAATAAGAAACCAATTTTTAAATTTTCTGAGTTTTGAACATTTTTCGATAGGCAGCCTCAAACAACAATTAACCGCTAAAACTTTCGATGAAATCCTCCGATGAGAACGAAATTCAAAGACTTAGTTGATGTAAGTATGAGCTTGTTAAGGTTAACTTATTGCTGCTGCGTTGAGAAAGTATTGCCAGCACTGAACATTTTCATCATTTGTGTTATAGTTGAGTTTTGCTGCTTTGGATAAGGAATGGTTTATTTGATTCTACAAAAAAGTGTATTACGTCTTCCTGCATTGTCACTCAAAAAAAATTTCTTCGAAAATTAGTGTTTTTTTTTAACTAATTATCGAAAAACATTAGTATTAAAATCGATTCGGCGAAAAATTCATATTTCCATCTATATATATATATATATATATATATATATATATATATATATATATATATATATATATATATATATATATATATATATATATATATATATATATATATATATATATATATATATATATATATATATATATGTATATGTATATATATATATATATAATATATATATATATATATATATATATATATATATATATATATATATATATATATATATATATATAAATATATATATATATATATATATATATATATATGTATATGTATATATATGTATATATATATATATATATATATATATATATATATATATATATATACATTTGTGTATATATATATATATATATATATATATATATATATATATATATATATATATATATATATATATATATATATATATATACATATATATATATAAATATATATATATATATATATATATATATATATATATATATATATATATATATATATATATAAATATATATATATTTATATATATCATCATCAAAAATATAATAATATATATATATCATCAAAAAATTTAGTGACTCTTTCTCGGGAACGCGACATCCGATTGAGCTGAAACTTTGAGGAAACATTAATGTATATGCAAAATAGGTCCAGGTTTCACCAAATGTCAATTATCTTTAACCTTTTGGTGCAGATGGCCACTTAAGTGATATTTTTAATATACTTATTATTCCGTACGCAAATAATTTTTGCAAAAATTAAGGTAGCGGAATAAATTTCGAACCTGCTTTAAATGTAAATCGGACAGTGTTTTGGAATTTTTCCCCATGTGTGCGCTGGGTGCCTAAAAAGAGAACGGGAAAATTAAAAAAAACATTAATTTGCGATAACTTTTGACACAGCTTTTTAATCCTTATGAAACATTCAGAACATGTTGGTATTATTTAGTTGTAAAATTGTGAAACTTCTGATGAGCGTGTTTGCAGTCCTGTAGCTAGGGCAGGGTTGTGAATACTGAAGTGTAAACATACATAAATGTCAAAACAATTGAAATATATCCACTTTGCGATTTGAGCGATATTCCACAAAAGTGGTGAACACTAAAATTATAGAAGCCTTGACTTAGCGGAGACTCAAACAAATGCACTTCATTTTTAAAACAACATTCAAAGCCAAATCCATACATTTTGGTACCTATATTTTTCATTTACTAAAATTTTACTACTTAAGAGCGAAACATAAGATAATAAAGTCGGTTTGTTTCGGTAAGCCAAATCGGTCGGCGACCAAACAGACTTTGTTCATACAAATATCAGAATATTTCATTTGTACAAGTATGTCAGAGCTGATGGTATAGGGGCGGTTAAATTTGCCACGCAGAAGCGACGACTAATTGATTTGTAGAAAGAAAACTGTCTAATGAAAAAGACAATTGTTTCCTTCACGAACGTTTCACGAACAAAACATACGTACATTTCAGCAGGCGCTGAAAGTGAAAACCTTCAAATCATCGACTCTCCGGAAAAAATGTTGTTTCTTGAAAAAACAGCCACTCGTGTATAAATATTATGCTTTGTCTACACAGCCAAAGTAAAAAAATTGAAATTTTGCAACGGGCACGCCTATTAACCCTTTCCCAACTTACCTATATTTCAGCATAAAAAAATTCTGTTCACGGAAACTCACGATCCGATAATCAGAATTTATTGAAATTTAAAGAATGTATTGGTCTTAAGTAGGACCAGGACTGATAGAAGTGACTTTGAAATGCGGGCAATTTTGTGCCAGTGGCGCCATTTTGCAAAAACACTTAGAAAAATAGCTGCTTTTGGCCCTGTAAATTCTGATTCAGTCATTCTATTTTGACGACATTCACAAAGTAGCCTAACTTTATTTTAAAAACGTTTGGTGGAAATTTGGTTGAAAAACTCGGTTGGAGCTTCCGGCTATGGTAATTTTGGTGTATTAAATTTCAAAAACTCCTGAGGAAAATAAAGCTTTTTGCCCTATAGCTTCTAGTTCAGTCATTGAATCATAACGAAATTCAAATGGCAAATCAAACTTATTATAGTTAATATTCAGTAGAAATTTAATTTCACAATGATGATAAAGTTGCCAGCTATGATCGTTTTTGTATTTTTTGGCATACCTGTAATAAGCGATTTTAGCATAGAGTTTTCAAATCGTAATGATGTTATAGCGAAAATAAACATAAAATATTAAGATCTAGAAAGTTTGAAAACTTTTGCGAATGTAAACGTTAAATTTCTTTGCATCCCTATAACGCACAGCTGGTTGACTTTAACGTAAGGCATATGCGAAATATTTCTTGCTACGGTGCTAGCGAAGGGCAGCCAGGCACTAGGCCGTTTTGTTATTTTCGTTCCATTAAATGCTTGCATTAAGTATTTTCATCGCAAGCATTTGCAATGAAAATTAGTAAACAATGTTTAAATTTTCTAAGATCTGTACATTTTTCGGATGACAACCCCAAAAACCTTTCTATCGCTGTAAATTTCGATGAAGACACCGAAATTAAAATAAGCTTATATTTTATTATTAC
This sequence comes from Nemotelus pantherinus, assembly GCA_963978885.1. NCBI lineage: Eukaryota > Metazoa > Arthropoda > Insecta > Diptera > Stratiomyidae > Nemotelus > Nemotelus pantherinus. Next base: position 128,609,351 of record OZ022263.1, read on the forward strand.
TTAGGGTGTATTAGTTTTAAGTAGGAAAAGTAAGTAGTGGTAGAATACACACTCAAATTCTGCACAAATTCTCTACTGTTCTTCGAGCATTAGTGTTTCTAGCAGTTCTGATGCGCTAGGGGTTTTTTCTTATTCGCTTTAGAAATAAACGGCTTCCTTCGTTGTGCTCTGCCATGTGACCCATGTTCATTCAATATTCTTCGAACGATGGAGGCTGAAACGGATTGATTGTATGTCGCCGAATAATTTTCAGCAATTATTGCTGCACTTGAACGTGGACTACTCTTAACTTCTTTCACTATATTTCTTATTTCTTTTCTATTTAAATTCTCTGGCCATCCAGATCTTTTAAAATTGTCCAATACTTTGAATTTATTGTTTTTGTTTGAACTACAGGTTACCTCATACACATATTAACGAAATAAACAAACAAGTACAGGAATTGTTAGACAGCAGTGTCATCGATGGTTCAACTACCCCTACAACTTACCACTACTTCTAACAACGCAGAAGAGTGAACTAGGCGCAAATAAATGGAGACTAGTGGTTGATTTTAGAGCACTCAATAAGAAAATAAATTCCCTCTAACAAGACTAGAAGATGTTCTAGATTGGCTGGGGAGAGATAAATGTTTCTCTACTTTAGACATGGCAAGTTCAGTCCATCAAATAGAGCTAACGAAAGAGTCACGACCATTACCAGCCTTCTCCACGAACAAAGATCACTATCAGTTTAAACGACTACCCTTCGGTTTGACAACTTCCTCAAACAGCTTTCAACGCATGCTCACCATAGCTCTGAGTGGACTCGACTCAGCATTTTTTCTATATGTAGATGATATAATTGTTTTCGGCTGCAGCTTAGCACACTATAATGCAAATTTAGTACGAATACTTGAAAGATGAAAAAAATGCAATCTTAAGCTAAATCCTAAAAACTCTAGCGCACCTGAACC
>OZ022263.1:128612805-128617805 GCA_963978885.1 Nemotelus pantherinus
TTCGCACTGACCCCGGGAAACTAGATACAATCAAAAGGTACCTAGTACCAACAAATCCAGACGAAGTTAGAAGATTCGTCGCATTCGCCGATTATTACCGTCGATTCATTCCCGACTTTGCTAAAATAACAAAATGTTTAAATGACCTGCTAAAAAAGAAAGTGTAATTCAAGTGGACAGAGCAATGTCAAACAACATTTGAATTACTCAAAAGCAAAGTAATGAATGCACCAATTCTACAATACCCGGAATTTAGCAAACCATTGATAGTCACAACGGACAGGACTTACCTATAACTTACGCGAGTAGAACTCTCGTTAAACACGAAATAAACAAATCTACGATAGAAAAAAAATTACTGGCGATTCATTGGGCAATAAACTTCTTCAAACCATATCTTTTTGGAAATAAATTTACGGTGGTCACTGACCATAGACCACTCAAATCGTTATTTACACATTAAAATCCGTCATCAAAAATGACACGCATCAGAGTCGATTTATGTGATTATGACTTCGATATAATATATCGGAAAGGAAAAATGATCACGCATCAAGTTGAGCTCAGGTGCATTAAAAGAAATGATCCCGAAACAAGAACATAACGTTAAGAACAAAAATATATTAGCAGTCACAAGAAACATGACCAAAGAGAAATACAACACACCAACGATAGAAGCACATAAACGAAACCAAAACACAAAGTCTGACGAAACTTATATATGGAACAGCAAATTGATGGCTGACATAAAAAATTTAATAAATTTAAAATTTGAAACGGGAAAAACTACAAAGATAAACATCGGAAATAACCAAGTTATAGTTGAATGCAGTGATAATCCATCGGAATTAGTTTCGTTATTCGAGAAACTGACGTTACAAGTGACAAGGAGAAATATAACACAGCTATACTTAAAAGAAACCGATGAAATATTTAACATACTAGAAAAAAACGAATTCAAAGATATATTCAATCAATTACAACAGTGTGTCCAATCAAAAGGCAAAAAAACTCTAATAATTATAATATAATATACAAACCCCCCAAATGAATAACAGACAAAATAATACAATTTAAATTGATAAATGATTACCATACAACATCCGTAGGAGGACATTTAGGTGTGAGAAAAACGACATTAAAACTCAAACAGAAATACATATGGAAAAGTATGAGCAAAATGATAAAAATTCTAGCGCACCTGAACCGCTAGAAGCACTAATGTTCGAAGAACAGTAGAAGAATCGTGCAGATTTTGAGTGCATATTCTACTACACGAGCTGCTTATTACAGCCAAACTGTTTCAAACGCCAGGCTTTACTTTGGTCTTATAACTCATATGGTGGAAAGGTTTCAGATATTACCAGTGGCATGAATTTCAAAGTTTATGAGAGCAACATTTGTTAATTATATTTGCTATCAGTTGCTTGTTTCACGAAAATTTTCAAAGCAGCATCTCATAAAACATCTATGAAGAAAATGCTCAGTGCCTGCAGCACTGTAACTGAAGTTGGTGTTTAGGGCTGTGATCCGAAAAATTTGCAGAACTTTGGGAATTGAAACATTGGTTATTTATTTTCATTGTAAATGTTTCCGGTATGAATACTAACTGTAAGCATTTATTGATACATAAGAAGCACAACCGACTCGTGCTGGCAACCTTTTGCCAGTATCAAAGCCAATAATATATTACACCTGCTCCCCCTGGTATATTACATTCGAAGTTATAGGGGTATAAAGAATTTTAGGGTTACCTGCAGCAAGTTTTTTCAAATAATCGAAAACTTAATATTTCCTGTTTATTGTCACTACAATATTATTACCATTTGAAAATTCTACGATAAAACCGCTTAGTAAAGATATTGCAATTAAACACACAACCAACAATAGCTGACAACCCTATCGTGGCTTTTCAACAATATTTGGCCTGAATAATGTCTATAATAGGTTCCATTAAAAGTATGAAATTCGTATTGATGTCATGACTGCACTGGAAGTTATAGGGCAAAAAGTTTGATTTTCCTGAGTGAATTTTCAAAACCAAAGACACAAAAATTACCATAGCTGGCAGCACCAACCGAATTTTTCAATTAAATTTATATCAAACGAATTTTAGAGTAAGGTTCAGCTATTGTGTCAATTTCATGAAAATCGGGTTACTTATTCACATTTCATAGGGCAGAAAGCAGTTTTTTTCTATGTAATTTTTCAAGATGGCACCACTGGCATAGAGTTGCCAGCAATTCAAAATCGCTTCTATCAGACCTGGTTCTACTTAAGTCCAATGCATTCTGTAAATTTCAGTTGTACCTGATTATTCGTTCGTGAGTTCCCGTGAACAACAGTTTTTGATGCTGAAAATATAGGTCAACTGGGAAAGGGTTACCGTTCTTGTCCGACATGAAATTTCCAATGTTTTACTTTGAAAGTGTAGATTAAGCATAAGATTTGTATACAGTTTGGTTTTATTGTAAGAAACGGACATTTTTGAGGATATTCGATGGTTTGAATGTTTTCACTTCCAAATTTTCATTTTTTCAAATTTAAGACACCAAAATTATCATAGCTGGCAGCTGCAACCGAATTTTTCAACCAAACCTACCAAACATGGTTTGAAGTAAGTTCCAGCTATTGTGTGAATTTTGTCAAAATCGAACGATTCAATCAGAATTTATAGGGCTAAAAGCAATTATCTTTTTTAGTGATTTTTCAAGATGGCACCACTGGCACAGAATTGCCCACATATCAAAATCACTTCTATCAGACTTGGTCCTATTAAAGACCAATACATTCTGTAAATTTCAATTAATTCTGCTTATTGGATCGTGAGTTTCCGTGAGCAGAAATTTTTGATGCTAAAAATATAGGTAAATTGGGCAAGGGTTACCAGGCGTGCCCGTAATACCATATCTTTTTTTTTTTTTTGGTTATGTAAACAAAGCACAAGATTTACATTTGAATGGCTTTTTTTTGAAGAAACGGCATTTTTTCAAGAGAGACGATGATTTGGAGGTTTTCACTTTCAGTGCCTGTCCTAGCTACAGAGTTGCCAGCACGCTCATTAGAAGTATGTATAATACCAATATGTTCCGAAAATTTCATAATGAATAAATAGCTCTGTCAAAAGTTATCGCAATTTGAAAATTTTCAAATTTTCCCGTTCTCTTTTTAGGCACCCAGCGCACACATAGTGTTAAAAAATTCCAAATCATTATCCGATTCACATGTAAAACACGTTCGAAATTTATTTTGTTAACTTTATTTATGCGAAAATTATTTGTGTACGAAATAATAGGTATATTAAAAATATCACTAAAATGGCCGCCGGCGCCAAAGGGTTAATAATAATTGACATTTAGTGAGACGTGGACCTATTCTGCATATACACCAATGTATCCTGAAAGTTTCAGCTCAATCGGATGGCGCGTTTCCGAGATTATCTCACTGAAATTTTTTGATGATATATATATCTATATATATATATATATATATATATATATATATATATATATATATATATATATATATACATATATGTATAGAATATATATATATATATATACATATATGTATAGAATATATATATATATATATATATATATATATATATATATATATATATATATATATATATATATATATATATATATATATATATATATATATATATATATATATATATATATATATATATATATATATATATATGGAAATATGGAAATATGAATTTTTGGCCGAATCGATTTTAATACTAATGTTCGAACATTATTAAAAATATTTATTAACAATTGTGAAACTTGTGCTAAAAATTAACAGACAAAACATATAAAAGAAAACCAAATTATAACAGACACGCTAACACATTCGAAATAATCGTCATAGACACAGTAGGGCCACTTAGGTTGAGCAACAATTATAAATATATACTCACAATGCAGTGCGAATTATCAAAATATGTTATTGCCTACCCAATAGAATCAAAAGACGCTAAATCTGTCGCGAAAACAATGGTTGAATAATTAATATTAAAACACGGCCTTTTCAAAAATTCTGAAGTCAGATAATGGAACTGAATTCACCAATGAGCTAATGGCAAACATTTGTAGTATGATTAAAATAGAACAAATTTTTTCAACACCCTATCACCACAAAACACTCGGAACAGTCGAACGTAACCACTGAGTATTAAACGAATATCTATTGAACTTTACAAATGATTACGAATGGGATAAATGGGTATCTTACTATACCTTTGCATACAACACTAGCCCCCATGTAGACACCCAATTTTCCCCATACGAACTAATATAAGGCAAATTACCTCATCTACCTAAAGACATAGTAGAAAAAGACGAACCGATAAACAATATAGATAATTATTATAATGAACTAAAACTCAGGTTTTAGCACGAAAAATAATCGATAGAGTAAAGCACGAAAGCGCTTTACTCTATCGATTATTGCGAACGAAAACATAAACTAGACAATTTTGCAAAACCATCAAACTTTAAAGTAGGAGATTTAGTACTAGTAAGAAATATGAATAAAAAGAAATTACAAAACACATACCACGGACCATACGAAATAAAATTCAGAAATGGCGTAAATTCAGATATCTTAACAAACAACAAATGTAAAAGATATCACATGAATTTTTTTAAAAAAAAAGATATCACAACAACACAAAACACAGACAAGAATAATAATGTAATAAACTATAAGCATACAAACACAAATTTCCACAATCAACAAAAAAAAAACACAAAAAAATAGAATCAAACAATATATACACTATAAGATAAAATTAAGTCAAAATAAAACTACAGAAAACATCGAGAAAAGAAATATATATATATATATATATATATATATATATATATATATATATATATATATATATATATTATATATATATATATATATATATATATATATATATATATATATATATATATATATATATATATATATATATATATAAATATATATATATATATATA
>OZ022263.1:128622805-128677805 GCA_963978885.1 Nemotelus pantherinus
CTCAATGATGAAGGTGGCAAGTAAGAGTTTGTAGCAAAAATCTCAGCAAAAAGATTAGCTTTATCCAGTGACCCAGAAAGTACGTTACCACCATGAAGAAGAGGTGGCACGGAAGAACTGGAGAAGTTGTTCTTAATCCTTTTTACAAGCGACCAGAAGCCTTTGCTTCCTTTCTGGCTTGCAAGGACCTTCTGCTTGATATTTTGGTCAAACTGGAATTTAACTCTTCTGATAGTAGATGTACAGGTATTGCGAGCAGTCTTGTAAAGGATTTTTGATTCCTCAGACGGAGATAGCTTGTAATTTCGGAATGCCGCCTCCTTAGTGCGAATAGCCTCTTGGCATTCGTAACTAAACCATGAGGTGGTGGTTGGTTTAGTATTCTTGAAGGCATGCGGAATAAAAGTGTACATTCCATACCATATGATGTCGGTTATGGTGGAAGCTATATATTCGACGTTCTTTGTTGCAAAGCAATCGGACCAGTCGATCTCTCTGATATATTTTATGAACGCAGTCCAGTCAGCCTTGCCATAATGCCAGACCAATCGTTTGGCAGAAAACTGATAAGTGTTAACCAGAGAAGAGATGTTAAATTGGGCCGAAATCAAATTGTGGTCCGAGTTGCCAAGAGGCGCAGAAACTGAGATCGAATATTTCCGGTATGAATACTAACTGTAAGCATTTATTGATACAAAAGCAGCACAACCGACTCGTGCTGGCAACCTTTCGCCAGTATCAAAGCCAAGAATATATCACATCTGCTTCACGTTGTTATATTACACTCGAAGTTATAGGAGTATAAAGAAATTTAGGGTTACCAGCAGCGAGTTTTTTCAAATAATCGAAAGCTTAATATTTGCTGTTTATTGTCACTACAATATCATTACCAATTGAAAATTCTACGATTAAACCGCTTAATAAAGATATTGCAAACAAACACAAAACCAACAATAGCTGGCAACCCTATCGTGGCTTTTCAACCAAATTTGGCCTGAATAATGCCTATAATACGTTCCATTAATTGTATGAAATTCGTATTGATTTCATGTTTGCGCTGGAAGTTATAGGGCAAAAACTTTTATTTTCCTGAGAGAATTTTCGAAACCAAAGACACAAAAATTACCATAGCTGGCAGCACCAATCAAATTTTTCAACCAAATTTCTATCAAACAGAGTCTAGAGTAAGGTGCAGCTACTGTGTCAATTTCATGAAAATCAAGTTACTAACTCACATTTCATAGCGCAAAAAGCAGTTTTTTTTCTTTGTAATTTTTCAAGATGGCACCACTGGCACAGAGTTGCCCACAATTCAAAATCGCTTCTATCAGACCTGGTTCTACTTAAGTCCAATGCATTCTGTAAATTTCAATGGTATCTGATTATTGGTTCGTGAATTCCCGTGAACAGAAGTTTTTGATGCTAAAAATATAGGTTAACTGGGAAAGGGTTACCGTTCTTGTCCGACATGAAATTTCCAAAGTTTTACTTTGAACGTGTAAATAAAGCATAAGATTTGTATACAGATTGGTTTTATTGTAAGAAACGGACATTTTTAGGATATTCGATGATTTGAATGTTTTCACTTCCAAATTTTTATTTTTTCAAATTTAAGACACCAAAATTATAATAGCTGGCAGCTCCAACCGAATTTTTCAACCAAATTTCTACCAAACGTGGTTTAAAATAAGGGCCAGCTACTGTGTGAGTTTCGTCAAAATGGAACGATTCAATCAGAATTTAAAGGGCTAAAAGCATTTATCTTTTTTAGTGATTTTTCAAGATGGCACCACTGGCACAGAATCGCCTGCAGTTCAAATTTACTTCTATCAGACCTGGTCCTATTTAAGACCAATACATTCTGCAAATTTCAATCAATTCTGCTTATCGGAACATTAGTAAAAAATAAGCTGTCTATTGTGTCTCACCAAAGCTGCCTGATTAGAACAACTTTGGAGAGAGACAATAGCGCACCTAACCTAATCTTATTTCTACAGGTGAAATCATCATTGTGTCCTCTCAAAGCGTTACAAGTCTCTTTGAGAAGAGACAATAACGATACACTGTACTCCAAACCTAACAACGTTAAACCTAATAAGACTTTAAAAAAAACAAAAACAAAAGGTTTAATCGAAACCCGAGGATTGAGATATTCAGGGCCCATGCTGATGATGAAGCAATGGGGCCGTCCCAACATAGTGAGCCTCGATGGAAACAGGCTCAAGTAGAACAAGCTGACAGAACGGCAACGTGGGATGTGAATGCCGCTAGTGAGAGGAATATGGGCGGCGGCTCGGCTTCGAGCTCTGAAGGTGCTGATATTCGTAACGTGGAATTTTTCAATTCTATGACTTATCAGAAAAGATTTAAAATAACCGGAAAAGAATAAAGCTGATATGAATTATAAAAAAACTCTAGCGCACCTGAACCGCTAGAAACACTAAGGTTCGAAGAACAGTAGAAGAATCGTGCAGGTTTTGAGTGCATATTCCACCACATGAGCTGCTTATTACGGCCAAACTGTTTCAAACGCCACGTTTTACTTTGGTCTCACGAATGCATTATAACTCATACAGTGGAAGGTTTCAGATATTACCACTGGCATGAATTTCAACGTTTATGAGAGCAAACCACGGGTTAGTTATGTTCGTTATCATTTGCTTATTTCACAAAATTTTGAAAGCAGCATCTCATATAACATCAATGAAGAAAATGCTCAGTGCCTGCAGCACTGTAACTGAAGTTGGTGTTTGGGGCTGCGATCCGAAAAATTTGCAGAACTTTGGGAATTGAAACATCGGTTATTTATTTTCATTGTAAATGTTTCCGGTATGAATACTAACTGTAAGCATTTATTGATACAAAAGTAGCACAACCGACTCGTGCTGGCCACCTTCTGCCAGTATCAAAGCCAAGAATATATCACATCTGCTTCACGTTGTTTAATTACATTCGAAGTTATAGGAGTATAAAGAAATTTAGGATTACCTGCAGCGAGTTTTTTCAAATAATCGAAAATTTAATATTTGCTGTTTATTGTCACTAAAATATCATTACCATTTGAAAATTCTACGATAAAACCGCTTAATAAAGATATTGCAATTAAACACAAAACCAACAATAGCTCGCAACCCTATTGTGGCTTTTCAACCAAATTTGGCCTGAATAATGTTTATGACAGGTTTCATTAATTGTATGAAATTCGTATTGATTTCATGACTGCACTGGAAGTTATAGTGCAAAAAGTTTTATTTTCCTGAGCGATTTTTCAAAACCAAAGACACAAAAATTACCAAAGCTGGCAGCACCAATCAAATTTTTCAACCAAATTTCCACCAAACAGAGTTTAGAGTTAGGTTTAGCTACTGTGTCAATTTCATGAAAATCTGGTAACTTATTCACATTTCATAGGGCAAAAAGCCGTTTTTTTTCTTTGTTATTTTTCAGGATGGCACCACTGGCAGAAAGTTGCCCACAATTCAAAATCGCTTCTTTCAAATCTGGTCCTACTTAAGTCCAATGCATTCTGTAAATTTCAGTTGTATCTGATTATTGGCTCGTGAGTTCCCGTGAACAGAAGTGTTTGATACTAAAAATATAGGTTAACTGGGAAAGGGTTACCGTTCTTGTCCGACATGAAATATCCAAAGTTTTACTTTGAACGTGTAGATAAAGCATAAGATTTGTATACAGATTGGTTTTATTGTCACAAACGGACATTTTTTAGGATATTCGATGGTTGAATGTTATCACTTCCAAATTTTAATTTTTTCAAATTTAAGACACTAAAATTATCACAGCTGGCAGCTCCAACCGAATTTTTCAACCAAATTTCTACCAAACGTGGTTTGAAGTAAGTTCCAGCTATTCTGTGAATTTTGTTAAAATCGAACGATTCAATCAGAATTTATAGGGCTAAAAACAGTTATCTTTTTTAGTGGTTTTTCAAGATTGCACCACTGGCACAGAATCGCTTGCATTTCAAAATCACTTCTATCAGACCTGGTCCTATATAAGACCAATACATTCTGTAAATTTCAATTAATTCTGCTAATCGGATCGTGAGTTTCCGTGAACAGAAGTTTTTGATGCTAAAAATATAGGTAAATTGGGCAAGGGTTACCAGGCGTGTCCGTTATACCATATCAAATTTTATTTTTTGTCTATGTAAACAAAGCACAAGATTTACATATGAGAGGCTTGTTTTTGAAGAAGCGGAAGTTTTTCAAGAGAGACGATGTTTTGGAGGTTTTCACTTTCAGTGCCTGCCCTAGCTACAGGGTTGCCAGCACGCTCATTAAAAGCTACACAAATCTACAACTAAATAATGCAAATACGTTCTGAAAAAATCGTAATGATTGAATAGCTCTGGCAAAAGTTATCGAAATTTAAAAATTTTCAAATTTTCCCGTCCTCTTTTTAGGCACCCAGCGCACACATGGGGTTAAAAAATTCCAAAGCATTATCTGATTCATATGTAAAACACGTTCGAAATTTATTTCGTTTACTTTATTTTTGCGAAAATTATTTGTGCACGAAATAATAGGTATATTAAAAATATCACTTAAATGGCCGCCGGCGCCAAAAGGTTAACAATAACTGACATTTAAAGAGACCTGGACCTATTCTGCATATACACCAATGTATCCTGAAAGTTTCAGCTCAATCGGATGGCGCGTTCCCGAGATTATCTCACTGAAATTTTTTGATGATATATATATATATATATATATATATATATATATATATATATATATATATATATATATATATATATATATATATATATATATATATATATATATATATATATATATATATATATATGGAAATATGATTTTTGACCGAATCGATTTTAATACTAATGTTCTTCGAACATTAGTAATAATGGAAAAAAAAATAAAAAAATAATGCAATTAAGAGTATAGAACATAAATGTTAAAACCTACAGAAGTTGAATCCTCAGCAAGAAGAAAAAAAATCTCCAAATAGGGAACTATAGATAAATATGTATGAGCTATATTAACTCCAGTTTCATTAAAAATCACTAAACCCTAAAACAAAAAAAAATTTTAATCTTAAATAATGGACGTTTTCTTTAAAAAAAACTTAATCCACCTGAATTAAAGAACTTTCCCACGAATTCCATTAACGTTCATATACATAAACGAAACAATACCTTGTAACAAAATTCAGGAAACTTAACTTTCAAAATTCAAAACTAATTTAGTTTAAATCGAACGATCGATAACAGTAATAAAATCAACCTAATTGCTAAATCAAAACTTCAAAATCAAAAAAAAACCTTCTCAACCAGTTTCCATAAATCTAATATAAAATAAAATAAAGAAAACCTTATTTGAAATAAACTTCAAGAAACTTGACCTTCCAAAATCGAGAAAAACCTAAATAAATCAAAGAAACAACTGAACTACTGAGCCGCATACAATAGATAACTTTGAAAAAAAAAATCAAAATGATCAAACGAATGAATAAAAACCAAAACTGAGAAAAATATTGTTCATAAAACTCTACGTTCAGTGAAACCAAGTGTCAGTGAGCTGTTTGGGATGGGAGGAAAGGTATAAAAATTGGGGAAAGGAAAATAAAAACAAAAGGATAGAGGAAAGACGAACCATGATTCCGGGTGGAGCAACCCAGAAGATGCCGGAAGGGAACACCCAATTCAAAATAGATGATGTATAATCATCGACAGCTAATGCCGGATATGGGGTCCGCAATGCATCAACGGAATCACCCCAAAAACCTGACGAGAGTGTAAAGGCGCCACTCAATTCTAATTGCTTAGTCAAGCTAAGCTACTCACAAATGAGGATATGAGTGACGCTCAACCCCCATCAGGTCCAGAGCCACAGCACAACCTTCCTGTCTAACAATTGACAATCCACAACAGCTGAATAGGCGCCACTGTCGTGGTAGCGACCGTTCACAAAGAAAGAAAGAAAAGTTGAAACTTACGCGAAAAGCAAAAAAAAAATTTTATATGTATAATCCAAAATGAATGATTTGACATAATGCCAACTACGGCCAAAGAAACAAAAAAAAAATGGCTGAGGCAACCAAGTGCTCCCGGGAACAAGTGTCACCCCAGCCTGTCAGATCATTCATTCGGAGCTATAGGAAATTAGATCAAAGATGAAAATTCAAACCTAAACAGAAAAATTAGAAAAAAAGCTAATCAAATACAAGTTAAAATTTAGGAAATTTGCGAAAATATAAAACGAAATTTGTTGCACTACATAAAAACTTGAAACATAATAAACAATAAAATGAAATGAAAAAAACTAAAACCAAAGCCATAAGAGCTTGGGCGCCATTTGTTGCGGAACAGCTGTGAACAGCCGCCACCACAACAGAAATTTTAACCTGACCTGCTACCCTCGCGTGACTTTGTGTGCCGGCTAGACACCGGTGTCGTGGGTGGTTTGAGGGGCAGGTCAAGCCCTAGCTGGGTCACGCATAACTGGACATAATCACAAAAAAAAAGAAAAAAAACAAGCAAGGGGAAAAAAAGGAACCCACTTCAATACCTGACTTCACTGAACCTATCAGAATGGACTTAGCAAGTCCATGATCAACCTAGACAAAAAAAATTAATCGAAAGAAAAACAGGCAAAATTTAAAAAAAATTATAAAGATATATTCAAACAAAAAAAAATATAGAAAACAATATTCAAGAAAAAACATTCAAGCACTATACAAGATTATATATAACTTCCAAAAGAAAACTCTAAATGAAATATTGAAATTAATAAAAATAACTGTATCTCAAATTAACAAATCGAATAAAAAAATAAGTAAAGAAAATCAAATATATAAACAATGTAACTCACCGGAGTCCTGGATGACGGTCGACCGTGGTACGGGATCCACTGAAATTGTTTTTAATCTTAATTTTGAATTTAGTTAAAATTCACAATTTAATTATTATGTACAAATCGACTTTCATTTAAGTTCACAAAACATGATTCACGCAATCGTTTTTCCTCCTCCAACAAAACCCAACGCCATCCGTATATAAAAAAAATATCCTAACAGCAACGACGGGCGGGATCATCGTTCTTATTGCCGACTAAAATCTTGTTAACAACATCACCATTGTTTTCGATCTCCTGCAACCATCGACGTACATTTGCAAATGAATCGCCATTTGTTACATCGTAAACGATTATGACACCATGCATTCCACGATAATATGTACTGGTTATTGTCCGGGATCGTTCCTGTCCAGCAGTGTCCCATATTTGTAGTTTCACATGTTGCCCGTCTATAACAACTGTTCGCATTTTGAAATCGACTCGAGTTGTTGTAATATAACTACCAGAGAACATGTCATCCGAAAATCGTATGAGTAAAGATGACTTTCCAACACCACTATCACCAATTATTAGCAATTTGAATAGATGATCGTAGTCCCGGGCCATTATCTGCTGCAAACGCTACCTCGAAACCCGCTAAATACAATCTCTCGTATTCGAAAGAGAAGAGCCAGATGGCTAGGAAGTAAACCAAGTTAAAACCAAAATCTTTTTTTTTGTTTTTGCAAATTCTTAATTTGACAATTGCATCTATGCACGCATACAGTCTATCACTTGTCACTTTTAATAATCCATTCGTACTGCTCCCGTGCACTCCCTTTATCCATCGCATTAACGCTCTTTACGCCAATGCACTTTTATTTCAAAATAGAACACCAATTCTATCGTCACATGCTGAATTATCTCCAACTTGGATAGTTTCCGATTTTTCGGCATAAACGGTACGAGGTCTTTCAGTTTTGATAAATACATTTCGATTTCGGCATTTCGCCGTCACGATGTCGCGAAACACGACCATTAATAACTGTCGTAACGATGCACCCGTCGCACAAACTGCAGTTATGGCTTTCATCTTTATTTGTATTTTCTTTAGAAACTCGCGCAAAAACTTTTTCTTGTTATTTTCGTGGCAAGGGTCACACACTTGTTGGTTCGTATAAATTCTTAAAAAGATTCTCACGGCAAAATTAAATTCCCACGGCTTGATCTTTAACGAAATTCCCACGGCGGTAACAGCCGCTGCCGCCGTAAGTCAAATCTCAAAACTGACTGCCGAGCAGTCAGCCTTTTCATCTCAGCGATCCGCCACGTACCGTTGCTGACCAGCCGTTATCACCTGTCCAACCACTGCACAACACACGCAGCCAGCACACAACATTTCTAGTTTCGCTGGCCTGATAACGCAGCTGATCCAAGTACTATTGCAAATCAGCTGCGCTCAGGCCAGTGAACCCAATGCAATGCAATGCAATGCAACATTCGACAATCAAACGCATAGACATAGCCTGTTTTTGCATGCCATGCAATGCACCTGACTATCGAATGCAGCATTGCATTCGCAATATTTGTATGTGTGTGTGCGCGTGGTGGCGGCAAGGCTGTTCCGTAACAATATATATATATATATATATATATATATATATATATATATATATATATATATATATATATATATATATATATATATATATATATATATATGTATATATATATATATATATATATATATATATATATATATATATATATATATATATAGATATTTATATATATATATGTATATGTATATATATATATATATATATATATATATATATATATATATATATATATATATATATATATATATATATATATATGTATATATATATATATATATATATATATATATATATATATATATTTATATATATATGTATATATATATATATATATATATATATATATATATATATATATATATATATATATATATATATATATATATTTATATATATATATAAATATATATACATATATATATATATATATATATATATATATATATCATAAAAAAAATTCAGTGACTATTTCTCGGGAACGCGCCATCGGATTGAGCTGAAACTTTTAGGATACATTGCTGCATATGCAGAATAGGTTCAGGTATTACTAAATGTCAATTATCTTTAACCATTTGGCGCCGGCGGTTATTTTAGTGATATTTTTAATATACCTATTATTGCGTCCACAAATAATGTTTGCAAAATTTAAGGTAACAAAATGAATTTCGAACGTGTTTAAAATGTGAATCGGATAGTGCTTAGGAATTGTTAAACCCCATGTGTGCGCTAGGTGCCTAAAAAAGGTCCGGAAAATGTTTAAATTTTTAAATTGCAATAAGTTTTGGCAGAGCTATTCAATCATTATGAAACTTTCAGAGCATAGTGGTATTATTTAGTTGTAAATTTGTGTTCAGTGAGCATGTTGTCAACCTTGTAGCTAGAACCGACGCTGAAAGTGAAAACCTTCATATCATAGACTCCCCTGAGAAAATGTTGTTTTTTGGAAAAAAAAGCAACCCAGATATAAATATTTTGCTATGTTTACACAGCCAAATTAAAAAATTTGAAACTTTACTACGGGAGACTCTGGTAACCCTTTCCCAATTTACCTATATTTTTAGCAGCAAAAATTGATGTTCACGGAAACTCACGATCCGATAATCAGAACAACTTGAAGTTTACGAAATGTATTGACCTTAAGTAGGACCAAGTCTGATAGAAATGATTTTCAAATGCGAGCAGTTTTGTGCCAGTGGTGCCATTTTGAAAAATCACTAAGAAAAATTACTGCTATAAATTCTGATTCAGCCATTCGATTTTGACGATTTTTTGAATTCACACAGTAGCTGAACCTTACTTTAGACTACGTTTGGTAGAAATTTGGTTGAAAACTTCGGTTGGAGCTGCCAGCTATGGTAATTTTGGTGTTTTAAATTTGAAAAGTTCCTGAGGAAAATAAAGCTGTTTACCCTATAGCTTCCAGTACAGTCATTGAATCATAACGAAATTCGAATGGGAAATTAAACTTATTGTAAGCAACATTCAGTAGAAATTCTATTTCAAAATAAAGTTAGGGTTGCTAGCTATGGTCGTTTTTGGTATTTTTTTGCATACCTGTAGTAAGCGATTTTATCATAGAATTTTCAAATCGTAATGATTTTTAATTGAAAATATACACCAAATATTAAGATCTGGAAAATTTGAAAACTTTTGCGAATGGTAATCCTAAATTTCTTTCCATCCCTATAACTTCCAATGCAGTCCTTGGGTCAAGACGAAATTCGCACATCAGGTTGACTTTAACTTAAGGCAGATGCGACATATGTTTTGCTACGGTGCTAGCGAAGGGCAGCCAGCACTAGGCCGTTTTGTTATTTTCGTTCCATTAAATGCTTGCATTAAGTATTTTCATCGGAAGCATTTGCAATGAAAATAATTAAACAATGTTTAAATTTTCTGACATCTACACATTTATCGGATGACAACCCTAAACACCTTTCTATCACTGTGAATTTCGATGAAGTCACCGAAATTAAAATAAGTTTAGATTCTTTTAATACTTAGGTTTTTTTTTTGATGGAATCAAATTAATTTAATGTAACGCCCTTAATTTTTACTGTTACTGATTTTGAGATACTTACCTCAAAATGCAAAATTTTGGCACTTCTACTCTGACAGCTCTGTCGTTTGTTTGAAAAACTTCATTAATATATGCCATTAAAATTTTAAATTTTTTTTTTAAATTTAAAACCATATTGTTGGCTACAAAAGTTGCATGCATACTAGTGACTTAGATTTTACCATTTCGCAAGTAGTAAGCGAAAATACATATCTCCTAAAAAGTAAATATGCCGTAAAGTGGCCTTCGTTGAAAAGAAAAGTTTAAATTGTTATTTGTACTTAAGTATTTTTTCTGCCCATTAATTACTTTTTTAACTATCAATAAAATAAACTAAATTAACATTAGTTTCAGCATAATTGAAGCATCAACCTGGATGTTAAAGGCGAAATTGGGTAAAGTTCTTCGCCTTTATTAATGGAATATGTAAAAAAATTAAGACCCTATAATAACCGAACAACTTTCAAATTTTTGTCAGTTTCGGTACATTACACGAACTAGAAGATATCACTTAAATTTCAAACATAAATTCAAAATGTCTCATTACACTAATGACAAATATGCAGATATTATGTACGTATATGGAGCGTGCGGGGGAAGTTCACAAGCGGCGCAATCTTTGTATCAACAGAGATATCCTCATCGACGGATTTCTGGACGGAGAGTGTCTCAACAACTATTGACAAGGATTCGGGAAACTGGCAGCGTTAGGACGAGCCGAGTAAACGCAAATCCTGCGCCTGCAATCGCTGTACGGACCGATGAAGAAAACCTGCATGCAGTGGAAACTAACCCATCAGTCAGTGTTCGACGATTGGGGTTGCAGTTTAATATGTCTACGTGGAAAGTTTGGAGTATTTTAAAAGCATCACGTTCCCATCTCTACCATCACACACCAGTGGAGGAGCTGCTACCGATCGATTTGCCCAAAACGATGGAGTTCTGCAATTGGCTCCTTGAGAAACAATTGGACAACAAAAATTGTTTGAACACATTCTTTGGACGGATGAGTCCTGATTTACCAGGGACGGTATCAAAAACTTTCACAATTTATATAAGTGTGGTGAGAGCAATCCACACACGAGCAGGACTTCATCGTTTCAGCATAGGTTCAGCGTAAATTTATGGGCAGAAGTGATTGGTAACGATTTAATTGGACCTATTAGGCTCCCGCCTACTTTAAATAGTACAAATTACTTACATTTTTTAAGACACGACCTGCAGGACTTATTGGATGGCATTCCGCTGCAACGATTGACTTCCATTTTATTTATTTATTTATTTAAGTAATCCATTAACAGGCAAAAAGTCCAATTATAATTAGAATAGCTTAGTACTAAAAAATTGAGAAAATTAAGATATGAAAAACAAGACGAATGACAAAAAACTCTAGCGCACCTGAACCGCTAGAAACACTAATGTTCGAAGAACAGTAGAAGAATCGTGCAGGTTTTGAGTGCATATTCCACCATATGTGCTGCTTATTACGACCAAACTGTTTCAAATGCCACGTTTTACTTTGGTCTCAAGAATGCATTATAACTCATACAGTGGAAGGTTTCAGATATTACCACTGGCATGAATTTCAACGTTTATGAGAGCAAAACACGGGTTAATTATATTCGTTATCAGTTGCTTATTTCACATAATTTTGAAAGCAGCGTCTGATATAACATCAATGAAGAAAATGCTCAGTGCCTGCAGCACTGTAACTGAAGTTGGTGTTTGGGGCTGCGATCCGAAAAATTTGTAGAACTTTGCGAATTGCAACATTGATTATTTATTTTAATTGTAAATGTTTCCGGTATGAATACTAACTGTAAGCGTTTATTGATACAAAAGTAGCACAACCGACTCGTGCTGGCAACCTTCTGCCAGTATCAAAGCCAAGAATATATCACATCTGCTTCACGTTGTTATATAACATTCGAAGTTATAGGAGTATAAAGAAATTTAGGGCTACCTGCAGCGAGTTTTTTCAAATAATCGAAAGCTTAATATTTGCTGTTTATTGTCACTAAAATATCATTACTATTTGAAACTTCTACGATAAAACCGCTTAATAAAAATATTGCAATTAAACACAAAACCAACAATAGCTGGCAACCCTATTGTGGCTTTTCAACCAAATTCAGCCTGAATAATGTTTATGACAGGTTCCATTAATTGTATGAAATTCGTATTGATTTCATGACTGCACTGGAAGTTATAGTGCAAAAAGTTTTATTTTCCTGAGCGAATTTTCAAGACCAAAGACACAAAAATTACCATAGCTGGCAGCACCAATCAAATTTTTCAACCAAATTTCCACCAAACAGAGATTAGAGTTAGGTTTAGCTTCAGATTTCATGAAAATCTGGTAATTTATTCACATTTCAGAGGGCAAAAAGCAGTTTTTTTTCTTTGTAATTTTTCAAGATGGCACCACTGGCACAGACTTGCCCACAATTCAAAATCGCTTCTATCAAATCTGGTCTTACTTAAGTCCAATGCATTCTGTAAATTTTAGCTGTATCTGATTATTGGTTCGTGAGTTTCCGTGAACAGAAGTTTTTGATGCTAAAAATATAGGTTAACTGAGAGAGGGTTACCGTTCTTGTCCGACATGAAATTTCCAAAGTTTTATTTTGAACGTGTAGATAAAACATAAGATTTAAATACAGATTGGTTTTATTGTAAGAAACGGACATTTTTTTGAATATTCGATGGTTTGAATGTTTTCACTTCAAAATTTTTTTTTTCAAAATGAAGACACCAAAATTATCATAGCTGGCAACTCCAACCGAATTTTTCGACCAAATTTCTACCAAACGTGGCTTAAGGTAAGGTCCAGCAGTTGTGTGAGTTTCGTCAAAATCGAACGATTCAATCAGAATTTACAGGGCTAAAAACAGTTATCTTTTTTAGTGATTTTTCAAGATGGCACCACTGGCACAGAATCGCCCGCATTTCAAAATCACTTCTATCAGACCTGGTCCTATTTAAGGCCAATACATTCTGCAAATTTCAATTAATTCTGTTAATCGGATCGTGAGTTTCCGTGAACAGAAGTTTTTGATGCTTAAAATATAGGTAAATTGGGCAAGGGTTACCAGGCGTGCCCGTCATACCATATCTTTTTTTTTTTTGATTATGTAAACAAAGCACAAGATTTACATATGAGTGGCTTGTTTTTGAAGAAACGGCATTTTTTCAAGAGAGACGATGATTTGGAGGCTTTCACTTTCAGTGCCTGCCCTAGCTACAGGGTTGCCAGCACGCTCATTAAAAGCTACACAAATCTACAACTAAATAATATCAATATGCATTGAAAATTTCGTAATGATTTAATAGCTGTGTCACAAGTTATCACAATTTAAAAATTTTCAAATTTTTCTGTCCTCTTTTAAGGCACCCAGCGCACACTTAGGGTTAAGAAATTCCAAAACATTATCTGATTCATATGTAAAACACGTTCGAAATTTATTTCGTTAACTTTATTTTTGCGAAAATTATTTGTGCACGAAATAATAGGTATATTAAAAATATCACTTAAATGGCCGCCGGCGCCAAAATGTTTGCAACAACTGACATTAAAAGAAACCTGGACCTATTCTGCATATACACCAATGTATCCTGAAAGTTTCAGCACAATCGGATGGCGCGTTCCCGAGATTATCTCACTGAAATTTTTTGATGATATATATATATATATATATATATATATATATATATATATATATATATATATATATATAGAAATATGAATTTTTGGCCAAATCGATTTTAATACTAATGTTCTTCGAACATTAGTAAAAACTCTAGCGCACCTGAACCGCTAGAAACACTAATGTTCGAAGAACAGTAGAAGAATCGTGCAGGTTTTGAGTGCATATTCCACCACATGTGCTGCTTATTACGGCCAAACTGTTTCAAATGCCACGTTTTACTTTCGTCTCAAGAATGCATTATAACTCATATGGTGGAAGGTTTCAGATATTACCACTGGCATGAATTTCAACGTTTATGAGAGCAAAACACGGGTTAATTATATTCGTTATCAGTTGCTTATTTCACATAATTTTGAAAGCAGCATCTCATATAACATCATTGAAGAAAATGCTCAGTGCCTGCAGCACTGTAACTGAAGTTGGTGTTTGGGGCTGCGATCCGAAAAATTTGCAGAACTTTGCGAATTGTAACATCGGTTATTTATTTTCATTGTAAATGTTTCCGGTATGTATACTAACTGTAAGCATTTATTGATACAAAAGTAGCACAACCGACTCGTGCTGGCAACCTTTCGCCAGTATCAAAGCCAAGAATATATCAAATCTGCTTCACGTTGTTTAATTACATTCGAAGTTATAGGAGTATAAAGAAATTTAAGGTTACCTGCAGCGAGTTTTTTCAAATGATCGAAAGCTTAATATTTGCTGTTTATTATCACTACAATATAATTACCAGTTGAAAATTTTACGATAAAACCGCTTAATAAAGATATTGCAATTAAACACAAAACCAACAATAGCTGGCAACCCTATTGTTTCCTTTTCAACCAAATTTGGCCTGAATAATGCTTATGACAGGTTTTATTAATTGTATGAAATTCGTATTGATTTCATGACTGCACTGCAAGTTATAGTGCAAAAAGTTTTATTTTCCTGAGCGAATTTTCAAAACCAAAGACACAAAAATTACCATAGCTGGCAGCACCAATCAAATTTTTCAACCGAATTTCCACCAAACAGAGATTAGAGTAAGGTTTAGCTACTGTGTCAATTTCATGAAAATCTGGTAACTTATTCACATTTCATAGGGCAAAAAGCAGTTTTTTTTCTTTGTAATTTTTCAAAATGGCACCACTGGCACAGACTTGCCCACAATTCAAAATCGCTTCTATCAAATCTGGTCTTACTTAAGTCCAATGCATTCTGTAAATTTTAGCTGTATCTGATTATTGGTTCGTGAGTTTCCGTGAACAGAAGTTTTTGATGCTAAAAATATAGGTTAACTGGGAGAGGGTTACCGTTCTTGTCCGACATGAAATTTCCAAAGTTTTATTTTGAACGTGTAGATAAAACATAAGATTTATATACAGATTGGTTTTATTGTAAGAAACGGACATTTTTTGAATATTCGATGGTTTGAATGTTTTATGTTTTCACTTCCAAATTTTTTTTTTCAAAATGAACACACCAAAATTATCATAGCTGGCAGCTCCAACCGAATTTTTCGACGAAATTTCTACCAAACGTGGTTTAAAGTAAGGTCCAGCAATTGTGTAAGTTTCGTCAAAATCGAACGATTCAATCAGAATTTATAGGGCTAAAAACAGTTATCTTTTTTAGTGGTTTTTCAAGATGGCACCACTGGCACAGAACCGCCTACATTTCAAAATCACTTCTATCAGACTTGGTCCTATTTAAGGCCAATAGATGCTGTAAATTTCAAATAATTCTGCCCATGGGATCGTGAGTTTCCGTGAACAGAAGTTTTTGATGCTAAAAATATAGGTCAATTGGGCAAGGGTTACCAGGCGTGCCCGTTATACCATATCTTTTTTTTTTCTTTGGTTATGTAAACAAAGCACAAGATTTACATATGAGTGGCTTTTTTTTGAAGAAACGGCATTTTTTCAAGAGAGACGATGATTTGGAGGCTTTCACTTTCAGTGCCTGCCCTAGCTACAGGGTTGCCAGCACGCTCATTAAAAGCTACATAAATCTACAAATAAATAATACCAATATGTCCTGAAAATTTTGTAATGATTGAATAGCTTTTTCAAAAGTTATCGAAATTTAAAAATTTTCAAATTTTCCCGTCCTGTTTTTAGGCACCCAGCGCACACATAGGGTTAAAGAATTCCAAAGCATTATCCGATTCATATGTAAAACACGTTAAAAATTTATTTCGTTAACTTTATTTTTGCAAAAATCATTTGTGCACGAAATAATAGGTATATTAAAAATATCACATAAATGGCCGCCGGCGCCAAAAGGTTAACAATAACTGACATTTAAAGAGACCTGGACCTATTCTGCATATACACCAATGTATCCTGAAAGTTTTAGCTCAATCGGATGGCGCGTTCTCGAGATTATCTCACTGAAATTTTTTGATGATGATATATATATATATATATATATATATATATATATATATATATATATATATATATATATATATATATATATATATATATATATGGAAATATGAATTTTTGGCCGAATCGATTTAAATACTAATGTTCTTCGAACATTAGTAAAAACTCTAGCGCACCTGAACCGCTAGAAACACTTATGTTCGAAGAACAGTAGAAGAATCGTGGAGGTTTTGAGTGCATATTCCACCACATGCGCTGCTTATTGCGGCCAAATTGTTTCAAATGCCACGTTTTACTTTTGTCTCAAGAATGCATTATAACTCATATGGTTGAAGGTTTCAGATATTACCACTGGCATGAATTTCAACGTTTATGAGAGCAAAACACGGGTTAATTATATTCGTTATCAGTTGCTTATATCACAAAATTTTGAAAGCAGCATCTCATATAATATCAATTAAGAAAATGCTCAGTGCCTGCAGCACTGTAACTGAAGTTGGAGTTTGGGGCTGCGATCCGAAAAATTTGCAGAACTTTGGGAATTGAAACATCGGTTATTTATTTTCATTGT
Organism: Nemotelus pantherinus; assembly: GCA_963978885.1. Classification (NCBI taxonomy): domain Eukaryota; kingdom Metazoa; phylum Arthropoda; class Insecta; order Diptera; family Stratiomyidae; genus Nemotelus; species Nemotelus pantherinus. The sequence goes on from OZ022263.1 coordinate 128,639,961, forward strand.
AAATGTTTCCGGTATGATACTAACTGTAAGCATTTATTGATACAACAGTAGCACAACCGACTCGTGCTGGCAACCTTTCGCCAGTATCAAAGCCAAGAATATATAACATCTGCTTCACGTTGTTATATAACATTTGAAGTTATAGGAGTATAAAGAAATTAAGAGTTACCTGCAGCGAGTTTTTTCAAATAATCGAAAGCTTAATATTTGCTGTTTATTGTCACTACAATATCATAACCAATTGAAAATTCTACGATAAAACCGTTTAATAAAGATATTGCAAATAAACACAAAACCAACAATAGCTGGCAACCCTATCATGGCTTTTCAGCCAAATTTGGCTTGAATATTGTTTATAATAGGTTCCAGTAATTGTATGAAATTCATATTGATTTCATGACTGCACTGGAAGTTATAGGGCAAAAAGTTTTATTATCCTGAGCGAATTTTCAAAACCAAAGACACAAAAATTACCATAGCTGGTAGCACCAATCGAATTTTTCAACCAAATTTCTACCAAACAGAGTTTAGAGTAGGGTGCAGCTACTGTGTCAATTTTATGAAAATCTGGTAACTTATTCACATTTCATAGGGCAAAAAGCATTTTTTTTTTCTTTGTAATTTTTCAAGCTGGCACCACTGGAACAGAGTTGCCTACAATTCAAAATCGCTTCTATCAGACCTGGCCCTACTTAAGTCCAATGCATTCTGTAAATTTCAATTCTATCTGATTATTGATTCGTGAGTTCCCGTGAACAGTCGTTTTTGAAGCTAAAAATATAGGTTAACTGAGAAAGGGTTACCGTTCTTGTCCGACATGAAATTTCCAAAGTTTTACTTTGACTGTGTAGATTAAGCATAAGATTTTTATACAGATTGGTTTTATTGTAGAAACGGACATTTTTAAGGATATTGGGTGGTTTGAATGTTTTCACTTTCAAATTTTTATTTTTTCAAATGTCAGACACCAAAATTATCATAGCTGGCAGCTTCAACCGAATTTTTCTACCAAACGTGGTTTAAAGTAAGGTGCAGCTACGGTGCGAATTTCGTCGAAATCGAACGATTCAATCAGAACTTATAGGGCTAAAAGCAGTTATCTTTTTTAGTGATTTTTCAAGATGGCACCACTGGCACAGAATCACCCGCATTTCAAAATCACTTCTATCAGACTTGGTCCTATTTAAGACCCATACATTCTGCAAATTTCAATAAATTCTGTTTATCGGATCGCTAGTTTCCGTGAACAGAAGTTTTTGATGCTAAAAATATAGGTAACTTGGGCAAGGGTTACCAGGCGTGCCCGTTATACCATATCAAATTTTTTTCTTTGTTTATGTAAACAAAGCACAAAATTTACATATGAGTGGCTTTTTTTTTACGAAACGACATTTTTTCAAGAGAGACGATGATTTGGAGGTTTTTTTTTCAGTGCCTGCCCTAGCTACAGAGTTGCCAGCACGCTCATTAAAACGTACATTTATCTACAACTAAATAAAACAAACATGTCCTGAAAATTTCGTAATGATTGAATAGCTTTGTCAAAAGTTATCGCAATTTAAAAATTTTCAAATTTTCCCGTTCTCATTTTAGGCACCCAGCGCACACATGGGGTTAAAAAATTTCAAAACATTATCCGATTCACATGTAAAACTTGTTCGAAATTTATGTCGTCAACTTTATTTTTGCAAAAATTATTTGTGTACGGAATAATAGGTATATTAAAAAAATCACTAAAATGGCCGCCGGTGCCAAAGGGTTAAAGATTATTAACTTTTTCTGAGACCTGGCACTATTCTGCATATACACCAATGTGTTCTGAAAATTTCAGCTCAATCGGATGGCGCGTTCCTGAGATTTTTTCACTGAAATTTTTTGATGATATATATATATATATATATATATATATATATATATATATATATATATATATATATATATATATATATATATATATATATATATATATATATATATATATATATATATATATATATATATATATATATATATATATATATATATAGAAATATGAATTTTTGGCCAAAGTGATTTTAATACTAATGTTCTTCTTCGAACATTAGTAAAAAGGTAAATAAGATTAAAAATCAGCAAAAAATTGTGTTGCGAACATTTCTTTTAAAGGTGGCAATAGAGTGTAGAATAGGACCAAGTTGGAGGCCATTATGCATACGTAATAGGTGCAAAACAGAAGAATGAAAGTAAGTTTCAGAACGGGCAAATGGTACATCAAAATAACGGGGGACCTAATTTGCCTCTCACACTGCCGTTCAATAATCAACGATGCAATAGATGAGTTCAGATGGCCACGGCAAATTTTTAAAAGAAAGCATTCATCAAGGTAAACTCTGCGCTTTGCGAGGAGAGGGAGATTAAGGAGCGATAAGCGTTCATCGTAAGGCATGTAATGAAGATTATATTTAAAGAGTAGGGTGCGACTGAACCTCCGTTAAACAGATTCAATGGCATCGGAAATATATGCAAAACGAGGAGACCAAACTTGAGTGCAGTATTCAAGTTTGGAACAAACAAGGGTAACAAATATCTTAACACAAGTCAAAATATTAAAAGAATTGTGACAGGAACGTATAGCAAGGTCAGCAATCCGCAAGGCACTATTAGTAATGTTTTGATCATGGATATCAAATTTAAGTTTACGATCAAAGGTTACACCCAGATCAGTAAAATAATCCACAGGTGCAAGGATGGATTCACATAGTAAGTAAGGAAAAGTATTAGTCTGGGACTACAGAGAATAAGACATGGCAAAACACTTTGAAACATTAAACGGTAGGCAGTTAGAGTTACACCAAACAGTAAGATAGTTCAAATCATCCTGAAGAAGTAGATGATCATCTGAGCTATTGTTTACTCGAAATAATTTTAAGTCATCCGCCTTGAGCAAACAAGATGACGATGGAATCATAAGTAGATCATTGATGAAGAGGTTGAATAATAGCGGTCCAAATATAGAACCTTGAGGTACACCAGAAGAGGGCGAAAATGGTAAGAACGAAACGCCAGAAAGGGAGACAAAACAAGTGCGGCTAGTCAAAAACGAAAATATCCAAGAAAGTAAGGGTTCACAGATGCCATAGTGGTTTAATTTGAATAGCAGAAGATAGAAATTGACAGAGTCAAAAGCCTTAGAAACATCAGTATATACAGCATCAACTTGAGAGTTCCGATCTAACGCCGAGGACACAGCATGAGTAAATTCAATGAGATTCGTAGATGTGGACCGACCATTAATAAAACCAAGTTGCTGAGGTGTGAAAGTATACTTAAGAGAGTCATAAATTTTGTTAAACACAAAACGTTCAATAATTTTTGAGAAACAGAGAAGGATAGAGATAGGACGATAATTTGAGGCAACATTGCGTTCACCAAATTTGAAAATATAGAAAATGCTTGCCAGCTTCCAGGAGGAAGGAAAGTTACCAAAACCAAGACTTAAATTGAATAAAATTGATAGGGGGACACATAAGGAAAAAGCAAGATTTTTCACAAAACAAAGTAGGAAGGCCATCAGGTCCAGGAGAGTAACTAAAATCACGAGAACATATAAGGGATTCAACTTCAAGAGGATTAGTCGAGAGTGAAGAGAGACAAGGAAAGTGAATAAAAGGGACACTATAAGAAGAGGGAACCATTGAATCAGAGTATACAGAAGAGGAAAACATTGCAAAGAGAACAGAAACATTCTGAGGAAGAGCAGCAGTGATATTATTAAATGTAAGGGAGTCAGCGATAGGAGAGGAGGATTTTGAGGAGCGAAAGAATGACCAAAAGTTTTTGGGGTCATTCGAAAGGAAAAAAGATTCATTATGTGATAGAAAGTTGCGCATGGCAAACCTTATTTGATTCTTGGCAGCAGCACGAAGACAAGAAATATCAGCGTAGTCTTGGGTGGAATGAGAGCTCAAATATTTAGAACGTGCTGCATTTTTAATACCCAGGGTGCATTTAACACTCTCAGTGAACCAAGGAGCATCATTACGCTTACTCAAGCGGAAGGTTAGAGTATGAACAGCGATTAACTCAAGGAGAACAGAATATAATTTCTTAGCTGCAATGTCAATATCAAGCCCTCAAAACAAGCCAAACCAATTAATCGAGTTGAGATCGAGAGCTAAGAGGTCAAAACTAGTTCTTTTGAAATTGAAACAAGGCTTGTCTGAAACTCTGGCACGATTAGATAGATTAACAACAATGTCAACAAAGATGGGAGGATGATGGGGGTCAGGGTTCGTATAAGGCGATAAGGAGGGAGAAAGCAAAAACGATGAAGGTTCGATATTGGAAAGAATGACATCAAGGATCTTATTGTTTACATTAGGGACATAGTTAAATTGATTAAGTGAACAAGATGAAAGGAAAGACGAGAGAGCAATGGAAATATTATTGTGAAAAACAATACGGGAAAAACCAGAGTCCCATTGGGCAGGTGGAATATTTAAGTCACCACAAATGATGACAGATGAAGAAGGAAAATTGATGTTAAGGTAGGAAGATAGCTCGGTGAAAAAACATTCATAGGTAGAAAAGGGAGAGTTGCACGGAATATATACGGAGGCCACAAACAACGAAGATTTAAGCGACAGGGACACACAAACTGCTACACATTCAACAGGAAGACTGGGAACGAAATCAGCGCAGAGTTTACTTTGAAGGGAGTTAAGCACGGCAATGAGCACCTCGCCACCATCAGACTTCATAGTTGCAGAGCGGTTACGGTCACAACGGTAGATATTATGTAATGGGAAAAATTCAGAGCTGAATATATCATCAACAAGCCAGGTTTCAGAGAGGCAGATTAGGTGATCCATTACAAGTAAAGAAGCAGTTTTAAATTTATCCAGCTTAGTCCTCATGCCACGAACATTCTGGTAATATAAAGATATTTTTTGATGCTTAAGGACAATTTGCAGGATCTTTTGTTGGTGGCTGGGCAAAAATTCCCACGATGTTCAAAAGGCTTGACCAGCGTACCAGGCGGATTGGTTACAATATCAAGCCCAAGTTTAAACGAAGTTATCAATCGTCTAGGTTGGTTGTCTTTAGTCAGTTTGATGCAATCGAAGATGTGCGGCGTATAACCAAGTTTACTACATACATAGTTTTCAACAGCTCCAGTGGACGTATCACATGCAAAGCGGGATACAAACACCTGAAGAGGAGGTGAAATTATACGCAAAGCTGGCAAATCTGCAGACATTTGTATCGCTTTGCAGTATCGTAGACAAAGAACGCTGAGTGCCGTGATCAGACGCAGGAACCGTGTTCAGAATCGTTGAACCAGCAGATTTAGCCGGTGAATTAGAAAGCACCTCAACTTCATTTGCTAATTGATCGGAGACTTCCCTCGGCTAATAGGCAGCAGACACTCCGGTGAGTTGATGACATCACTAGTAGTTGCAACGGATGACGACACTAGTAACTGCAACGGTTGCAGTTGAGGTGGCGACTGAGGTTTCAAAATTTTAGCTTGCCCACGCGAACGAGTACGCGAAGCTGTCGGGGATCCAGGAAGGCCAGATATAGCATTACCAGCATACAGTGCACCGAGAGATGATGTTGAGGGCTGTTCAATGTTGGCAACTTGAACCAGCTCATTAATCTCATTGCTCGTTGAACGAAAATGTTTAACCAGCACGATGGTGCTCCAGCTCACTATGGCCGACCAGTTAGATATTGGTTGAATTCCAATTAACCAATCGCTGGATCGGTAGAAATGGGCCAATACACTGGCCTGCGAGATCCCTTGCTCGAACAGATATGGATTATTTTGTATGGGGACAGATCTCCTCTAATAACAACTCAATTTACATCGCTGTTGTCTACATCCCCCCTAGATCTGAAGAATCCATCTACAGCAATTTTTGTGACATAATATCTTCATTAGCAACATCACTTAGCGAAAAAGATAAAATAATAGTTTTGGGTGATTTCGATCGTCCGAATCTTTGCTTTGTTCCGGATGAAAATGACTCTTACCTTCTCCCCGTAAACCTGGTAGACACCAACGATTTCAATCTTGCGAGTGCCTTTTATGGTAATTATTTACAGCAGGTTTCCCACATCCCCAACCAAAATGGAAATTGGTTAGATCTAGTCTTCACAAATGCTTATGACGAAGTAGTGGTTAGTCCAACTAATGACGCTGAGCATCTTTTTTGCAACAGTTTACACCATACAGCACTGCCAGTAGAACTTTCCACTTCTAATTCCACCTACTTAAAAACTTACAATAATTCAATTGTATTTGACTTCCGTAATGCTGATTATGAAAGCATTAAACACGTTCTTGATACTATTGATTGGACGAATATTCTTTCAACTCAGGATCTTGAGACAGCCATTTCCTCTTTTTACAATAAAATTTTTGACGCCGTTGAAAGATATGCACCAAAGATAAAAAAAAAAAAAATTGTCTGAGCCATGGCTTGATAGAGACCTTAGGCATTTGCGAAATCGTAGAAACAAACTATATAAGCGGATTAGAGAAAATACTGACGTTAGTTCTGCTATTCAGGAAGAGTATAATCAAGTCGCTAAGCAATTTTCAGCAAAGTCTCGTGAGGCTTATGATACTTACATTAGGTCAACCGGCGAAAATATAGTCCGCGACCCGAAAAAATTCTTCAATTTTGTTAATTTGAAGCGAAAAACTACTGGCTATCCATCGTCAATGTTTCTGAATAACACAACGTCTTCTTCCCCTAAAGAGATATGTGACCTATTCGCAGATAGTTTCCAAAAAGTTTTTAGTGCACCAGACCTAACAAACTCACACCTTTCTTCCTCCGATTCAACTCCAACGGCTTTTGTCAACCATTTAGAAATCTCCCGCGATGAAATCCGTAAAACTATTTGGGAACTCAACTGCAACAAATGTCCTGGGCCCGATCTTCTTCCTCCGATCTTTTTATGCAAGTGTGTAGAGCCGCTTATAACTCCTTTTAATAGATCACTTTCGTCAGGAATTTTTCCATCCAGTTGGAAGCTTTCTTATGTCACACCCATATTCAAGAATGGTCTGAACGAGCAACAACATGGCTTTAGAAAAGGTCGCTCAACTACCACGAATTTGACAATCCTAATCTCAGACGTCCTATGCAAAATGGAAAAAGGTTACCAAATTGACGCATTCTACACAGACTTCAGTAAGGCATTTGACAGAGTTGACCATTCTACCTTAATTCTTAAGCTACAGAAATTCGGTATTACCGGGTCTCTACTCAGCTGGCTGACTTCCTACCTTTGCGATCGAACACAATGTATAAAATTTCAAGGATTTCGAAAAACGTTAGTGCTACCTCTGGTGTACCCCAAGGTAGCCATCTTGGTCCACTTCTCTTCAATATATTTATTTCCGACCTATCTGACGTCCTAGTAGGCATACCTCATTTACTCTATGCAGACGACCTCAAACTTTATCTGACCATTGAATCCAAATCGGATGCCCTCTTTCTCCAATCCAAACTTGATTCCCTTGATCATTGGTGCAATGTAAACAAGCTCTCTCTCAACATTAATAAATGCCAGGTTATTAGTTTTTCCAGAAAATGCACGGTCAAGCACAATACGTACTTCTTGGGTAATAATGTGCTAACTCGAGTAGATAACATTGTTGACCTCGGTGTTATCTTAGATGAAAAACTCCGCTTCACTTTACACTACGATAAAATACTTTCTCGTGCAAACAAACAACTTCGCTTCATCAAAATACGAGTCAAAGAATTTCGTAGTCTGTGGGTTGCAAGATCTTTATACACTTCACTCGTACGTCCTATTCTCGAATACGCTTGCATTAGCTGGAATCCTGCTTTTGAAACCCACAGTGACAGACTCAAGTCAAGACAAAAGCAATTTTTACTTTTCGCCTTGCGAGAGCTGTATAACCCTTATGACTTTAATAGCCTACCCCCTTATGAGTTTCGACTGGGTCATTTAAACCTATCGACACAAGCCTCCAGAAGAATGGTGATATCGGCCTGCTTCACATTCGACGTCATTAGAGGCGCTATTAATGTAGAATTCCTGAATAATAAAATTTTGATAAATATCCCTGTGAGGAACACCAGGTCCAATCGTTTCCTAAAAGAATATTCTCATTCGACCACATATGGAGCTAATGAGCCAGTAAATAGATGCTGCAGAGTATTCAACAGAATAAGCAATTTATGTTCCCCTACGATTTCCAAATCATCCTTCAAGTCCTCTCTTTTCCATGCCATCCGTACCCTTAACCTTAACCTATAGCTTTTATGTCAATGTTTTATTTATTGATTGCTATTTATTAATTTATTTGTTACTCTTTTTTTAATTTGTTTGTTTTTTACTTATTTAACTTGTTTACTTTTACTTTTTCCTTTACTTTACTTTACTTTTCCATTTTTTTATTTTAATTTGATGTCCTTTTATTTTTTTTAATATATAATTTAATTGTACCTTGTTTGGTGAATGAATAAATATATGAAGGCTCTTGTCTATCAACGTTAGTATCAACATTGGAAGACCTAAATACCAGGATCGATGAGGCTGCAACAGAAGTGAGGCAGCAGCTGAGAAATATGAATATGAAAAGAACGCTTGCAAAACGAGCTTTAGCGTGTATTCAAAATGAAAGTGACCATTTTGAACATTTATTGTAGCTCAAAAATGTTCAAATAAAGCATAAAAATAAAAAAATTAATTCTTTCAGTTCATGCAAAGAGTGTAGATCGAATACAAGGGCTACTTCATGGCATATTCAGTTTTTAAGTGATATGTATTTTCGCTTACTACTTGCAAAATGGTAAAATCTAAGTCATAAACATGTATGCAACTTTTGTAGCCATTTATATGGCCTATAAATATAAAATATTAAAATGACATATTTTAAAATTTTGTGCTTTGAAGTAATCTCCAAATTCGTAAGAGTTACAATTTAGGGCGTCAAATTGTTTTAAAGGTAATTTGATTCATAAAAAAACAAGCCATTAAAATTTACGTTATGATTATTAGTTTTCAAGATATAACGATTTATGTGAGTCAGGGTACAGGTCCGAAAAACTTTTATTGACCACCCTGTAACTCCGCAGATTTTGAAAACCAGACCACTCTGTACAACGATTTTTTGCTCTACATATATCAAAGAATGCCTCCTTACAAAAGTGTCCACCGAGTACCAAACACCCTGTATATATATATATATATATATATATATATATATATATATATATATATATATATATATATATATATATATATATATATATATTTATATATATATATATATATAAATATATATATATATATATATATATATATATAAATATATATATATATATATATATATATATATATATATATATATATATATATATTACAAAATATATATATATATATATATATATATATATATATATATATATAAATATATATATATATATATATATATATATATATATATATATATATATATATATATATATATATATATATATATATATATATATTTTTTTTTTTTTTTTGCGGTACAGCTGTGAACAGCCGCCACCACAACAGAAATTTGTAGCCTGACCTGCTACCCTCACGTGACTTTAAGGTGCCGGCTAGTCACCGGTGTCGTGTGTTATATAGGGGCAGGCCAAGCCCTAGCTGTGTCACGCATATAACATATAACAACAAAGAAAAAAAAACACAGCATAAGGGAAAAACCTACAGGAAAAGGGGGAAAAAGGAATCCACACATGGCTCCACTGAACCTAAAAGAATGGACTTAGCAAGTCCATGATCAACCTAGATAAAAAAATTGATCGAAAGAAAAACAGGCAAAATTTAAAAAAATTATACATATATATTCAAACAAAAAAAATATAGAAAACAATATTCAAGAAAAAAAACTCAAGCATTATTCAAGATTATATATAACTTCCAAACGAAAACTCTAAATGAAATATTGAAATTAATAAAAACAACTGTATCTCAAATTAACAAATCGAATTAAAAAATAAGTAAAGAAAATCAAATATATAAGCAATGTAACTCACCGGAGTCCTGGACGACGGTCGACCGTGGTACGGGATCCACTGAAATTGTTTTTAATCTTAATTTTGAATTTAGTTAAAATTCACAATTTAATTATTATGTACAAATCGAATTTCATTTAAGTTCACAAAACATGATTCACGCAATAGTTTTTCCTCATCCAACAAAAAACCAACGCCATCCGTATAAAAACAAAATATCCTAACAGCAACGACGGGCGGGATCATCGTTCTTATTGCCGACTAAAATCTTGTTAACAACATCACCATTGTTTTCGATCTCCTGCAACCATCGACGTACATTTGCAAATGAATCGCCATTTGTTACATCGTAAACGATTATGACACCATGCATTCCACGATAATATGTACTGGTTATTGTCCGGAATCGTTCCTGTCCAGCCGTGTCCCATATTTGTAGTTTCACATGTTGCCCGTCTATTACAACTGTTCGAATTTTGAAATCGACTACAGTTGTTGTAATATAACTACCAGAGAACATCTCATCCGAAAATCGTATGAGTAAAGATGACTTTCCAACACCACTATCACCAATTATTAGCAATTTGAATAGATGATCGTAGTCCCGGGCCATTATCTGCTGCAAACGCTACTTCGAAACCCGCTAAATACAATCTCTCGTATTCGAAAGAGAAGAGCCAGATGGCTAGGAAGTAAACCAAGTTAAAACCAAAACTCTTTTTTTTGTTTTTTGCAAATTCTTAATTTGACAATTGCATCTATGCACGCATACAGTCTATCACTTGTCACTTTTAATAATCCATTCGTACTGCTCCCGTGCATTCACTTTATCTATCGCATTAACGCTCTTTACGCCGATGCACTTTTATTTCATAATAGAACACCAATTCTATCGTCACACCAGGTTCGCAAACACACCGAAAATAGTGATTATGAGTAATTTTCTTATTTACAATCACTTTATTTTTTTCATCAGCAAAAAAAAATGTTTCTGCCGTGAAATCAATTAGAATACGATAGCAAAATTCTATTAGCACACCAGGAAGACAAGTATTTGGAACAACTCGGTTGAAATATCCACGGCAGAATTCCTACGGCGGCAGCCGCCGCTGCCGCCGCGAATCAAATCTTCCTCCTGACTCCATCAGTCAGCATCTCAAATCGATCGCTCAGCGATCCGCCACGTACCGTTGCTGACAGCCGTTATCAGCTTTCCATCTGTTGCACCGCAAACGCAGCCAACACCCAACATTATCAGTTTCATTGGCCTGATAACGCAGCTGATCCAAGTTTCATTGCAAATCAGCTGCGATCAGGCCAGTGAACCCAATGCAATGCAATGCAACACTCGACAATCAAACGCATATACATAGCCTGTTTTTGGATGGCTATGCAATGCCCTTGACTATCGAATGCAGCATTGCATTCGCAATATTTGGAGCTGTGTGTGCGCGTGGTGGCGGCAACGCTGTTCCGTAACAATATATAAATATATATATATATATATATATATATATATATATATATATATATATATATATATATATATATATATATATATATTATATATATATATTATATATATATATATATATATATATATATATATATATATATATATATATATATATATATATATATATATATATATATATATATATATATATATGTATATATATATATATATATAGATATATATATATATATATATTTATATATATTTATATATACAGTTGGGGACAAAACTCTCAATACACCCTCAAAATTTCATAAATTTAGTAGAAAATGCAAATATTTATGAGAATTTTATATGCAACTTTACTGCAAATGTATTTTTATTAACATAAATTCAAAAAAAGGTTACATTTATCAATTTATAACCGTAAAAACACAAAAAAAGGAAAGGCAGTAGGGACAAAAGTGTTCATACATTATGTAATTAAACTGAAAATTCCACATTATTTAATATAATTTTATATTTCAAAATTTTTTTGGGCCACCGTTGGCATCAATAACAACCTGCACGCGTCGTGGCATTGAATCCCCCAAATTTTTAGTAACTTCCGGAGTTATTTCCCCCCAGGCTTGTTGAAGCACAGTTTTGAGTGACTCCTTGCTGCTGGTGTGAATTTTCGAGATTTCTCTTTTCATAAGTTTCCAAGTATGTTCAATGGGGTTTAACTGACTTAACAATGGGGTTTAACGACTGAGGAAGGGAATACAGCTGCATTGGTGCATAATAAAGGAACCAGTTCTTTACAAAACGTGCAGTATGTTTGGGATCGCTGTCCTGTTGGAATATCCGATGCCGGCCAAGACCCTAATTGTCTACGGAAGGTTGCAAGTGTTCTTCTAACAGTCTTTTATAATAGTATTGGTCCATAATACCATCTATAAAGACCAATCTGTCAACCCGTCCAGCTGCATTTCCACCCCTCATCATCACATTGCCACCCCCGTGTTTTGCTGTTGGTATCAAATTCTTCAGTTGCAATGCTGTTCCCTTTTTTCGCCAGATTCTTTCTTTGCCATCATTACCGAACAAGTTGAACTTGCTTTCATCAGTAAATAAGACAGTTTTCCAGAACTGTAAATCCTTTCCTAAATATCGTTTTGCAAATTCAAGTCGAAGCTGCCTGTTCTTTTCAGATATTAGCGATTTTTTACGAGGATCTCTACTTGCATATCCATAGGAACGTAAGATTCTTCGGATGGTTTTAAGGTGAACACACTTATTCGAAGTATTAGCGACATGTTCCGCCAGTTGCCGACCAGTGATCCTTGGGTTTTTGTCGACCTCTTTTAAGATCATGCTGATACCCCGCCTGGAAAGTTTCTTTGGTCTTCCATTTCTTAGCTTATTTTCCACTGATCCTGTGTTTGTATACTTTTGAACAATGTGTTGGACAGTAGCATGGGATAAATTAAACAAAACTCCAATTGCGCGGTATGATTTTCCATTTCTGTGCTCAGCAATAATTAATTTTTTTATTCCAACACTTACTTCCTTACGCTTGCTTATATTTCACACCCTTTGCTCACAGATTACTAAAACAAACTAATCATTAGATCGCATTTACGCATTTCATAGGAACTACAAAGGTTCTTTGAAGAAAAACAACAGTAAAGCAATGCAATGAAGAACAGATATATATATATATATATATATATATATATATATATATATATATATATATATATATATATATATATATATATATATATATATATATAGAATTATGATTTTTTGGCCGAATCGATTTTAATACTTATGTTCTTCGAACATTAGAAAAAACCACTCAGGTTTATTTAAAAAAACATATTTTTTTTTATTCGACCTATCTGGTCAGATGATCACTTAAGACTTATTACATTAAGGGGTTATACGCAGTTAAAAAGCCGGAAAAATACGTTTTTTAATTAATTTTTTGTGAAAAGGTATTTTACTTTACAAAAACAAAAAGTATATATGCATTTAGTGCCAACATATAAGTTTATAATGACATTAATAATTTGTAAAAATATTTTTCTGGTGCGCTCCTCCAGACGATCTCCTGAAAGTCTTCCAAAAAAAGGTGTTCGGCGTTGACCACGATTTCTCCGGTATAATTCATCTGAATTGCCATATTAAATTGTTTAAAAAAAACAGATACAATTATCCGAAATCTTTTTCCATCGATTAATACCTGAGGAATATATCTGAAAAAGTTGTGTTAAAATTTCAAACCGTTTGGTTGAGCCGTCTTTTAGAAATCTTGGTCACTGACTTGGAAACATCGTTTTGAGAAAAACGCGTTTAAAGTTTCGGAAAAAGTTACCACATAGATAATTTTTATTTTAGTGACATGGAGTCATCTGTTCTAGGGCCATAAGACGTACCTTTTGTAGCCTCACCCGCCTCTAATACTTCGATTTTATGCTGTCCACGAGCCATTCTTCCCTCTCGCGTACTCCCATGCGCTTCGGTCTGTGCTCCGCTTACTTTCTAACAGTCCGAGATGTGATTGCAAATATGCGTATATCTCGGATTGAAGAAGAAGATTTTTATTTAATTTTAGTTGTACATTCTTAACCTAGCTTAAAGTATAATTAGCAATAATAATTTTAAGTCTAGCAGCTATACTATTTTGGCCTGCTGGCTCTTATGGTTTTTTACTAATGTTCGAAGAAGAACATTAGTATTAAAATCACTTTGGCCAAAAATTCATATTTCTATATATATATATATATATATCATCAAAAAATTTCAGTGAAAAAATCTCAGGAACGCGCCATCCGATTGAGCTGAAATTTTCAGGACACATTGATGTATATGCAGAATAGTGCCAGGTCTCACAAAAAGTTAAAAATCTTTAACCCTTTGGCGCCGGCGGCCATTTTAGTGATATTTTTATTATACCTATTATTCCGTACACAAATAAGTTTTGCAAAAATAAAGTTAACAAAATAAATTTCGAACGTGTTTTACATGTGAATCGGATAATTTTTTGGAATTTTTTAACCCCATGTGTGCGCTGGGTGCCTAAAAAGAGATCGGGAAAAATTGAAAATTTTTAAATTGCGATAACTTTTGACAGAGCTATTCAATCATTACCAAATTTTCAGAACGTATTGGTATTATTTAGTTGTAAATTTGTGTAGCTTTTGATGAGCGTGCTGGCAACCCTGAAGCTAGGGCAAGCACTGAAAGTGAAAACTTTCAAATTATCGTTTCTCTTGAAAAAATGCCGTTTCTTCAAAAAAAAGCCACTCATATGTAAATTTCGTGCTTGGTTAACATAGGCAAAAAATAAAATTTGATATGGTATAACGGGCACGCCTGGTAACCCTTGCCCAATTTACCTATATTTTTAGCATCAAAAACTTCTGTTCACGGAAACTCACGATCCGATGAGCAGAATTAATTGAAATTTGCAGAATGTATTGGTCTTAAATAGGACCAGGTCTGATAGAAGTGATTTTGAAACGCAGGCGATTCTGTGCCAGTGGTGCCATCTTGAAAAATCACTAAAAAAGATAACTGCTTTTAGCCCTATAAATTCTGATTGAATCGTTCGATTTTGACCAAATTCACACAGTAGCTGGACCTTACTTTAAACCACGTTTGGTAGAAATTTGGTTGAAAAATTCGGTTGGAGCTGCCAGCTATGATAGTTTTGGTGTCTTAAATTTTAAAAAATAAAAATTTGGTAGTGAAAACATTCAAATCATCGAATATCCTAAAAATGTCCGTTTCTTACAATAAAACCAATCTGTATACAAAACTCATGCTTTATCTACACGTTCAAAGTAAAACTTTGGAAATCTCATGTCGGACAAGAACGGTAACCCTCTCCCAGTTAACCCATATTTTTAGCATCAAAAACTTCTGTTCACGGGAATTCACGAACCAATAATCAGATACCATTGAAATTTACAGAATGCATTGAACTCAAGTAGAACCAGGTCTGATAGAAGCGATTTTGAATTGGGGGCAACTCTGTGCCAGTGGTGCCATCTTGAAAAATTACAAAGAAAAAAAAACTGCTTTTTGCCCTATGAAATGTGAATTAGTAACCAGATTTTCATGAAATTGACGCAGTAGCTGCACCTTACTCTAAACTTTATTTGATAGAAATTTGGTTGAAAAATTCGATTGGTGCTGCCAGCCATGGTAATTTTGGTGTCTTTGGTTTTGAGAATTCGCTCAGGAAAATAAAACTTTTTGCCCTATAGCTGCCAGTGCAGTCATGAAATCAACACGAATTTCATACAATTAACGGAACCAATTATAAGCATTATTCAGGCCAAATTTGGTTGAAAAGCCACGATAGGGTTGCCAGCTATTGTTGGTTTTGTGTTTAATTGCAATATCTTTATTAAGCGGTTTTATCGTAGAATTTTCAAATGGTAATGATATTGTAGTGACAATAAACAGCAAATATTAAGCTTTCGATTATTTGAAAAAACTTCCTGTAGGTAACCCTAAATTTCTTTATACACCTGTAACTTCGAATGTAATATAACAACGTGAAGCAGATGTGATATATTCTTGGCTTTGATACTGGCAGAAGGTTGCCAGCGCGAGTCGGTTGTGCTACTTTTGTCTCAATAAATGCTTACAGTTAGTATTCATACCGGAAACATTTACAATGAAAATAAATAACCAATGTTTCAATTCCCAAAGTTCTGCAAATTTTTCGGATCGCAGCCCCAAACACCAACTTCAGTTACAGTGCTGCAGGCACTGAGCATTTTCTTCATTGGTGTTATATGAGATGCTGCTTTCAAAGTTTGGTGAAATAAGCAACTGATAACGAATATAATTAACAAGTGTTTTTCTTTCATAAACTTTGAAACCCATGCCAATGGTAATATCTGAAACCTTCTACCATATGAGTTATAATGCATTCTTGAGACCAAAGTAAAACGTGACATTTGAAACAGTTTGGCCGTAATAAGCAGCTCATGTGGTGGAATATGCACTCAAAACTTGCACGATTCTTCTACTGTTCTTCGAACATTAGTGTTTCTAGCGGTTCAGGTGCGCTAGAGTTTTTTTTTATATAAATATTTTTTTCTTAAACACTTTTTATCTTACACACTAATAATACTACCCAGCTTGTACAGTACTGGGATTACCTGGGCAATACTTGACTTAAAATCTACCTCACACTACAATTAAGCTCTAACCTATACCTAATTATAACTAACCTAACCTAATTAGACCTAAAACTTAACCTACGTCTTACACTTAGCCTCTTCTGTTCGACGGAAGGCCGACATAGCTAAATAGCGCATCCATGAGCTGGCGTTCATAAACTGATTTTGCGGGGCGCATAAATGGCTCATTAGAGCCACCTGTACACCCTATTGCCCGAATTAGTCCGTTTTCATGTCCGTCAGTTTGTCCGTAGAATCTTGTCGTTAATTCTGCAACCCGGTCCCTAAGTGGCTTCAGACCCGACTCCTGATAGAGGAGAAGGTTCTTCGGCCACTTTTTAGTTACCGGATTGTAGAACCTACCAGTGCAGAAGCGGAGGATTCTTCTTTCGAATATCTCCGCTTCTGCCATGGCAGTCTTTGAACAGGTAATCCAGGATGGGGAAGCATAAGTCAGGATAGGCCGGATCAGGGTCTGATAGCAAATGGATTTAGCTTTGGTGGTCATACCCATCTTTTTGGCGAAAAGATGTCTGATGCGTTGAAATGCGAATTTGGCAGCTTTGATTTTACGCCGCATGTAAGGATTAAATTTTAGAAATTCGTGAAAATCAACACCGAGGTACTTTAGAGATGAGCTAGGAGTAATCTTAGAAGTTCCGAACGAGACAGCGAGTTTTTTGGTCTTGTTGCGAATAGTTTGCGATCCCCGATACTTAGAAGGATTGCGAAATACACTAAGCTGTGTCTTACTGCTATTTGGTTTCATGCCCCATTCGTCAAAATAAAGACTTAATTCTGCAAAGTAGTATTCCAGGCTCCTCGCTGCTTTGAGCGGATCTTGGCTCGACGCGAATAAGAGCGTGTCATCGGCATATTGAAGAATTTGGACTTGAGGTTGGCCCACTGGAATGGGAAGGTCAGCGGTAAAAATAGTATAAAGAATTGGGGCAGTAACAGAACCTTGTGGCACTCCTGATGTCACAGGTCCTTTCGGAGAATTAGCTCCATTAACGCTGACATAGTATTGCCTGTTGGTAAGAAAGCTCGCTGCGAGTCTTATCACCTCTTCCGGGAATCCAAACCTGATCAACTTAAACAGAAGACCTTCGTGCCATACGGAATCGAAAGCCTTCTCGATATCTAAAGCACACACTACTGTTGGAATGTTTTGCTCATTCAAGTGAGACACGATTTGATCGTGCAGGTATGAGATGGCGTGCTGCGTCCCGTGCCTGCGCCTAAAGCCAAATTGGTGATCAGGAATCACCTGCATGCGTTCACAATGTTCTTTTATCTTTTCCAGCCAAATTCTCTCAAAAATTTTCCCCAGATTAGGGAGGAGAGAAATTGGGCGGAAATTACTGGCGTATATCTATATCTCGGAAAAAACTGGTTGGATCGATTTGCAATTTTCAGGGAATATTATCAGTTAAATATACATTCTGAAAATGCAAAAAGTAAAAAATCGATTTTAACTGCTTAAAACCCCTTAAGTGCTTGAACCTAAAATGAAGATTCGCTGCGCGCATTTCCTATGATTTGTGGAACGTAATCTTTTCCTCACGTTGTCGTTGTCGGAAAGCGACCAGACGGTGTCAGCATTACATTTTGCTGCAAACTTGATGATGGCGATTCGCGTGTGGCAAGATGTTTCTTGAACTTATTGGAAACGACGATGTTCATTTTTTTGCAGGGCCAGGTGCTAGCTCTTCCCCTCTTAAGTTGAGCGTCCTCATTCAATTAGAAAAAAAATGGGATTTCGTTAAGGCTCCTTGGATGATGTTTCCCAGAGGGTGGACGTGAATCCTGTTCTGGCGATGGAGGTTAGGTTCCTATTAAGATCGACGATGTTGTTGGGTTTTTCGCAGGTTTCGTTCTTATGTGTTTTCGGAATTCAGCGACACATTTTGCGAAAATTATGATGATGAACAAAGATGCGAATAATCCGTAGTTGATACATTGTCTAATTTCCCGGTCTTTGTTAATAATTTCGATTTGTTTCGTGTTCTTGATGTGGAAATCTTTCTTCATTTCTGATGACAAGATTTCTTCGAAATTGTTTTCATTCGTTTTTGGATGGATAATTGGTGGAAGAACTTGAGTTGTTGCCGTTTTGGTGGATGTGTAGGTCCTGTTGTTGATTATAATGGTGGCGCTATGAAACTTTATGAGGTAGGTGCCCTGAAAGTGTTGTACTGCCCCGTCGATGGATATGTTGCCTGTGAAGTCGTTAACAAGTAAAGCTCCTGTAGATAGCTCTTCGACAAACGGAATGTACTGTGCGTTGGTTTTGTTGCAAGTTGGTGTTGTTCTTTGAAGTAAGCGTGGAATGCACCTCGTTTGACTTATGTTCTTAATACTTGTTCTCCTACATACTGATAGTTCGCTGAAGGATTTACAGTTTCCAATTATTCCACATAAAATTTCGTTTCGTTTTAAAATCTGATCATGCTCGAATTTAATAATTGTGTTATTTCGTTTGACTGGTTTTACAAAAAAGAAAATCATAGTTTATATCTTCTGTTGTGGGTACATCGATAATAAATAGAATATGGGTGGAGTTTTGAGCAATTTTTACTGTGAAAAATTCTAATGTTTGTCCTTTTGACTTGTAAGCTAGATAGTTTTAGTCAAGATTGTTAATAATTTTGTTTATTTCCGATTTGAAAAGTACATTCAAATTTACAATGTTCGCCTTCGCCAGTTGAATTGATTCTTTTATATTAAGTATTTCTTCTTTAACTATTTGGATTTTATATTGAGTACTTAGAGCTAACGTAATTTCGAATATTTTGTCCTTTATTATAACAGTGAGAATTTTGTTGGTAACATTCATTATTTTATTAATTTGTTCATTATATTCTTTGTTGATAATCACTTGATGGATGTTATTTTCTACAATTTTGTCAACTTTTCCTTTTAATAGAACAAAGCCGTCATGGTCAAGGCTACCAGCCATAAATTTCCATGCCGACCCTAAAAAGTTTAGGGATCGTTTCGCTTTGACAGTTATTACGTTATCGATCAAATTTTGGATCTGGAATAGCTCGTGCTTGAGGAAAGGGTGGAAAGGATTCTCCTACGGGATATGCTGATTTACTAAGGGCAATGTGTCTGGTACGAAATCGTAGTATTGCATTACTTAAAAGATGTGGATCAGTTTTATGTTACCCTTTTGAATTTGTGCGGTTCCTGTTTTCACGAGGATGAGTTAAAAATTGGTGAAGTCTGCTATATTCACTTCGGTGTTAGCACGACTTATGAGGAGCCTGAAAAGATTATTTGCGAATGTCACTTTTATGGATAGATCTTCCGGTTACAGTTATCACTCATGTAGGCCTATTTTCTTTACCGATTTCTTTCTTATATTTAGCTGTTAGTTTTGTAACTTGTCTCTTATTAATCTTTACGTATAAAGTTTCCCCTATTTGATAGTCCTTTAAGCGTTTCCTAGCTTTACTATGGTGTCCGAAGTCTTTTTCTTGCCTTTTCTTTAAAATTTCGATATTGTCCCTACGTGATTTCTCTAGCTGCTCTGGGCTGGTTGAAACTATTCAACCATAGAATAACTAAACTGGTGTTTTTTTCTTGGCGGAGTGAATGGTAAGATTATACTCGTACACGGATCATTCTAGGAGCTCAGCAAGCGTTCTGTGTATACCGTCAGTTTTCAAACACCTCATAATCTCGGTAAGAGTACTATGAAATCTTTCGACAGGTCCATTAACCTCACTACGGTTGGAAAAGGTTTAGTAGATTGCAATATTAAGTAGGTCTTGTATCATAAACATGATGGAGGCTGAGTTTGATTATTTCTCTCCATATATAATTTAATTATTTCTCTCCATATACTACCTTTTTGGGTTCCCCAAAGAAAAATCACAGCTCTCGTAATGGTTTTCGTACGTCTTCGAAAGCCCTAGATTTAATTGCTCTAGCTTGACCCAATTTTAAAAATTTATCTATTCTCGTTAATATGAGTTGCCCCTCAGTGGAATATATATCTATGTGAAGAATGTGACTTGGAAATTCTGGGATGGGTGTTGGTTTAAAAATTGGATTATTTGGGTGGCGTTCGTACTTATTTTCTTTGCAAATTGAGCATTGTTTGACTATCTGCTTGATCTTGGTGCTCATTTTAGAAAAATTATGTCCTTCGAGAATTGGAATTTTATTCTCGTTGGCGTTCTTGTGGGCTCTTTTGGGCTCTTTTATGAGTGTCGAGAATTATGTCTTCTTGTTCCGATTTGCTTTTTAGGCTTTAAACTTCTGTTTGCGCAAATATGATCCGATAATTGTTGAAATGATCGTAAGAAAGCTTTTGAATGCTTCCCATTGTTCTTTCGTCGGTTTTGATACCGTTTATCACACCGGGGTTTAAATATCTTCGACATATACCTATAAGGTTTTTCCGTGTGTATTGTGGTTCAGTGGAAACGTGTTTCCAATAGTTAGGGAATTGTTTTCTTAAGCTGGTTTCCGGTTTCTGTTCTGACCTTGAGAAAAATTTGATTCCGAAAGGCATTGATCGGTGTTTCAACTGATAGAATGAGGTTTTGGGCAGAGCTGTCTCCACTGTGAAAGCTCGAGATCATACTGTTGACATTAGTTACCTTCAGAAGATGCAGTTGCGATTCCTGTGGAGGTCATGAAAACGCATCAGCCACTACGTTGGCTTTTTTACTAATGTTCGAAGAAGAACATTAGTATTAAAATCACTTTGGCCAAAAATTCATATTTCTATATATATATATATATATATATATATATATATATATATATATATATATATATCATCAAAAAATTTCAGTGAAAAAATCTCAGGAACGCGCCATTCGATTGAGCTGAAATTTTCAGGACACATTGGTGTATATGCAGAATAGTGCCAGGTCTCAGAAAAAGTTAAAAATCTTTAACCCTTTGGCGCCGGCGGCCATTTTAGTGATATTTTTAATATACCTATTATTCCGTACACAAATAAGTTTTGCAAAAATAAAGTTAACAAAATAAATTTCGAACGTGTTTTACATGTGAATCGGATAATGTTTTGGAATTTTTTAACCCCATGTGTGCACTGGGTGCCTAAAAAGAGATCGGAATAAATTGAAAATTTTTAAATTGCGATAACTTTTGACAAAGCTATTCAATCATTACGAAATTTTCAAAACATATTGGTATTATTTAGTTGTAAGTTTGTGTAGCTTTTGATGAGCGTGCTGGCAACCCTGAAGCTAGAACAAGCACTGAAAGTGAAAACTTCCAAATTATCGTTTCTCCTGAAAAAATGCCGTTTCCTCAAAAAAAAGTCACTCATATGTAAATCTTGTGCTTTGTTATTAAAACCAAAAAAAAAAAAGGTTATGGTATAACGGGCACGCCTGGTAACCCTTGCCCAATTTACCTATATTTTTAGCATCAAAAATTTCTGTTCACGGAAACTCATGATCCGATGAGCAGAATTAATTGAAATTTGCAGACTGTATTGGTCTTAACTAGGACCAAGTCTGATAGAAGTAATATTGAAATGCGGGCGATTCTGTGCCAGTGGTGCCATCTTGAAAAATCACTAAAAAAGATAACTGTTTTTAGCCCTATAAATTCTGATTGAATCGTTCGATTTTGACGAAATTCACACAGTAGCTGGACCTTATTTCAATCCACGTTTGGTAGAAATTTTGTCAAAAAATTCAGTTGGACCTGCCAGCTATGATAATTTTGGTGTCTTAAATTTGAAAAAATAAAAATTTGGAAGTGAAAATATTCAAATCATCGAATATCCTAAAAATGTCCGTTTCTTACAATAAAACCAATCTGTATACAAATCTTATGCTTTATCTACACGTTCAAAGTAAAACTTTGGAAATCTCATGTCGGACAAAAACGGCAACCCTCTCCCAGTTAACCTATATTTTTAGCATCAAAAACTTCCGTTCACGGGAATTCACGAACCAATAATCAGATACCATTGAAATTTACAGAGTGCATTGAACTTGAGTAGAACCAGGTCTGATAGAAGCGATTTTGAATTGGGGGCAACTCTGTGCCAGTGGTGCCACCTTGAAAAATTACAAAGAAAAAAAAACTGCTTTTTGCCCTATGAAATGTGAATTAGTAACCAGATTTTCATGAAATTGACACAGTAGCTGCACCTTACTCTAAACTCTGTTTGATAGAAATTGGTTTGAAAAATTCGATTGGTGCTGCCAGCTATGGTAATTTTTGTGTCCTTGGTTTTGAGAATTCGCTCAGGAAAATAAAACTTTTTGCCCTATAGCTGCCAGTGCAGTCATGAAATCAATACGAATTTCATACAATTAATGGAACCTATTATAAGCAATATTCAGGCCAAATTTGGTTGAAAAGCCACGATAGGGTTGCCAGCTATTGTTGGTTTTGTGTATGTTTGCAATATCTTTATTAAGCGGTTTTATCGTAGAATTTTCAATTGGTAATGATATTGTAGTGACAATAAACAGCAAATATTAAGCTTTCGATTATTTGAAAAAACTTCCTGTAGGTAACCCTAAATTTCTTTATACTCCTATAACTTCGAATGTAATATAACAACGTGAAGCAGATGTGATATATTCTTGGCTTTGATACTGGCGGAAGGTTGCCAGCACGAGTCGGTTGTGCTACTTTTGTCTCAATAAATGCTTACAGTTAGTATTCATACCGGAAACATTTACAATGAAAATAAATAACCAATGTTTCAATTCCCAAAGTTCTGCAAATTTTTCGGAACGCAGCCCCAAACACCAACTTCAGTTACAGTGCTGCAGGCACTGAGCATTTTCTTCATTGATGTTATATGAGATGTTGCTTTCAAAGTTTGGTGAAATAAGCAACTGATAACGAATATACGAGTAATCAACAAGTGTTTTTCTTTCATAAACTTTGAAACCCATGCCAGTGGTAATATCTGAAACTTTCTACTATATGAGTTATAATGCATTCTTGAGACGAAAGTAAAACGTGGCATTTGAAACAGTTTGGCCGTAATAAGCAGCTCATGTGGTGGAATATGCACTCAAAACCTGCACGATTCTTCTACTGTTCTTCGAACATTAGTGTTTCTAGCGGTTCAGGTGCGCTAGAGTTTTTTCGGTTTGTAATGAAGTTCATGGTTGTACTCTTCGAGTATGGCCTTCCATCGTTTCAAATTTGTGTTGGTGTTTTCGCTGCTCAACGCGTACGTGAGTGGTTGGTAGTCTGTGTAAATTTGTATCTTCCGAGGTCCGAAAAGGAAGTTTCTCAGAGATTTGAGAGCCCAGATTATGGTCAACATTTCTCTTTCATTTGCTGCATAATCTTCCTCAACCTTGGTTAATGCGCGTGAAAGGAACATAATTGGCCTCCCGTTCTGTGACAGAGCTGCTCCAAGTGCGTGTTGTGATGCATCTGTGGTGAGTTCAAAATCTTCTTCCGAATTCGGGGAAGAAAGCATCAAATCTTGGGATATTAGCGAGTTCTTTATTTTTCTGAAGGCCTCGAGTGCTTCCTCATTCAGCTGAATTTTCATTTTGCTCCAAAGATTCTTAGGGACGCGGCCTTCTTTCCCTCTTAAAAATAATTTTAATGCAAGCGTACCACCGTTTGGTCGTGTCAAAAAGTCTTCCCACAACTTCTCGGTTTTTCACGTATTTCGCGTCTTTCTTCGGCTTAGTAAAATTTTGACCGGCCCCTCACCTTTTCACGTGTTGTTGCCCTTAATAGTGCAAGTGTATGCAAGCTTTCTTAATACCTAAGACATATTTCTATAATTTTCTTAAGTATACGGTTTCTTTTGCTGTTTACTACATTCCAATCTGATGCGCTTTACAAACTTTTGTTAGTGTGAATTTGTGGTCATATGATCGTTCGGCTCGTGTGTCACTTAGACAAGACAGCTTCCCAACAATATCCGCGCCCCAGTCCTCAGCTTGTGATCTTTGGTGCTTTCTACTGCTTGACCATTCATTTGAAGTGGTGGGAACCTTTGCTTAAATAAACTATAGTTTTGACACTTACCGACGCTTCTTAAACTTTAGAGCTACTAAGCTCATAGTGATCACTCGGTCCATAGTTAAGTGTATTCTCATACCGGCTTGCTAGTGTTGTACTTTTAACTTTTAACTTTTGTCGGAGTGCTGCGATTATTGTGCATTCTGTTTACGAAGTGCTACCACATTTATATTTATATTTTATTGGTAGTTTTCTATTTTTATTTGAATTTTATTTGAATTCTTTTACAGGCTTAATTTTAAAATTATTATTAGTCTTTTTTCTTTTTTCCTGTATTACTTTCACTGATCATGTCTCTTTGCTCCGCTAACTCCTGTTGCGACAAAGCCGAAAAAACTCCCCTCATCACTTGTTTTGGATTTTGCGGCCTATCTTTCCATGCCAAGTGTGCAGGTCTCACTGCACCCATGGGGGACTGCATCAATCGCGCGGATTCGGGTATCCACTATTACTGCGAGAAATGTCGGAAGCATTCTATCCTTACTTACGTGGATAGACTTCGTGCCAATCTGCGGAATTTTACTGCGGTTGAGGTCTCCTTCAACGCATTAAAAAAGCAGCTAGAGGATTCCCGTAAGGAGACTGAAAAGCTCTTAAAATTTGCTTTGACTGAGCGTCCGTCAACTTCTACGTCGCAAGATGCTGAGCAAAAGTTGACTACGGTACCAGCTCAGCCTAACATTCTCACGACTTCGGTGGCTTCAGTCATGAACCAAGAAGACAAGATCACGACATGCGCATGTCAACACCCTTTTTGTGACGTAAACTGCGCCAGCACGCCCACAAACCATTCCGAAATGACCTGTTTTGTAGGTGAATCAGGGTATTGTTTTTTGGTTGGCTACATTCGGGTAAAGACTTGAAAACATAATCGTCTTTATTTTATAATTCATTAACGGATTATTTATGACTGCAAAATATCGATAGATTTTTCATTCACGTATTACTGTAAGGAAGTACAACACTCACATTTTTCAAAGCATCATTAAAATTACCATACATACTACATTTTTGAACAAACCCTATTTTTCACAATATTTCTCCCTATTCGGCACTATATGCTACATCATATATTACAACTTGAACGACGCTAAATTAAATCATTCGCAGAACAAGACGAGTTTGAAATTTGCCATACCATCATCTTCGGATGCATGTATTTTTTCTTTTCACCACATTTTTCTTGGTCCACCGCTCTCTGCTACGTGACGTAAACTGCGCCAGGCGGGATATGCGCAGAACATGACGAGTTTTGAACTCGCATTGTCGTGATCTCTAGTATTTGGTTCATGGGCTTCAGTAAACAACTCTTTGCGTCCCTCCTACGCGGACACTCTGTCTACTGCCTCTTCGGACTCTAGACCTGATAGGCGTGTTACACGTAATCGTTTACAGCAACAGCTGCAGCAGCAGCAACACCTTCAGCCTTTACCTCTTCAACATCATGAACAGTTACAGCCGCAAGAAATTCATCTGGAGGCTCCTCAGCAGCTGCAGCCGCAGCATCTGGATACTCCCTCACAGCCTGTTATTCCTGCACTTCAACTTCCTCAGGTTCCAGTTTCGCCTGTGCCAAGTACTTCGACTTATTTGACTCCGCAATCATCTAATCCTGCTGAGGATTATAACTTTAATGCGGATGGTCTCATTAGAGTTACTGCGCCTCCTCTGCAGCTGTTTTTATCTCGCGTCTCTGCTGATACTTCTGAAGGCGACATTATTGAATATATTTATCGTAAACTGGGAAGTTCCACGAGAGTATTTTGCAAAAAACTAACTCCCAACGATCGTTTTGTGGGATCATTTAAACTGACTCTTCCTGCCGCTCACAGTGTTGTTGGTCACATTGATTTCTGGCCCACTGGTATTCTTATCGAGACCTTTGAACATCGTCGACGTCCTTTAAATTTTCGGAAAGGTCGGCCTCGGATTCCAGTCAACCAAGCCTCAATCAACCAAGCAACAACATCTGGAAACTTTCAACAGAAACCGTTGGAAAAAAACCATACTTAGAACGTAAGATTAATCTTAAAGTTTATTATCAAAACGTTCGGGGGTTGAGGACCAAAACCCTTGAGCTTAAAATTGCTTCAACCGTCAGGTCTGACGACATAATATGTTTAACTGAAACCTGGCTGACAGGGGATATATTCAGTAATGAAATTTTACCACTTTTTACAGTCTTCCGCAAAGATCGTGATCGCTCCACCATTGGTTTATCTGACGGCGGCAGTGTTTTAGTTGCTGTTCGCAATACACTTTGCGTGTCCTCCTGTGCCGACTTCATGCCTTCTCCGCCTGTTGAATGTATCCTTGTTGAGAATAGAATTTTCGTAGAATTTTCAATTGGTAATGATATTGTAGTGACAATAAACAGCAAATATTAAGCTTTCGATTATTTGAAAAAACTTCCTGTAGGTAACCCTAAATTTCTTTATACTCCTATAACTTCGAATGTAATATAACAACGTGAAGCAGATGTGATATATTCTTGGCTTTGATACTGGCGGAAGGTTGCCAGCACGAGTCGGTTGTGCTACTTTTGTCTCAATAAATGCTTACAGTTAGTATTCATACGGGAAACATTTACAATGAAAATAAATAACCAATGTTTCAATTCCCAAAGTTCTGCAAATTTTTCGGAACGCAGCTCCAAACACCAACTTCAGTTACAGTGCTGCAGGCACTGAGCATTTTCTTCATTGATGTTATATGAGATGTTGCTTTCAAAGTTTGGTGAAATAAGCAACTGATAACGAATATACGAGTAATCAACAAGTGTTTTTCTTTCATAAACTTTGAAACCCATGCCAGTGGTAATATCTGAAACCTTCTACTATATGAGTTATAATGCATTCTTGAGACGAAAGTAAAACGTGGCATTTGAAACAGTTTGGCCGTAATAAGCAGCTCATGTGGTGGAATATGCACTCAAAACCTGCACGATTCTTCTACTGTTCTTCGAACATTAGTGTTTCTAGCGGTTCAGGTGCGCTAGAGTTTTTTCGGTTTGTAATGAAGTTCATGGTTGTACTCTTCGAGTATGGCCTTCCATCGTTTCAAATTTGTGTTGGTGTTTTCGCTGCTCAACGCGTACGTGAGTGGTTGGTAGTCTGTGTAAATTTGTATCTTCCGAGGTCCGAAAAGGAAGTTTCTCAGAGATTTGAGAGCCCAGATTATGGTCAACATTTCTCTTTCATTTGCTGCATAATCTTCCTCAACCTTGGTTAATGCGCGTGAAAGGAACATAATTGGCCTCCCGTTCTGTGACAGAGCTGCTCCAAGTGCGTGTTGTGATGCATCTGTGGTGAGTTCAAAATCTTCTTCCGAATTCGGGGAAGAAAGCATCAAATCTTGGGATATTAGCGAGTTCTTTATTTTTCTGAAGGCCTCGAGTGCTTCCTCATTCAGCTGAATTTTCATTTTGCTCCAAAGATTCTTAGGGACGCGGCCTTCTTTCCCTCTTAAAAATAATTTTAATGCAAGCGTACCACCGTTTGGTCGTGTCAAAAAGTCTTCCCACAACTTCTCGGTTTTTCACGTATTTCGCGTCTTTCTTCGGCTTAGTAAAATTTTGACCGGCCCCTCACCTTTTCACGTGTTGTTGCCCTTAATAGTGCAAGTGTATGCAAGCTTTCTTAATACCTAAGACATATTTCTATAATTTTCTTTAGTATACGGTTTCTTTTGCTGTTTACTACATTCCAATCTGATGCGCTTTACAAACTTTTGTTAGTGTGAATTTGTGGTCATATGATCGTTCGGCTCGTGTGTCACTTAGACAAGACAGCTTCCCAACAATATCCGCGCCCCAGTCCTCAGCTTGTGATCTTTGGTGCTTTCTACTGCTTGACCATTCATTTGAAGTGGTGGGAACCTTTGCTTAAATAAACTATAGTTTTGACACTTACCGACGCTTCTTAAACTTTAGAGCTACTAAGCTCATAGTGATCACTCGGTCCATAGTTAAGCGTATTCTCATACCGGCTTGCTAGTGTTGTACTTTTAACTTTTAACTTTTGTCGGAGTGCTGCGATTATTGTGCATTCTGTTTACGAAGTGCTACCACATTTATATTTATATTTTATTGGTAGTTTTCTATTTTTATTTGAATTTTATTTGAATTCTTTTACAGGCTTAATTTTAAAATTATTATTAGTCTTTTTTCTTTTTTCCTGTATTACTTTCACTGATCATGTCTCTTTGCTCCGCTAACTCCTGTTGCGACAAAGCCGAAAAAACTCCCCTCATCACTTGTTTTGGATTTTGCGGCCTATCTTTCCATGCCAAGTGTGCAGGTCTCACTGCACCCATGGGGGACTGCATCAATCGCGCGGATTCGGGTATCCACTATTACTGCGAGAAATGTCGGAAGCATTCTATCCTTACTTACGTGGATAGACTTCGTGCCAATCTGCGGAATTTTACTGCGGTTGAGGTCTCCTTCAACGCATTAAAAAAGCAGCTAGAGGATTCCCGTAAGGAGACTGAAAAGCTCTTAAAATTTGCTTTGACTGAGCGTCCGTCAACTTCTACGTCGCAAGATGCTGAGCAAAAGTTGACTACGGTACCAGCTCAGCCTAACATTCTCACGACTTCGGTGGCTTCAGTAAACAACTCTTTGCGTCC
Organism: Nemotelus pantherinus; assembly: GCA_963978885.1. Taxonomy (NCBI): domain Eukaryota; kingdom Metazoa; phylum Arthropoda; class Insecta; order Diptera; family Stratiomyidae; genus Nemotelus; species Nemotelus pantherinus. The sequence goes on from OZ022263.1 coordinate 128,669,276, forward strand.
CTCCTACGCGGACACTCTGTCTACTGCCTCTTCGGACTCTAGACCTGATAGGCGTGTTACACGTAATCGTTTACAGCAACAGCTGCAGCAGCAGCAACACCTTCAGCCTTTACCTCTTCAACATCATGAACAGTTACAGCCGCAAGAAATTCATCTGGAGGCTCCTCAGCAGCTGCAGCCGCAGCATCTGGATACTCCCTCACAGCCTGTTATTCCTGCACTTCAACTTCCTCAGGTTCCAGTTTCGCCTGTGCCAAGTACTTCGACTTATTTGACTCCGCAATCATCTAATCCTGCTGAGGATTATAACTTTAATGCGGATGGTCTCATTAGAGTTACTGCGCCTCCTCTGCAGCTGTTTTTATCTCGCGTCTCTGCTGATACTTCTGAAGGCGACATTATTGAATATATTTATCGTAAACTGGGAAGTTCCACGAGAGTATTTTGCAAAAAACTAACTCCCAACGATCGTTTTGTGGGATCATTTAAACTGACTCTTCCTGCCGCTCACAGTGTTGTTGGTCACATTGATTTCTGGCCCACTGGTATTCTTATCGAGACCTTTGAACATCGTCGACGTCCTTTAAATTTTCGGAAAGGTCGGCCTCGGATTCCAGTCAACCAAGCTTCAATCAACCAAGCAACAACATCTGGAAACTTTCAACAGAAACCGTTGGAAAAAAACCATACTTAGAACGTAAGATTAATCTTAAAGTTTATTATCAAAACGTTCGGGGGTTGAGGACCAAAACCCTTGAGCTTAAAATTGCTTCAACCGTCAGGTCTGACGACATAATATGTTTAACTGAAACCTGGCTGACAGGGGATATATTCAGTAATGAAATTTTACCACTTTTTACAGTCTTCCGCAAAGATCGTGATCGCTCCACCATTGGTTTATCTGACGGCGGCAGTGTTTTAGTTGCTGTTCGCAATACACTTTGCGTGTCCTCCTGTACCGACTTCATGCCTTCTCCACCTGTTGAATGTATCCTTGTTCGTTTATCCGTTACTCCATTTTCAGCATTACTTGTGTCTTCGATTTATATCCCTTGTAATAGTCCTATTGTTGTCTATGAACGCTTTTTCACGGAGATCTCTTCGTTTCTTAACACCTACTTCCCCTCTTCTTTCGTTCTTTTATGTGGTTATTTTCATATTCCCAGCTTGGTCTGCGATACAACCTTCACGGAAATTTTATCGAGGAGTAATATTTCTTTAGCTACATCCTCCTTTTTCTCTCTTTGCTCTTTTTCTCAGTTGAATAATGTTCCTAATGTTAATAACAGAATACTTGATTTTATTCTTACTAACTCTCTTTTGTCGTCTGTTCGTTTATGTGCTGCTCTGTCGCCTTATGTCAGTCCTGATCCTCATCATCCACCTCTAGCCATCGAACTTTCCTTCACCTCATTCCCTAAGAATAAAAATACCTCTGCGTTACGTTATAATTTTGCTAAAGCTGACTTCCTTTCCATGTCCAATGTTATTAATGCTGTTAACTGGTTTGCCTTTTTCAAGGGTCTGAATGTTGATGATGGCCTTCATGCGTTCTATAATTTCTTGTCTTTTATTGTTTTACGTCACACTCCCACTTTTCGTGTTCGAAGAAATAGTGATCCACCTTGGCTAACTGTTGACGTGATACGTGCTCTTAAAACCAAAGGCGTTGCGCGTCGTAGATTTCGGAGCTCCGGCTTAGAGGCTGACTTACTTAGATACAAAAATTTACGCTCGTATACTAAAAAGTTGGTTAAAAATGCGATGAGTGCGTATCATGCCTACATTGAAGCTTCCTTATCATCCAGTCAGCAGAAACCCTTCTGGTCCTACGTCCGTTCTCTTAAAAAGTCTCCCTCTATTCCTTCTCTGATGCACCTAAACGATTTGTCTGCTTCCTCGCCTCAAGAAATATGTGAGCTGTTTGCTCATTTCTTTTCCTCTGCCACCTCCCAACCTAATCCATTCTTCTCTGCTAATATTCCCTCCTCGTGTGTTAATAGTTTTTGTTTGTCTTTAACGAACCCGTTGGAGGTCGAAGGTTTGCTTGCTAACCTAGATAGTAGCACCAGTTGCGGACCCGACGGCTTACCTAACATATTTGCTAAGTCACTGTCATCATCTTTGTGTGTTCCTTTATCTGTCCTCTTTAATCTAAGTATTTCTTCCTGCACGTTTCCTTCTCCCTGGAAGTCCGCGAATATTTTTCCCATCCTTAAAACCGGAAATTCATCCTGCGTCTCCAATTATCGTCCCATATCCCTTCTATCTTGCTTCAGTAAGCTTCTTGAAAGAGTTGTTTACAATAGGGTTTATCCCCTAATTGAAACTCTTCTCGCTTCTGAGCAACATGGTTTCGTTAAGGGTAGGTCAACAGTTTCCAACTTACTTTCATTCACTAACACTGTTGCTTCTGCCTTCGACCAGCGAAAGCAAGTGGATGTAGTATATACAGACTTTGCCAAGGCTTTTGACTCCGTGAACCATGAAATCCTCCTATCTAAGCTCGATGGTTTCAATATTTCGGGTCAGCTGCGTTGCTGGTTTTCCTCATACCTTCGTGATCGTGCTTGTTTTGTAACGTTTGACTCTTGTACTTCTCCCCCTTTTATCCTACTTGTGGTGTCCCGCAAGGGTCGATTCTTGGTCCTCTCCTTTTCCTCCTCTTTATATATGATCTTCCTTCCCACTTCAACTCCCCTTGGGTTATTTTAGGGTTATTGAGTCAGTGGACGACTGCTCCAAGCTGCAAGATGACCTGTCTGCTCTGGGTAATTGGTGCTTTGCCAACTGTATTACCCTCAATGTTGCTAAATGTTTCCAAATGTCCTTCATATGTAAATTTTCCCACATCACGTTTTCCTATTCTATCCTTGGCTCCGTCCTCAATCCGGTTAATAATTTCATGGACCTTGGTGTTGTGTTTGACAGTAAATTAAAATTTGATGTCCACATTTTGCGTGTGACATCCAAGGCCTCGCGCTTATGTGGCTTCATTCTAAGAGCGTCCAGACCTTTCACTGATATTTCCTCGTGTGTTCGTCTGTACATCTCCTTCGTGCGTAGTGTCCTCGAATATTGTTGTCAAATTTGGTGTCCTCATTACCACTTCTTAATTGATGCTGTTGAGTCGGTACAACGTAAATTTACTCGCTCTCTATTCTTCAAGTTCCGTATTCCCTACTGTGAGTATTGTATGCGTCTTTCAATCCTTGGAATTCCTACCCTCCTTTCACGCAGAGTGTATTTCGACGAATGTCTCCTATACAAGATGATTACTGGTTCTATTACTTCTATCCCCAGTCAGTTTTCTGTTCGGGACTCGGTTCGTACCAGGTCTCCATTTACTCTCAACGTACCCTTTGCTCGTACTTATAAATATTTTTACTCTCCTCTTTTACGCTTGCCTAGGCAGCATAATTCTTTGAATATTGGTCCTCTTCCGCCTTCGTTACGCACCTTTAAAGATAAGTTAAGATCATGCGTTTTATCCTTCGAAATATTACCTTGAATAATGATGAAATTTCGTTTTATTATACTTTATTTAGTTTCAATTTATAGTCTCTTTTCTTTTTATATATAAGTTTATTCTTTGTCTAATCTTTAATTGGATTTGTATCTGTTGATTATGACAATAAATAAATAAATAAATAAATAAATAAATAAATAAGATGGAAGTTAGAAGCTTTGCAATTTTTGCGTAGTCGAGTATTAATCGACGATAGTAACCTGCGAGTCCCAGAAATGACCTAAGTTCTTTGGGGGCCTTAGGTGAAGCATACGTTATTATCGCTTGAACCTTTTGGGGTTGGTTTTTATCACATCCTCTGGCACAACGAATGCAAGAAATTATACTGATGGTTTCATGAATTCACATTTGTCAATTTGCATCTATAAATTTTCCCTCTCTAGGGTATCAAAGACACGTTCGATGTGTTCCAGATGTTCCCTATCGTCTTTTCCATATATGGCAATATTTTCGATCTAAACGAGACATCTGATACCTATGTGCTCCCTGAAAATATCATCGAGCGCACGTTGGAATATGGCCGCGGCGTTCGCTAATCCGAAAGAGAGACGCGTGAATTCGTATTTACCATTATTAATGGAAAATCCAGTCTTCTCTGTGTTGGTTGGTTTGAACCGAATTTGGTGGAAGCCGCTTTTAAGGTCAACGACCGTGAAATATATATTTTTGCCCAAATTTGTCAAGATCTCGTTTATTTCGGGGATCGGGTAACAATCTGGTATGGTGACACTATTGAGCTTCCTGTAGTCGATTAGAAGACGGTATTTCTTTTCTCCTGACGCGTCCATTTTTTTGGGTACTACCCAGATTGGGGCGTTGTATGGAGATTTGTAGGGTTTTATTATGCCGTCTCGTAACAACTTCTCAATTTCTTGGTCGACTATTTTCTTAAGTGCCACAGCATATGGGTAGGATTTTCAGTAGACGTGATTATCGTTCTTACTACGAATATTCCCTCTAACGCTCGTCATGAATGTTAGCCTCTCATCTGGATCAATGAAAAGGTTTGGGTATTTCTCGATATGTTGTTTACTGCTTCAGATGTTGTTTACTGCTTCAGAGATCTGCAGTTTTATTGGGATTCGCAATTTATCTTGTTTAGTGAAACAGTTTTTGGCTGTGTGGACTACGGCGTTCAATTCTTTGAGGCTATCGTTACCTTAAAGTCCGTGGAATCATTTAAGGCTTTGGTTAAAGAAAAATTTTTAAATTCGGTGTCGAAAAACTAGATGGCGCTATGATTGCATGGTGGGTAATTTTTTTATCACCACCAACATTGCTCATCGTGAACGGAGTTTCGTTAGAAATGTGATTTCTGATTAGATGAGTCTGTATATAGTTTTTTATTGATCCTGTACCCATAAGAAATCTTAGAATTTTTCCGCTCTTCATAGGAACCTCAAAATATTAATTTTTACAACGTCCTAAAATACAAAATGGCGGCTGTACCAGGCTACGAGCATCAGACGGTTTTTCAAAGATGCCTCAACGGCCCGCAACTTTTCGTCGTCGCAAATGGTCTGAAACACAAAAATCAAAATTTTCTTAAAGTTTGAACTAAAAGCAAGGGAAGTACGTACGTGTTTTCAAAAATATTGAATTTTGAAAGATTGGCGTACGGTTTTCCAAAAAAAAAATTTTTTGGTAAAAAAAAATCGTACAAAATCAGCCGTAAAAATGAAAATTTTCAATTTATCAACAAAATCGTACGTACTTCCCTAGAAAATGATGTTGTGAAGCTTGCACCAAAATTTCAAATTGATCGGATACAAATTGGCTGAATAATCGTGCGGGCCGTATCAAAAAATGTGATTTCGAGAAAAACGCATTCAAAGTTTGAAAACGAAGGGCGGCTCTTTCACGTTTCTCGTTTTCGCTTTGTGGATTTATTGCCTTTTTTGTGGCAAATGTTGGTCTACTACCTGTCATACTGAATGGTAATTTACTAATGAGAAAAGTCGCTAACGGATACCTGTGGTAGGTATAAGGACTTTGGAGCAGAGCGTGCCGTACGCGCGCCGCATAGGCCCCGACCGCACGTTGTGGCGTCCAACGTTTATGCTTATAACTCGGAAAAAAAAAATTTATTTTTGAAAATAACTTAAGACGTTATTCTAGACATGTTTCCCTGCCATTTTAGCAAAAACAAACAAATAGATTTTTTTTGAAATTTCTACATAGGTGTTACCCCTTAAGAAAACAATTCCCTAACTATTGGAAACACGTTTCCACTGAACCACAATACACACGGAAAAACCTTATAGGTATATGTCGAAGATATTTAAACCCCGGTGTGATAAACGGTATCAAAACCGACGAAAGAACAATGGGAAACATTCAAAAGCTTTCTTACGATCATTTCAACAATTATCGGATCATATTTGCGCAAACAGAAGTTTAAAGCCTAAAAAGCAAATCGGAACAAGAAGACATAATTCTCGAAACTCATAAAAGAGCCCAAAAGAGTCCACAAGAACGCCAACGAGAATAAAATTCCAATTCTCGAAGGACATAATTTTTCTAAAATGAGTGCCAAGATCAAGCAGATAGTCAAACAATGCTAAATTTCAAAGAAAATAAGTACGAACGCCACCCAAATAATCCAATCCTTAAACCAACACCCATCCCAGAATTTCCAAGTCACATTCTTCACATAGATATATATTCCACTGAGGGGCAACTCATATTAACGAGAATAGATAAATTTTTAAAATTGGGTCAAGCTAGAGCAATTAAATCTAGGGCTTTCGAAGACGTACGAAAACCATTACGAGAGCTGTGATTTTTCTTTGGGGAACCCAAAAAGGTAGTATATGGAGAGAAATAATTAAATTATATATGGAGAGAAATAATCAAACTCAGCCTCCATCATGTTTATGATGCAAGACCTACTTAATATTGCAATCTACTACACCCTTTCCAACCGTAGTGAGGTTAATGGACCTGTCGAAAGATTTCATAGTACTCTTACCGAGATTATGAGGTGTTTGAAAACTGACGGTACACACAGAACGCTTGATGAGCTCCTAGAATGATCCGTGTACGAGTATAATCTTACCATTCACTCCGCCAAGAAAAAAACACCAGTTTAGTTATTCTATGGTTGAATAGTTTCAACCAGCCCAGAGCAGCTAGAGAAATCACGTAGGGACAATATCGAAATTTTAAAGAAAAGGCAAGAAAAAGACTTCGGACACCATAGTAAAGCTAGGAAACGCTTAAAGGACTATCAAAAAAAAAACTTTAAGCTTTATACGTAAAGATTAATAAGAGACAAGGGATAAAACTAACAGCTAAATATAAGAAAGAAATCGGTAGAGAAAATAGGCCTACATGAGTGATAACTGTAACCGGAAGATCTATCCGTAAAAGTGACATTCGCAAATAATCTTTTCATCCTCATAAGTCGTGCTAACACCGAAGTGAATATAGCAGACTTCATCGATTCTGTATATATACTTATATTACGTCTTTGTCTACATACTTATCTATATCAACTTTCTATTTCTTACTAAAGATATTAATTTTCTCAACCACTTCTTAGTTTTCTTTTTCTTTTCACTTCGTTATATTTATACATATATATATATATATATATATATATATATATATATATATATATATATATATATATATATATATATATATATATATATATATATATATATTTATATATATATATATATATATATATATATATATATATATATATATATATATATATATATATATATATATATATATATATATATATATATATATATATATATATTTTATATATATATATATATATATATATATATATATATATATATATATATATATATATATATATATATATGTGTGTATAAAGATATAAATTTAGATATAGGTATATATAAATATATTATAAATATATATAAATATATATATATATATACATATATATATATATATATATATATATAAATATATATATATATATATATATATATATATATATATATATATATATATACAGTAAAGCACGGATAACTGCAATACGCTTAAGTGCACAACACGCATAAGTGCACAGGAAGTTCATGCACCGATTTTTTCTGGTTACTTTTCATACATTTGAGGTCGGATAAGTGCAACACGGTTAAGTGTACAACATGTGTAAGTGCACATTTTATTTTGCACTGAATCGAACATTTACGCTCAGTTCTACACGGCTAAGTGCACATGTTTTTGTATGGCAAAAAAGTTTCATTAGAATGCATACATTCACAATTTTAAATATTCAAATTTGTTGATTCAGAGTTTCAACGTCATTTTTTTTCTTTGACAAAGACTCAGAATGGGCTACATTTGCAGTAGAACTGGGCACGCAAACAACAATAACAACAAATGCATTGCATCATACCCGAAGTGCCAGAGCATGTGTGACCGTCTATGTAACCTTTAACACACCTGTATTTTGGAAACAATGCCTGTCTTTTTTTATCTGGGTGTCGGCTTGGGCAATAGCAAAGAAAATAGGAAGCAATACTACGGAAACTAGCCATAAACTGCATGTGCCAGCCAACTGTTTAAATAATATGAGATAAACCCATTGCACGGAGTAAAACATTAATAGATAATTGCATGCATAGAGTTGTAAAGGATGTGACCGTAAAAGGTGGTATGTAATTGGTAGTTTGTAGAGCATATGTAACAAGAGTTAGATAAAACGGCCGTTCCTTGTTTCGGTTTCCTGATTACATTACACAACGCGAGTTAGGCAGTTGGTGAAATCGGGTTCGTCTAAGTTGTGCGAGTAGCCTTTAAAGCAAAACCAGAAGTCCGCACTCTCTTAAGTTTCGCCGAATTTGAGATTTTTTTCGTTAAAGCGGAAGTATAGTTTACATAGAAACCGTGAAGGTTACACTTCGCAAGTTGAAATTGTGGTAAGTTTATCTGTTTCTTTCATTAGGTTTTGTTTGTGCATACATATTCTACGAAACCCCTAACCCCAGTCTTTTGCGGTTTTCATTAGTTTCA
>OZ022263.1:128685305-128713163 GCA_963978885.1 Nemotelus pantherinus
ATTGCAGAGTCCGTTATATTTGCGAAATTAAATATTATATCAAAACAAATCTTAAGCAGTAAAGAGCTGAAACAAATGTATGATCTTTTTAGTGCTAATGGAGTTAAACTAAGAGCAGAAGAAAATATTTATGAATTGTTAAAGTTACAAGCTTATTATAATGATACTAATATAATATTCAGTGTTCAAATTCAAAATTTTTCAAACGATACCTACACCCTTTTCCATTTTATACCTATACCCATCCAAAAAACTAAGAAAATTATAACGAAACCCTATGTTATCCTTAATCCTAACGATATTCAACAATTCGACGAAAAATGCAAAAATCGAACAAACATTTTACTGCACTACACCGACGCACCATTTAAATCTACGAAACCTCAACTGTATCCGGAACTTAATTAACAATGTTCCAGCACACTAAAACGGCCCACAGACACGGAGATCTAGTCGTCGACTGGATCTCAATTGATTTGCCACAGACACAGAGAATGTAATCGCAACTTGAATTGCAATCTCATTCGAACGTTGTTTTCGTGGAGGCAACACACGCTTTGGAATGGGTGTTTTCAGGTCATTTTCGTTGTAAGAAAACGGAGGACATATGTATGTACATTGTAAGCATTGTTAGCAAATGATGTTTCACGTAAAGTGATTTCGAACAGGTACATATACTCGGATATATGAGGTATTTGTACTTTCTGCTTCAGGAATCTGTAACCTAGTCATACCTACCCTCTAAATAATTTTTAGTTGGCGGTCATCATAACCAGGCATTGATTGTTCGTATTAGGGGTGTCGGAACTGATTTTCGAAGAAAATTATAAATTTGTATGTATCATGAGCTGGCAGCAATTGTGCCTTAATAGGGTTTAAAATTATGTTTCACGTAAAGTTATTTCGAACAGGTATGTACGGGTATCTAAGTATTCGTACTTTCTGGTTCAGCCGCATGTAGCCCTCTAAATACTTTTTTATTGAATTTTAATTGGCGGTCATCATAGGCAAGCAGCACTGAAAATGAACTAAATATCCGTTGCTGCCAAAGAAAAGATATTATTGTTCCACATCTATTCTTTTCGTTCATAAATATTTCCTGAAATAATAAAACATTCACGGGATCATGAGGTATGCTAACTGACTCTTGTTGAGCGTACTCATACACAATTCAGTCCGTTAAACCAATGATTTCGAATTATGTTACCATTACGTTACACTAAATTCAAATGAGATCTCCATTCTAGTCTCAAAATCACCACAGACACAGCAACGTGTTCGTCGACCAGTAGCTCCGCCCACCAAATATCAAAAAATTTTGATATTTACTGCAACCGTTGCAGAGACTAAAAATGCAACCTGAGACTAGCCCACAGACAGAGATTTTCGTTGCAGATATCGCATATTGCAGATCTAGTTGTCGACCAGATCTCTCGTCTGTGGGCCGTTTTAGTGACATTGAAGTACGAACGGCATCCACCAAAAATCAAATACCAAATACGAGAAACACCCGAAAATCTCACAGCCAGAACCAAACACTATCCTTTTAGTCAACATCTCCGAAACCAACATAAACTCCACATGCAACACCAGCCCTCACACAGTCAACGGAACCGAAATGGTCCGCTTTGAAAATTGCAACGTCCAAATCAACAACATTGCATACAATGGACAACCTCAAACACATTGGGATGAGATCCACATTTTTCCCGTCTTTTTCAATAAAATAAATTATACAATAACGAAAAGAAAAATCGCATTCCAGAAACCCGAATAATTGAACCTACAAAACAAGGAAGCTATCGAAATCCTTCAAACCAGCTCTCACAGTCAACAATTCTTCGTCTACGGATCACCTATTTTACTTGGAGCAGCAATCATCATTCTCGGAATCTACTTCAAATTCAATCACGGAAGGAATATCGCCATTATCCCGGATATCGCTCCTTCGCCAGGACCAGCTAATATTCAGTTCCTGTTGCCATCGCTTTTTCCTAAGGGGGGAGGAGTTACGATACAACCGATACATACGATAACTGTACAACACACCAACACGTGCCTAAGCTAGTCACGTTGAACGCCGCCTCAGAATTAATTCGACACTACATTAAATTCCAGTCCAAATCGATATTGCATTCAATTTAAGTCTGCACTTTTCTAAGTTCCAAATTGTGATTGCCGGCACGTGTTCTTACGCAGCAAATCGAAACATTATAAATGTAACATATTGTATTATATGTAAAATGTAACATATTGTTTTTACTAATTTTCGAAGAACATTAGTATTAAACTCGTTCCGCCGAAAATTCATAATTATATATATATATATATATATATATATATATATATATATATATATATATATATATATATATATATATATATATATCAGCAAAATGATTAAGGGAGATAATCTCTGGAGTGGCCGAGCCGATTGAGTTGAAATTATCGGAGAACGTAGATATGTTAAGTAGGTAGGTCCACGACTTTCTCAAATTCAGATATCTTTAACATTTTGGCGGCGGCAAGCATTTTAGTGAATTTTCAGGTGCTCTTATATTTCCAAGCAGTGTAAATTTTTGTCAAAAAATGATAAAGAATTGGAACTTTTGAGCCGTGTGTGGTTGCTAAATGCCTAAAGGTAGGCATGGAATTTATTTTCAAATTTTGATTTGTCATTATGGATTTTCAAGATAGTGCAGAACCCTGTAACCCTGTAGCTACGGCAGGCTCCTGAAAAAAAATCCTTCAAATCATTGACCCTCCTCAAAATTTTTTGATTTTTGACAAAAAATTCAAATCTTTGATAAACTTAACCCATTTTCCATCATGTCAAATTGAAATTTTCAAAATTTCGATTTGCACAAGAACGGCAACCCATCACCAAATTACTTCTATTTTCAGCACTCGAAAGTTCTGTTCACGAGAACTGATGACCGGATTATCCGATCATAATTAAATTTACAGCACATGTTGGTATTAGCGAGGACCAGGTCCGATAGAAGTAACTTTGAAATGCGGGCAACCCTGTGGCAGTGGTACCATCTTGAAAAACCACTGCGAAATAAAAACAGCTTTTGGCCAATAGCTTCCGATTCAGCCATCAGATTTTAACAAAATTCATACAGTTTATGTAACATTTGATAAAAATTTGGTTGAAAAATAAGAATATAGTTGCCAGCTATGGTGATTTTCGTCTCATAAATCTTGCAAATTTGCTCAGCAAAATAAAGCTTTTTTCCCTATAGCTTCTGGTCCAGTGCAGAAATCAAAATGAAGTTAATGCAGTAAATGGACCTTAATGTGAAGTAAATATCGTAGGAATTTCGTACAAAAATCATTAAAGGGCTACCAGCTATGACCATTTTTGTGGAATTTCTTTACTGAGCGATTATGTCATTAGATTTAGAAATGGGAATGATCCTGCAATGAAAATTAACAACAAATATTAACGCTTTAAAAATTTGAAAAGTTTTGAGGGTGGCAATTCTAAAATTCTTTTCACCCGTATACCTTCCAGCGCAGTGATTCAATCGAAACGAAATTTATTGGTTGGGTTCAACTTAACGTGAAGCAGATTTATATTTTGCTCTGCTGCTAACACAGGGTAACCAGCATTAGTAATTTTCGTAAATATTGTACCAACAGATGCTTCAGATTACGTACTCATATGCAAAGCATTTGCGATAAAAATAAGAAGCCAATTTTTAAATTTTCCGAGTTTTGAACATTTTTCAGATGGCAGCCTCAAACAACGTTTAACCGCTGAAACTTTCGATGAAATCCTGCGATGACAACGAAATTCAAACGATAAGTTGATTTGAGTATTAGCTTGTTATGGTAAACTTATTGCTGCTTCGTTGGGAAAGTGTTGCCAGCACTGAACATTTTAATCATTTGTGTTATAGTTGAGTTTTGTTGCTTGGGATAAGGAATGGTTGATATGATTTTACAAAAAGTGTATTACGTTTATGCACATTTTTTTGTCACTCAAAGACAATTTCTTCAAAAATTAGTTTTCTAGCAATTCTAATGCGCTAAACTTTTTCATATTCGCCGGTTTCGCTCAATGCGAATAAGAGCGTGTGGTAGATATGTTGGAGGATTTGAACTTGGAGTTTGTCCACTTTAATAGGTAGGCGGTTAACGTGGTATAAAGAACTGGTCCAGTGACAAAACCTTGTGGCACCCCTGATGCCACAGGCCCTACGAGAAAACATGCTCCATTAACGCTGATATAGTATTGTTTGTTGGTAAGAAAGCTTGTGACGAGTCTCATTACCTCTTTTGGGAATCCAAACTTGATCACCTTAAATAGAAAACCCTTGCATCAAACGGAATCAAATTCTTCTCGATATCTAGAACGCACACTACTGTCAGTATGTTTTGCTCATTCAAGCGAAACACAAATAGATCATGCAAGTACAAGATGGGGTGTTGAGTCAAACTGCTGGTTAAGGAGACAGTGGTTTTAATCATTTTTATCCAAATTTTCTCCAAAAGCTTCTTCAAACTAGGTAGCGAGGAAATTGGACGGAAACTGTTGGCCTCTTTAGTTTTGCACTTCTTATGAATGGAAAACCCCTTTGCTACTTTTCATGTTTCCCGAAAGTAGCCATTGTTCAGGGTGGTGTTGCACACAATGGAAAGAATTCTGAGCATGGAGATTGAAAGATGTTTAATAATGAAACTCATAGCTCCATCATGCCCAGAAGACTTCTTACTCTTTATTCCGCGCAGCAGTTGCACCAAGTATTCACTATAAACAAAGTAGAACCAAAGCTTTTACGGATGAGGATGTGGCCAATAGCTCATTGTATGTATTGAGGAAGCAATTAACTTCCTCTGGAAGGTGAAACGACATTCAGCTGGTATTGGAAAATCGATGCAAACAGCTCTGCCTGACGATCAAGTTTGCGTACAATTATATTTTCAATCGTTACCACCATCTTTTGGCTTTTATATTTGCCAGAAAGCAGATTGATTTCTTTAAACATGAGGCGGAGTTAGCAGTTTTCGAAGAAAGTAAGTCCTTTTTCATGGTCAAAATTTGGTGAAATTGATTAAACTGCTTGATTGAGTCATATTTTACTGAATATAAATATATATATATATGTATATATATATATATATATATATATATATATATATATATATATATATATATATATATATATACCTAGTCTAGCTATAAGTTCTGTCATAGATGTTTATCGATGTAAAAATGAAACGACTTGAGTTATTTCGATAATTTTTTCAGGGATTATTTATTGATAGAATACAAATACAAAAAGTTGCGTTTCATTCGAAATGGCCGCCATTGGCCTCCACACAGCGCCGAAGTCTGTCTGGCCACTCATCGATGGCTGTACGCAGCTCATAAATGGGGAAATTGTCCACTGCTTCCGTTAGGTCTTTCTTGAGCGATTCCAAATTGCGGTGGCGTTTATGGCAAACCATGTCCTCTAAAACGGACCACAACTTGTAGTCCAGCGGATTAAGGTCGGGGCTGCCAGACGGCCAATCTTCAATACTGATAAAGTCAGGAAGATGATTTTTTAGCCATGCTTGTGTGGTTTTGGCCTTATGAGCTGGCGCAGAGTCCTGTTGGAATGTCCACGGTTTGTTTTTGAACATGGTCTCATTGAGTGGCTTCACAACGTTGTTCAAAATGTCTCGTTGATAGTTCTTAGCCGCTGTCTTCACACCTTTTTCGCAAAAATGGATCGAACAAACGCCATCATAGGACACTCCCCACCATACCATAACGGATGCAGGATGATGTCCTTTTTCGACCCGAGGCACAAGCGTGGCGGCTTCTTGGGCAGACCGTGCATACACTCTGTCATTCTGTTTGTTGAATTTTTCCTGCACGGTGAAGATTTTTTCATCCGTAAACAAAATTTTTTTGTACCGCCGAGCACCGTATTTCTTCACCAGACGTTTACATTTTTTCACTCTATTTTCTTTCAATGCAGCAGTTAACAATTGGCCGGTTTGTCGTTTGTAAGCACCAAGTCTAAGGTCCTCACCGATGATACGTGAGACGGATCTCTCTGAGATATTCATCTCCTGCGACAATATTTTTTGCTTTCGCACCGGGTTTCTGTTCAATCTGGAACGTACTGCTGCGATGGCCCGTGGCGTCCGAACGATGCGTGGCCGACCGGATCTCTCGTGGTCATTTATATCACCAGTATCCTCAAATAACTTAATGGCACGATACACAAATCTCAAGTTGATTTTGAGCGGTTTGAGCGTGTTGAAAATTTTCTTTTTTTCCATACCACATTTATGGAGCGCAATTACTGCGATTCGGTTCTCTTTTGTTGACCATTCCATGATGACGGGTGACGCTATACTGAAATGACTTGGCGGTTTAATAGAGCACATGACAGCTGCCAAAACCATAAAAAAAAATTTTGGGTTGCGTTCCGTTTTAAGCCGGGTTCACACCTTTGACAGAACTTATGGCTAGACTAGGTATATATATATATATATATATATATATATATATATATATGTGTATTTATATATATATATATATATATATATATATATATATATATATATATATATATATATATATATCTTTATATATATATATATATCTATATATATATATATATATATATATATATATATATATATATATATATATATATATATATAGGTTTATATATACATAGATATATATATACATATATATATATATATATATATATATATATATATATATATATATATATATATATACTCCTTATCACTTGAATAGCTTACTTGGAAAATCCATAATAACTCTTCCATTGTTTTTCCGAGAATATTGGCATAAAAATCGTGAACACATTGTAGACCGTAATGAACATCTACCTGGTATTGGGATTTAATTTTCGAACACTGTGGCAATAAAAAATGAGTAACGAAAAAAATGCATTTTTCAGCGCGTCAATAGAATAGCCCACTTAGTATTTGTCTATACTGTGTGTCAAGTGTAACAATCTCCGATTAGAATTTATTTGAGTTTTTAAATTTGAGGACTGTTTCTATGTTAAAATTCATTTTTTGAGAGAGATCAACGTGTTGGTGTGCAAAATGGGCCGCAGAAAATCATTGAGTGACGATGAACAAACAACCATCTCGGTTTTAAAGAGAGGAAACTTAAATAACAGTGAAATTTTATTATATTGTTTTGAGGGTGAAATGGTGCTATTGATTCTATTTTTGAGGGTGAAATGGAAAATCTATTAAATCAGCAAAAGTTGAATTCTGAACAACTCGTAAGGTGCCAAACTAATTTAAGAAAGAGCCAAAGAGTCGGAAAATGCCTTATCAATTTTCGAAATTAAAAGAAATGACCTTTAAATTATTCGAGGCCGTTAGAGGCAAATTTTGAAACAAGCTGTTGAAAACAAAGATTCAGGGTAATAATATTTTTTAAATGATGATTTCGGAAAATTCGAGAAAACCCTTTTATCTTTTGCCATAAGAAATCTTCCTAAGTTCACTGGATATTATATTGATTGGGTCCATTTTCGTGATTTTTTTGTGTCCTTTGTGCACACCGGTTCTCAATCTCAAAGGTAGAAAAATTACACTACCTGAAAAGTAGGGTGAGTGAGGAAGCAGGAGGACTACTCAAAGATAAAGCCATTATCGAAGGAAGCTATGAGTCTGCATGAGATTTGTTATTGCAAAGATATGACAAAAAATACATCCTTTTGGATGCACAACTTGAACAATTGTTTAGTATTGGAAGAGCGAACGAATCTTCAATATCGATGAATATATAACTGAATCGAACCTGAGAATGCGTCCAAGCTATCGAACAGTTGGAGGTGGAAAATTTATGGGAAAGTGCTATCGTATACATAACCACTCAGCGGCTTCCACCAAAAACTCGACTACTATAGAAACAACAATTGTAAACAGATCGCTTTGGAAACTGCAGCTTTTGGTCCGTCCACCTAAGTTTTACAAATCCCTAGCGCATCAGAACCGCTAGAAACACTAATATTCAAAGAACATTAGAGGATTTGTGCAGATTTTGAGTGTGAATTCTACCACAACTTACTTTTCTTACTTTAAACTAATACACCCTTAGTAATAATAGAATCAAAGCTTATTTTAATTTCAGTGACTTCATCGAAAGTTACTGCGATAGAAAGGTGTTTTGGGGTGTCATCCGAAAAATGTGCAGATCTTAGAAAATGTAAACATTGTTTACTTATTTTCATTGCAAATGTTTGTGATGTGAATACTTGATGTGAGTGACCCTCAAATCGCAGGATTTCACTGGCACAAAACCGCCTACATTTCAAAATCACTTCTATCAAACCTGGTCCTACTTAAGATCACTACATTCTGTAAATTTCAATTAATTCTGATAATCGGATCGTGAGTTTCTGTGAAAAGAAATTTCTGATGCTTAGCATATAGGTAAATTTGGAAAGAGTTTTAAAATTTCAAATTTAAAAATTTCAAATTTTTCACTTTGGCTATGGAGACAAAGCATAATAATTATATATATGAATGGCTTTTTTTTCAAGAAGCGACATGTTTGCAGAAGAGTCGATGATTTGACGACTTTCACTTTCAGCGCCTGTCCTAGCTACAGGGTTGCCAACATGCTCACTAAAAGCTACACAAATTTAGAACTCAATACCAATATGTTCTAAAAGTTTCATAATGATTTAATAGTCCTGACAAAATATATCGCAATTTAAAAATTTTAAAATTTTCCCGGTTTCTTTTTAGGTACTAGGCGCACACTTGGGGTTAAAAAATTCCAAAACATTATCCGATTCACATTTCAAACACGTTCGAAAATCATTTCGCTACCTTAGTTTTTGCAATTCGTTTGAATATAGGTTTATATAGGGAAATATGATTTTTTGGCTGAATCGATTTTGATACTAATTTTCTTCGAATATTAGTAAAAATCTTGCGTTTTGGCAGTCTAAAACGAACATAACCGAGCATATGATCTATGGAAAGCAATCCATTTTTTGGACAAATGTCCTCAATTTCTCAATTTGTGCTACAGTGACAGAATTTCGGTAATGAAACGTTACCGCTTATGTATCAATTGTCTTAAACGAGTGCATTAAGTTGCCACTGATAATCGCGAAATTACATGCAAGCAAACTCACCATACTCGACTGCATAGAGAAACTATTCCAATCAGCTCCAACGAACAAATCCCTACTCAATCGTCAAATGGTAAAAACCAAGGAAATCCGACATAAAATAGGTGAAACTTCGGAAAAATTAGGGCAAAGCTGAATTTTTGTGTGAACCTTGGTACTAGCGTGTTGAACAAAATGTCAAAAGTCCTCATCGATCCGAGTAATGCGTTACTTTTTACACGGGGTCAAAGGTCACCAAAAGTAAACTTTCCTAAATATCTGAGTAACGATCACGTCTTCAGAATAACATTGTATATATAAAAAATTTCCAACAAAAAAGGTTTTACAACTTTTTCTTGTAACCATAACCGTTTTTGAGATATATTGAACTAAACATTTGGTTTTAACAGCATCCTCTTTCTCAACGGCATGCTGATATAGGATTTTGATTACGACTTGGAATGTTTGTGAGTTTCTTTTTCTTTGTTTAAGAGGCGCATAAAAAAAACACATGTAAACAAACTTATCTACCAGACTCCACGGTAGGTGGAAAAGTGTTTCCAAAAAGTTACCACCACCCCCGCCCCCCTTGGCCATAAAACTTGTAGGGACATCTGTTCGCTACCCTTTTTTTGGAAATAAACTGTATTGCTGCATCATGTATGGGATATTCCACGAAAGAGCAGGACAAAATAACAACATTGCAGGTGAAAATAGGTTTTGTAACATATCATGGCCCTAGGAGTATAAAAAAGCAAGATAATATCATGGCATAATTCTGTAAACGCTCATTCTTGACATTATAGAAGCTCAACCCGCTGCAGACTATATCAGCTTTTTTTACCAATCCTTTGATGACGGCATAGTGACAAAGGGGCACGGCACGTCTCGAAACCAATTTGCACCTGAAATTACGTGACCGTGCACTAATCGTTCATGGGATAAAATGGAATGGAAAAAAACCTAAAAAAAAACTCAAGCGCACCTGAACCGCTAGAAACACTAATGTTTGAAGAACAGTAGAAGAATCGTGCAGGTTTTGAGTGCATAACCCACCACATGAGCTGCTTATTACGGCCAAACTGTTTCAAACGCCACGTTCTACTTTGGTCTCAAGAATGCATTATAACTCAGATGGTGGAAGGTTTCAGATATTACCACTGGCATGAATTTCAACGTTTATGAGAGCAAAACACGGGTTAATTATATTCATTATCAGTTGCTTATTTCACAAAATTTCGAAAGCAGCATCTCATATAACATCAATGAAGAAAATGCTCAGTGCCTGCAGCACTGTAACTGAAGTTGGTGTTTGGGGCTGCGATCCGAAAAATTTGCAGAGCTTTAGGAATTGAAACATCGGTTATTTATTTTCATTGTAAATGTTTCCGGTATGAATACTAACTGTAAGCATTTATTGATACAAAAGTAGCACAACCGACTCGTGCTGGCAACCTTTCGCCAGTATCAAAGCCAAGAATATATCACATCTGCTTCACGTTGTTATATTACATTCGAAGTTATAGGAGTATAAAGAAATTTAAAGTTACCTGCAGCGAGTTTTTTCAAATAATGGAAAGCTAATTATTTGCTGTTTATTGTCATTGTAGTGATCATTGTATCATTACCAATTGAAAATTCTACGATAAAACCGCTTAATATAGACATTGCAAACAAAGACAAAACCAACAATAGCTGGCAACCCCATCGTGGTTTTTCAACCAAATTTGGCCTGAATAATGCTTATAGTAGGTTCCATTAATTGTATGAAATTCGTTTTGATTTCATGACTGCACTGGAAGTTATAGGGCAAAAAGTTTTATTTTCCTGAGCGAATTTTCAAATCCAAGGACACAAAAATTACCATAGCTGGCAGCACCAATCGAATTTTTCAACCAAATTTCTATCAAACAGAGTTTAGAGTAAGGTGCAGCTACTGTGTCAATTTCATGAAAATTTGGTTACTTATTCAAATTTCATAGGACAAAAAGCAGTTTTTTTTCTTTGTAATTTTTCAAGATGGCACCACTGGCACAGAGTTGCCCACAATTCAAAATCGCTTCTATCAGACCTGGTCCTACTTAAGTCCAATGCATTCTGTAAATTTCAATGGTATCTGATTATTGATTCGTGAGTTCCCGTGAACAGAAGTTTTTGATACTTAAAATATAGGTTGACTGGGAAAGGGTTACCGTTCTTGTCCGACATGAAATTTCTAAAGTTTTACTTTGAACGTGTAGATAAAGCATAAGATTTGTATACAGATTCGTTTTATTGTAAGAAACGGACATTTTTAGGATATTCGATGGTTTGAATGTTTTCACTTCCAAATTTTGATTTTTTCAAATTTAAGACACCAAAATTATCATAGCTGGCAGCTCCAACCGAATTTTTCGACCAAATTTCTACCAAACGTGGTATTAATTAAGGTTCAGATACTGTGTGAATTTTGTCAAAATCGAACGATTCAATCAGAATTTATAGGGCTAAAAGCAGTTATCTCTTTTAGTGATTTTTCAAGATGGCACCACTGGCACAGAATCACCTGCATTTCAAAATCACTTCTATCAGACTTGGTCCTATATATGACCAATACAGTCTGCAAATTTCAATTAATTCTGCTCATTGGATCGTGAGTTTCCGTGAACAGAAGTTTTTGATGCTAAAAATATAGGTAAATTGGGCAAGGGTTACCAGGCGTGCCCGTTATACCATATCAAATTTTTTTTTTGTTTATGTAAACAAAGCACAAGATTTACATATGAATGGCTTTTTTTTGAAGAAACGGCAGTTTTTCAAGAGAGACGATGATTTGAAGGTTTTCACTTTCAGTACCTGCCCTAGCTACAGGGTTGCCAGCACGCTCATCAAAAGCTACAAAAATCAACAACTAAATAATACCAATATGTCCTAAAAATTTCGTAATGATTGAATAACTCTGTCAAAAGTTATCGCAATTTAAAAATTTGCAAGTTTTCCCGTTCTGTTTTTAGGCACCCAGCGCACACATGGGGTTAAAAAATTCCAAAACATTATCCGATTCACATGTAAAACGCGTTCAAAATTTATTTCGTCAACTTTATTTTTGCAAAACTTATTTGTGTACGGAATAATAGGTATATTAAAAATATCACTAAAATGGCCGCCGGCGCCAAAGGGTTAAAGATTATTAACTTTTTGTGAGACCTGGCACTATTCTGCATATACACCAATGTGTCCTGAAAATTTCAGCTCAATCAAATGGCGCGTTCCTGAGATTTTTTCACTGAAATGATATATATATATATATATATAGAAATATGAATTTTTGGCCAAAGTGATTTTAATACTAATGTTCTTCTTCGAACATTAGTAAAAAACAAATTGATGACTTTTGCAAACATGATAGAACAGAAAAAAACTCTAGTGCACCTGAACCGCTAAAAAACTAATTTTCGAAGGAACTGTCTTTGAGTGACAAAAAAGTGTGGAAAGACGTAATACACTGTTTTGTAGAATCATATCAACCATTCCTTATCCAAACCAACAAAACTCAACTATAACACAAATGATGTAAATGTTCAGTGCTGGCAACACTTTCCGAACAAAGCAGTAATAAGTTTACCATAACAAGCTCATACTCAAGTTAACTTATCCTTTGAATTTCGTTCTCATCGCAGGATTTCATCGAAAGTTTCAGCGGTTAAACGTTGTTTGAGGCTGCCATCCGAAAAATGTTCAAAACTCGGAAAATTTGAAAATTGATTCCTTATTTTTATTGCAAATGCTTTGCATATGAAAACGTTATTTGAAGCATTTGTTGGTGCAATATTTACGGAAATGGCTAATGCTCGTTAGCTTGTGTCAGCAGCAAAGCAAAATACATACCAAATCTGCTTTACGTTAAGTTAAACCCAACCAGTAAATTTCGTTTCGATTGAATAACTGCGCTGGAAGTTCTACGGGTGAAAAGAATTTTAGGGTTACCACCCTCAAAACTTTTCAAATTTTTAAAGCGTTAATATTCGTGGTTAATTTTCATTGCAGGATCATTTCCATTTGCAAATCTAATGACATAATCGCTCAGTAAAGAAATTTCACAAAATTACAAAAATGGTCATAGCTGGCAGCCCTTTCATGATTTTGGTACGAAAATTCTACGACATTTGGCTCACATCAAAGTCCATTTACTGCGTGATCTTCGTTTTGATTTCTGCACTGGACCGGAAGTTATAGGGAAAAAGGCTTTATTTTGCTGAGCAATGTTGCAAGATTTAGGAGACAAAAATCACCATAGCTGGCAACTCTATTCTAATTTTTCAACCAAATTTTTATCAAATGTTACCTAAAGTAAGATCCAAGTACTGTATGAATCTTGTCCAAATCTGATGGCTGAATCGGAAGTTATAGGCCTAAAACCAGTTTTTTTTCTCAGCTATTTTTCAAGATGGCACCACTGCCACAGAGTTGCCTGCATTTCAAAATCACTTCTATCAGACTTGGTCCTAGCCAAAACCAACATATTCTGTAAATTTCATAATGATCGGATTATCCGGTCGTCAGTTCTCGTGAACAGAACTTTTGAGTGCTGAAAATAGAGGTAATTTGGTGATGGGTTGCCGTTCTTGTGCAAAACGGAATTTTGAAAATTTTATCTTGAGATGAAGGACAAAGGATAAAATTTATCAAAGATTTGAAATTTTGGTCAAAAATCAAAAATTTTTTAAGAAGGTCAATGATTTGAAGGATTTTTTTTCAGCAGCCTGCCACAGCTACAAGGGGTGTGTTCAATGTGCATGCTATAGCAGCTATTAGCTGCTATTTTAGCAGCTCTGGCTGTCCAATGTCACGAAATAGCTACTTTCTTATGCTTGCTATTTGACAGTCGGGCTGTCCAAGATTCCGGCATAGCTGCTAAGGTAGCAGCTATTCGCTGCTCGTAGTCTGGAGGATAGCTAGAAAGTAGCTAAGGCAAAATGGCCGTGCGTACACAGCTGACATGCAATTTAAACATCATTTTTAATTGGAAATTGAAATGAAAAGAAGTTTTTGCGCTTTTGTGACAATGGAGGTGAGGAATAAATTTGAAAATGGTGAAAGCATAAATTAAAAACGGGCTTTTAAACACTTAAACTCAACTCGAGTTTTAAGTTGGCTTGTACATAGAGCAGCTCATCTTGAGTTTTTAGAAGGCAAGCATGAATCGTAAAAGGCCGGGTGCACTGATTCCTGTATTATCAAATTTTCAACGATTATTTTTTGCTCTTTTTCTCATATATGGCGTCAAAAGCCGGAAATAAATGATACGTTTTAAATATGTTAGGAAAATTTTAATGGATTGTGCAGCTGTATGTTTAAAACTCCTAAATTTCATACAGTTTCAAAAGTGCAATGAAAGTATTGAACTGATCCACGAAAATGCAAAAATTACAATAAAAAAATTGAAACAAAATTATTTTTGAATTTCCTGCGTAAAGGCTGCCTTCGTAGCAGCTCTTGGCTGTCCAATATCCATAGCTGCTTCACCTAGCTACTGCGAATTTTGACACTTGCTAACGTGATGCTATGCTATGCTTTTGGAGCAGCTATAGCATGCACATTGAACACACCCAAGGTTACCCGCTTTATGCTGAAAATCTCTACGTGTTAAATTTTAGTCAACGTAAATACGCTCTGTAATTTTCATGATGATCCATTGTTTTTCTTACAAGTAATGACAAATAAAAATTTGAAAAAAAATCCTTGCCTACTTTTAGGCACCCTGCACCCACACACGGCTCAAAACTTCAAATTCTTTATCATAGGCAAGCTAAGAACATAAATAGTTTTCATTCCCAATACTTTTCTTAAACAAAAATTTACACTGCTTGGAAATATGGGAGCTCCTCAAAATTCACTAAAACGCTCGCCGCCGCCAAAAGGTTTAGGATATCTGAATTTGAGAAAGCTGTGGACCTACCTACTATAAGCACCTACGTTCTCTGAAAATTTCAGCTCAATCGGATAGGCCACTCCAGAGATTATCTCCCTTAATCATTTTGCTGATATATATATATATATATATATATATATATATATATAAAGAAATATGAATTTTCGGCGAAACGAGTTTAATACTATTGTTCTTCGAACATTAGTAAAAAATGTATGTTGCTGGGAAAATCGTTGAAGTACGAATGCAGCGCGATCTATTTGGGCAGTTACTATTATTATCATTACAAACAACATTATCTATTGATGCAGTTTCCACATATCCACTAACACCAGTTCCATTAGCTATGTGTCATTTAGATGGAATGATTTGTAAAACTGATAAATCTGTATTGTTGAAATGTTTAGAAGAAAATATTGAATCCATATCCAATGCACCTGAAGCATGTGATGTAATGATATATGATGGATTTTTACTAATGTTCGAAGAATATTAGTATTAAAATCGATTCGGCCAAAAATTCATATTTCCATATATATATATATATATATATATATATATATATATATATATATATATATATATATATATATATATATATATATATATATATATATATATATATATATATATATATATATATATATATATATATATATATATATCTTCAAAAAATTTCAGTGAGATAATCTCGGGAACGCGCCATCCGATTGAGCTGAAACTTCCAGGATACATTGACGTATATGCAGAATAGGTCCAGGTCTCTTTAAATGTCAGTTATTGTTAACCTTTTGGCGCCGGCAGCCATTTAAGTGATATTTTTAATATACCTATTATTTCGTGCACAAATAATGTTCGGAAAAAAAAATAAAGTTAACGAAATAAATTTCGAACGTGTTTTGCATATGAATCGGATAATGCTTTGGAATTTTTTAACCCTATGCGTGCGCTGGGTAACTAAAAAGAGGAGGGGAAAATTTGAAAATTTTTAAACTTCGATAACTTTTGAAAAAGCTATTCAATCATTACAAAATTTTCAGGACATATTGATATTATTTAGTTGTAGATTTGTGTAGCTTTTAATGAGCGTGCTGGCAACCCTATAGCTAGGGCAGGCCCTGAAAGTGAAAACCTCCAAATCATCGTCTCTCTTGGAAAAATGCCGTTTCTTCAAAAAAAAGCCACTCATATGTAAATTTCGTGCTTTGTTTACATAACCAAAAAAAAAGATATGGTATAACGGGCACGCCTGGTAACCCTTGCCCAATTTACCTATATTTTTAGCATCAAAAACTTCTGTTCACGGAAACTCACGATACGATGAGCAGAATTATTTGAAATTCACAGAATGTATTGGTCTTAAATAGGACCAGGTCTGATAGAAGTGATTTTGAAATGCGGGTGATTCTGTGCCAGTGGTGCCATCTTGAAAAACCACTAAAAAAGATAACTGGTTTTAGCCCTATAAATTCTGATTGAATCGTCCGATTTTGACGAAACTCACACAATTGCTGGACCTTACTTTAAGCCACGTTTAGTAGAAATTAAGTCGAAAAATTCGGTTGGAGCTGCCAGCTATGATAATTTTGGTGTCTTAATTTTGAAAAAATAAAATTGGAAGTGAAAACATTCAAACCATCGAATATTCAAAAAAATGTCCGTTTCTTGCAATAAAACCAATCTGTATATAAATCTTATGTTTTATCTACACGTTCAAAATAAAACTTTGGAAATTTCATGTCGGACAAGAACGGTAACCCTCTCCCAGTTAACCTATATTTTTAGCATCAAAAACTTCTGTTCACAGAAACTCACGAACCAATAATCAGATACAGCTAAAATTTACAGAATGCATTGGACTTAAGTAAGACCAGATTTGATAGAAGCGATTTTGAATTGTGGGCAAGTCTGTACCAGTGGTGCCATCTTGAAAAATTACAAAGAAAAAAAACTTCTTTTTGCCCTATGAAATGTGAATTAATTACCAGATTTTCATGAAATTGACACAGTAGCTAAACCTAACTCTAGTCTCTGTTTGGTGGAAATTTGGTTGAAAAATTTGATTGCTGTTGCCAGCTATGGTAATTTTTGTGTCTTTGGTTTTGAAAATTCGCTCAGGAAAATAAAACTTTTTGCACTATACTAATCAATACGAATTTCATATAATTAATGAAACCTATCATAAACATTATTCAGGCCAAATTTGGTTGGAAAGCCACGATAGAGTTGCCAGCTATTGTTGGTTTTGTGTTTAATTGCAATATCTTTATTAAGCGGTTTTATCGTAGAATTTTCAAATGGTAATGATATCGCAGTGACAATAAACAGCAAATATTAAGCTTTCCATTATTTGAAAAAACTCGCTGCAGTTAACTCTAAATTTCTTTACACTCCTTTAACTTCGAATGTAATATAACAACGTGAAGCAGATGTGATTTATT
Source organism: Nemotelus pantherinus (assembly GCA_963978885.1). NCBI lineage: Eukaryota > Metazoa > Arthropoda > Insecta > Diptera > Stratiomyidae > Nemotelus > Nemotelus pantherinus. The sequence continues at coordinate 128,702,783 of OZ022263.1, forward strand.
CTTGGCTTTGATACTGGCAGAAGGTTGCTAGCACGAGTCGGTTGTGCTACTTTTGTATCAATAAACACTTACAGTTAGTATTCATACCGGAAACATTTACAATTAAAATAAATAATCAATGTTTCAATTCGCAAAATTCTGCAAATTTTTTGGATCGCAGCCCCAAACACCAACTTCAGTTACAGTGCTGCAGGCACTGAGCATTTTCTTCATTGATGTTATATGAGATGCTTCTTTCAAAATTCTGTGAAATAAGCAACTGATAACGAATATAACTTACCCGTGTTTTGCTCTCATAAACGTTGAAATTCATGCCAGTGGTAATATCTGAAACCTTCTACTATATGAGTTATAATGCATTCGTGAGACCAAAGTAAAACGTGGCGTTTGAAACAGTTTGGCCGTAATAAGCAGCTCATGTGGTGGAATATGCACTCAAAACCTGCACAATTCTTCTACTGTTCTTCGAACATTAGTGTTTCTAGCGGTTCAGGTGCGCTAGAGTTTTTATTTTACATTCCATGACGGATATTCCACTCACGTTTGGGAGCATATCACAAAAACTGCTTAAAATTTTCACTGCCACCACTGCTCGTATTATTATAATATCATTTGATCGACATTTTTCTCCATCAAGAAAAGACAATGAAAATGCAATGAGAGGATCGATTTCAGGTGAATATTTTAATATAAAAAGCCCGAATTAAGTGCGGCCATCAAATTTCGTTAACGAAATGAAAAACATTAACTACAAGGATGCATTAGTAAAGTTTCTTTGTAAGGACTGGGAAAATAGTTATATGGCTTCTTTCATTGGTGAGAAAACCATTTACATCAATTATGAATCATGCTATATGTACGTAACTCAAAATGAGAAAATAATAAAAAGTATAGTTCTGGATTTAAACTGCAAGGCTCACGGAGAAAGTGACACCCAAATGGTCTACCATGTCTGTCATATTGATTTTGATGCACACGTGACTATAAGATGCTCGGACACGGATATTTTGAGTATATTATTCGGCAACATGCAGCATATTCGCAGAAAGACAAAAATGAGCATATCTTTAAAACCGGCAATGCTAAACGATATATTAGTATTAAAAGATTATGCGAAATGCTCGGAAATACCTTATACTCATCTTTGCCGGGGTTCCACGCGTTCACAGGATGTTATTTTAATCCGGCATTCTACAGACGAGGCTGAAAAATTCTTACAAAACACTGCAGAATCTATGGTTTTAGAAGTATCAGCGACGTAAATGTAGCACATTTACGAAACTGTATAAAATGTGAAAAAAGATGTGTTGAATTTCAAAAATTCAATTGATAGAGCGATATTTCCGCCATGTGAGTTACATCAGCAAATTCTGCGAGCACCTTATACAGCCCACCTCTGGACCCATGTTCATCTAGCAGTTCGAATTGAATCTGCACCAACAGACTATGGATGGGAACAAAATGAAGTTAAATATGCTTTCAAATGATTCGAAAGGGATCAAATTCCACCGAGTATCACCAGCGTGACAAGCGTTGTCAACACAACAGGTTATTGTCAATTTCCATGCAAATTTATGTCTAAATCAGTGATAAATAATAATTCTTATGTCCAAATTTTATTTCATTTCCAGAAAGTACCGAAGACGACGAAGAAATTGAGCATAGTGACGAAACTACAGAAGAAGAGGAAAAAGAAGAGTCAGCTTTTAATAAGTCTGATGATAGCTGTGAAAGTAACCAGCTGGAATCGGACACATCACAGGATTAGACCAAAAATATTTAGAAAAATATGGCAATAAATATAGAAAATTTAATGAAAATATAGAAAATCATTAATTGATTTGATTGATTATTTGATTATTTCCAATGAAATTTGATAATTTATGTTTGTTTCAAAGAAATATTTAATATATTTTGTCAAGTAGTAAACAATATTCATAATTATTTTACACTTACCTCTATCTTGAATAAAAAATTAAGTATATCGACAAAATGATTCTTTTTATACATAGAAATTTAGATTGAAATCATAAATTTTAGTCTAAATTGATTTCAAGTCACATGACATTGTTCTAAATGATTTCTTAAACAGTCTCTTAAGTAAAAACGTACGTCAGCTACAGAGATGAAATGGAAAAAAACTACTTTGCGCACCTGAACCGCTAGAAAAACTAATGTTCGAAGAACAGTAGATGAATCGTGCAGGTTTTGAGTGCATATTCCACCACATGAGCTGCTTATTACGGCCAAACTGTTTCAAACGCCACGTTCTACTTTGGCCTCAAGAATGCATTATAACTCATATGGTGGAAGGTTTCAGATATTACCACTGGCATGAATTTCAACGTTTATGAGAGCAAAACACGGGTTAATTATATTCGTTATCAGTTGATTATTTCACAAAATTTCGAAAGCAGCATCTCATATAACATCAATGAAGAAAATGCTCAGTGCCTGCAGCACTGTAACTGAAGGTGGTGTTTGGGGCTCCAATCTGAAAAATTTGCAGAACTTTGGGGATTGAAACATCGGTTATTTATTTTCATTGTAAATGTTTCCGGTATGAGTACTAACTGTAAGCATTTATTGCTACAAAAGTAGCACAACCGACTCGTGCTGGTAACCTTTCGCCAGTATCAAAGCCAAAAATATATCACATCTGCTTCACGTTGTTATATTACATTCGAAGTTATAGGAGTATAAAGAAATTTAGGATTACCTGCAGCGAGTTTTTCGAAATAATGGAAAGCTTAATATTTGCTGTTTATTGTCACTACAATATCATTACCAATTGAAAATTCTACGATAAAACCGCTTAATAAAGATATTGCAAACAAACACAAAACCAACAATAGCTGGCAACCCTATCGTGGCTAAATTTGGCCTGAATAATGTTTATAGTAAGTTCCATTAATTGTATGAAATTCGTATTGATTTCATGACTGCACTGGAAGTTATAGGGCAAAAAGTTTTATTTTCCTGAGCGAATTTTCAAATCCAAAGACATAAAAATTACCATAGCTGGCAGCACCAATCGAATTTTTCAACCAAATTTCTTTCAAACAGAGTTTAGAGTAAGGTTCAGCTACTGTGTCAATTTCATGAAAATCTAGTTACTTATTCAAATTTCATAGGGCAAAAAGCAGTTTTTTTTTCTATGTTATTTTTCAAGATGGCGCCACTGGCACAGAGTTGCCCACAATTCAAAATCGCTTCTATGAGACCTGGTCCTACTTAAGTCCAATGCATTCTGTAAGTTTCAATTGTATCTGATTATTGATTCGTGAGTTCCCGTGAACAGAAGTTTTTGATGCTAAAAATATGGGTTGACTGGGAAAGGGTTACCGTTCTTGTCCGACATGTAATTTCCAAAGTTTTACTTTGAACGTGTAGATATAGTATAAGATTTGTATACAGATTGGTTTTATTGTAAGAAACGGACAGTTTTTGGAAATTCGATGGTTTAATGTTTTCACTTCCAAATTTTTATTTTTTCTAATTTAAGACACCAAAATTATCATAGCTGGCAACTCCAACCGAATTTCTCAACCACATTTCTACCAAACGATGAATTAAACAAGGTTCAGCTACTGTGTGAATTTCGTCAAAATCAAACGATTCAATCAGAATTTATAGGGCTAAAAGCAGTTATTTTTTTTAGTGATTTTTCAAGATGGCACCACTGGCAAAGAACGAGCCACATTTCAAAATCACTTCTATAAACCTGGTCCTATACAGGACCAATATATTCTGCAAATTTCAATTAATTCTGCTTATTGGATCGTGAGTTTCCGTGAACAGAAGTTTTTGATGCTAAAAATATAGGTAAATTGGGCAAGGGTTACCAGGCGTGCCCGTTATACCATATCAAATTTTTTTTTTGTTTATGTAAACAAAGCACAAGATTTACATATGAGTGGCTTTTTTTTGAAGAAGCGGCAGTTTTTCAAGAGAGACGATGATTTGAAGGTTTTCACTTTCAGTGTCTGCCCTAGCTACAGGGTTGCCAGCACGCTCACCAAAAGCTACACAAATCTTCAACTAAATAATACCAATATGTTTTAAAAATTTCGTAATGATTGAGTATTTCTGTCAAAAGTTATCGCAATTTAAAAATTTTCAAGTTTTCCCGTTCTGTTTTTAGGCAGCCAGCGCACACATGGGGTTTAAAAATTCCAAAAAATTATCCGATTCACATGTAAAACACGTTCAAAATTTATTTCGTCAACTTTATTTTTGCAAAACTTATTTGTGTACGGAATAATAGGTATATTAAAAATATCCCTAAAATGGCCGCCGGCGCCAAAGGGATAAAGATTTTTAACTTTTTATGAGACCTGGCACGATTCTCTATATACACCAATGTGTCCTGAAAATTTCAGCTCATTCGGATGGCGCGTTCCTGAGATTTTTTCACTGAAATTTTTTGATGATATATATATATATATATATATATATATATATATATATATATATGTATATATATATTTATATATATATATATATATATATATATATATATATATATATACATATATATATATATATATATATATATATATATATATATATATATATATATATATATATATATATATATATATATATATATATATATATATATATATATATATATATATATAGAAATATGAATTTTTGGCCAAAGTGATTTTAATACTAATGTTCTTCTTCGAACATTAGTAAAAACTCTAGCGCACCTGAACCGCTAGAAACACTAATTTTCGAAGAACAGTAGAAGAATCGTGCAGGTTTTGAGTGCATATTCCACCACATGAGCTGTTTATTACGGCCAAACTGTTTCAAATGGCACGTTTTACTTTGGTCTCAAGAATGCATTATAACTCATATGGTAGAAGGTTTCAGATATTACCACTGGCATGGGTTTCAAAGTTTATGAAAGAAAAACACTTGTTAATTATATTCGTTATCAGTTGCTTATTTCACCAAACTTTGAAAGCAGCATCTCATATAACATCAATGAAGAAAATGCTCAGTGCCTGCAGCACTGTAACTGAAGTTGGTGTTTGGGGCTGCGATCCGAAAAATTTGCAGAACTTAAGGAATTGAAACATCGGTTACTTATTTTCATTGTAAATGTTTCCGGTATGAATACTAACTGTAAGCATTTATTGATACAAAAGAAGCACAACCGACACGTGCTGGCAACCTTTCGCCAGTATCAAAGCCAAGAATATATCACATCTGCTTCACGTTGTTATATAACATTCGAAGTTATAGGAGTATAAAGAAATTAAGGGTTACCTGCAGCGAGTTTTTTCAAATAATCGAAAGTTTAATATTTGCTGTTTATTGTTACTACAATATCATTACCAATTGAAAATTCTACGATAAAACCGCTTAATAAAGATATTGCAAACTAACACAAAACCAACAATAGCTGGCAACCCTATCGAGGCTTTTCAACCAAATTTGGCCTGAACAATTTTTATGATAACTTCCATTAGTTGTATGAAATTCGTATTGATTCCATGACTGCACTGGAAGTTATAGGGCAAAAAGTTTTATTTTCCTGATCGAATTTTCAAAACCAAAGACACAAAAATTACCATAGCACCAATCGAATTTTTCAACCAAATTTCTATCAAACAGAGTTTGGAGTAAGGTGCAGCTACTGTGTCAATTTCATGAAAATCTGGTAACTGATTCACATTTCATAGGGCAAAAAGCAGTTTTTTTTTCTTTGTAATTTTTCAAGATGGCACCACTGGCACAGAGTTGCCCACAATTGAAAATCGCTTCTATCAGACCTGGTTCTACTTAAGTCCAATGCATTCTGTAAATTTCAATGGTATCTGATTATTGGTTCGTGAATTCCCGTGAACAGAAGTTTTTGATGCTAAAAATATACTATAACTGGGAACGGGTTACCGTTCTTGTCCGACATGAAATTTCCAAAGTTTTACTTTGAACGTGTAGATAAAGCATAAGATTTGTATACAGATTGGTTTTATTGTAAGAAACGGACATTTTTAGGATATTCGATGATTTGAATGTTTTCACTTCCAAATTTTTATTTTTTCAAATTTAAGACACCAAAATTATCATAACTGGCAGCTCCAACCGAATTTTTCGACCAAATTTCTATCAAACGGTTTGAAGCTACTGTGTGAATTTCGTCAAAATCGAACGATTCAATCAGAATTTATAGGGCTAAAAGCAGTTATCGTTTTTAGTGATTTTTCAAGATGGCACCACTGGCACAGAATCGCCCGCATTTCAAAATTACTTCTATCAGACCTGGTCCTATTTAAGACCAATACAGTCTGCAAATTTCAATTAATTCTGTTCATCAGATCGTGAGTTTCCGTGCACAGAAGCTTTTGATGTTAAAAATATAGGTAAATTGGGCAAGGGTTACCAGGCGTGCCCGTTATACCATATCAAATTTTTTTTGGTCTATGTAAAAAAAGCACGAAATTTACATATGAGTGGCTTTTTTTTGAAGAAACGGCATTTTTTCAAGAGAGACGATAATTTGGAAGTTTTCACTATCAGTGTTTGCCCTAGCTTCAGGGTTGCCAGCACGCTCATCAAAAGTTAAACAAATTTACAACTAAATAAAGTGAATATGTTCTGAAAATTTGGTAATGATTGAATAGCTCTGTCAAAAGTAATCGCAATTTAAAATTTTCAATTTTTCCCGTTTTCTTTTTAGGCACCCAGCGCACACATGGGGTTAAAAAATTCCAAAACATTATCTGATTCACATGTAAAACACGTTCGAAATTTATTTTGTTAACTTTATTTTTGCAAAACTTAATTGTGTACGGAATAATAGGTATATTAAAAATATCACTAAAATGGCCGCCGGCGCCAAAGGGTTAAAGATTTTTCACTTTTTCTGAGACCTGGCACTATTCTGCATATACACCAATGTGTATTAAAAATTTCAGTTCAATCGGATGGCGCGTTCCTGAGATTTTTTCACTGAAATTTTTTGATGATATATATATATATATATATATATATATATATATATATATATATATATGTATATATATATATATATATATATATATATATATATATATATATATATATATATATATATATATATATATATATATATATATATAGAATAATGAATTTTTGGCCAAAGTGGTTTTAATACTAATGTTCTTCTTCGAACATTAGTAAAAATCGTCAAAAATAATAAAAATTATTTGGACGAATTTTCAAGCGGCGTGAAATCACTTTTGTGTTAACATTTTTACTAATGTTCGAAGAACATTAGTATTAAAATCGATTCGGCCAAAAATTCATATTTCTTTATATATATATATATATATATATATATATATATATATATATATATATATATATATATATATATATATATATATATATATATATATATATGTACAAAAAATTTCAGTGAGATAATCTCGGGAACGCGCCATTCGATTGAGCTGAAACTTTCAGGATACATTGGTGTATATGCAGAATAGGTCCAGGTCTTTTTAGATGTCAGTTATTGTAAACCTTTTCGCGCCGGCGGGCATTTAAGTGATATTTTTAATATACCTATTATTTCGTGCACAAATGATTTTCGCAAAAATAAAGTTAATAAAATAAATTTCTAACGTGTTTTACATATGAATCGGATAATGCTTTGGAATATTTTAACCCTATGTGTGCGCTGGGTGCCTAAAAAGAGGACGGAAAAATTTGAAAATTTTTAAATTTCGATATTATTTGACAGAGCAATTCAATCATTACCAAATTTTCAGGACATATTGACATTATTTAGTTGTAGATTTGTGTGGCTTTTAATGAGAATGCTGGCAACCCTGTAGCTAGGGCAGGCACTGAAAGTGAAAACCTCCAAATCATCGTCTCTCTTGAAAAAATGCAGTTTCTTCAAAAATAAGCCTTTCATATGTAAATCTTGTGCTTTGTTTACATAACCAAAAAAAAAAAAAAGATATGGTATAACGGGCACGCCTGGCAACCCTTGCCCAATTTACCTATATTTTTAGCATCAAAAACTTCTGTTCACGGAAACTCACGATCCGATGGGCAAAATTATTTGAAATTCACAGCATGTATTGACCTTAAATAGGACCAGGTCTGATAGAAGTGATTTTGAAATGCGGGCAATTCTGTGCCAGTGGTGCCATCTTGAAAAACCACTAAAAAATATAACTGTTTTTAGCCCTATAAATTCTGATTGAATCGTTCGATTTTGACGAAACTTACACAATTGCTGGACCTTACTTTAAGCCACGTTTGGTAGAAATTTGGTCGAAAAATTCGATTGGAGCTGCCAGCTATGATAATTTTGGTGTTTTAAATTTGAAAAAAAAAATTTGGAAGTAAAAACATTCAAACCATCGAATATTCAAAAAAATGTCCGTTTTTTACAATAAAACCAATCTGTATATAAATCTTATGTTTTATCTACACGTTCAATATAAAACTTTGGAAATTTCATGTCGGACAAGAACGGTAACCCTCTCCCAGTTAACCTATATTTTTAGCATCAAAAACTTCTGTTCACGGAAACTCACGAACCAATAATCAGATACAGCTAAAATTTACAGAATGCATTGGACTTAAGTAAGACCAGATTTGATAGAAGCGATTTTGAATTGTGGGCAACTCTGTGCCAGTGGTGCCATCTTGAAAAATTACAAAGAAAAAAAACTGCTTTTTGCCCTATGAAATGTGAATAAGTTACCAGATTTTCATGAAATTGACACAGAAGCTAAACCTAACTCTAATCTCTGTTTGGTGGAAATTTGGTTGAAAAATTTGATTGGTGCTACCTGCTATGGTAATATTTGTGTCTTTGGTTTTGAAAATTCGCTCAGGAAAATAAAACTTTTTGTACTATAACTTCCAGTGCAGTCATGAAATCAATACGAATTTCATACAATTAATGAAACCTGTCATAAACATTATTCAGGCCAAATTTGGTTGAAAAGACACGATAGGGTTGCCAGCTATTGTTGGTTTTGTGTTTAATTGCAATATCTTTATTAAGCGGTTTTATCGTAGAATTTTCAAATGGTAATGATATTGTAGTGACAATAAACAGCAAATATTAAGCTTTCGATCATTTGAAAAAACTCGCTGCAGGTAACCCTAAATTTCTTTATACTCCTATAACTTCGAATGTAATATAACAACGTGAAGCAGATTTGATATATTCTTGGATTTGATACTGGCGAAAGGTTGCCAGCACGAGTCGGTTGTGCTACTTTTGTATCAATAAATGCTTACAGTTAGTATACATACCGGAAACATTTACAATGAAAATAAATAACCGATGTTACGATTCGCAAAGTTCTGCAAATTTTTCGGATCGCAGCCCCAAACACCAACTTCAGTTACAGTGCTGCAGGCACTGAGCATTTTCTTCATTGATGTTATATGAGATGCTGCTTTCAAAATTATGTGAAATAAGCAACTGATAACGAATATAATTAACCCGTGTTTTGCTCTCATAAACGTTGAAATTCATGCCAGTGGTAATATCTGAAACCTTGCACCATATGAGTTATAATGCATTCTTAAGACGAAAGTAAAACGTGGCATTTGAAACAGTTTGGCCGTAATAAGCAGCACATGTGGTGGAATATGCACTCAAAACCTGCACGATTCTTCTACTGTTCTTCGAACATTAGTGTTTCTAGCGGTTCAGGTGCGCTAGAGTTTTTTACAGGTTTGACTCGTTCTCACAACCAGGCCCACCACGATTTTGACAGCTGACGATTATTTTCATTCCTAGCTATATATGAGCTATCGGCTACATAAAAAATCAAGCGGCGTGAAATCACCATCCAAAATGCAACGCTGCCTCCCGGACTATAAATTTCTACCTTTCGCGTGTACTTGCTTTCGGAAGTTAAGGGAAAATCCGCTGATCCCTGCTCGGGTGCTAGCTAATAAAAAGGACTTGGGTTTGTCTAAAAAATATTTTTCTTTATGCGACCTTATTGGTCAGATGATCACTTAAGACTAATTACATTAAGTGCTTAAGCCTTCAATGAAAATTCGCTCCGCGGTTTTCCCACGATTTGCGGAATGTGATCTTTTCCTCACGTTGTCGTTGTCGGAAAGCGGCCAGACGGTGTCAGCATTACATTTTGCTGCAAACTTGATGACGGAGATTCGCGTGTAGAAAGATGTATCTTGACCTTTTGGGAAATGACGATGTTCATTATTCGCAGGGCCAGGTGTTATTTTATGCAAACAGTATCAACTTGTACTGACTTAGATTAAAATCGGAATATCTGAGAAGTCAAAATAGGTTTGCAATGTGATTATAATTCAGTAAATATGTGAAACAACTTTTTACTTATGTTCGAAGAAGAACATTAGTATTAAAATCACT
>OZ022263.1:128713363-128728363 GCA_963978885.1 Nemotelus pantherinus
ATTTGCTGAGTACTCACAGAATATTCCAGGATGAATGCCTTCTTTATAAGCTTTATCATGGCTTACTCTCTTCCAACATTCGTGTGTGTCATTTCTTACGTGTGTCATTTCTTACGTGTCGTCCGGTTAGAACTCAATCGCAATTCTTTACTCCTTATGCGCGTACTCTTGTGTATTTCTACTCACCAATACCTAGGATACTTAGAAACCATGATGAGCATCAGTTTGGTTCTTTGTCCATGTCTTTTCATTCTTTTAAAAAACATGTTTTTGGTATGTTAACGTAGTCTCTTAGTTATTTTTATTGTGCATTTTTCTCTTTACTTTTTATTACTATTATTTTTTTTCCTGTTTTGCTTTATATTAATAATTTTTCTTATTTTTGTATCTCATTTTATAATTGGATTTTCTGTGAAATGAGATTTGAATAATATATATATATATATATATATATATATATATATATATATATATATATATATATATATATATATATATATATATATATATATATATATATAGATATATATATATATATATATATATATATATATATATATATATATATATATATATATATATATATATATATATATATATATATATATATATATATATATATATATATATATATACTATATATATCAGCAAAATGATTAAGGGAGATAATCTCTAAAGTGGCTGATCCGATTGAGTTGAAGTTTTCGGAGAACGTAGATATATAGTAGGTAGGTCCTTAACCTTCCTTAACCTATCCTAAACCTTTTGGCGGCGGTGAGCGTTTTAGTGAATTTTGAGGTACTCCTATGTTTCCAAGCAGTGTAAATTATTGTTAAAAAAAAGTATTGGGAATGAAAACTAATTATGTTTTAAGCTTGTTTATGATAAAGAATTGAAAATGTTGAGCCGTGTGTGGGTGCTAAGTGCCTAAAAGTAGACAAGGATTTTTTTTCCAAATTTTGATTTGTCCTTACTTCTGACAAAAACATTGGATCATCGTGAAATTCGCAGAACCTATTGACGTTGGCTAAAATTTGACACATATGGACTTTAAAGATGGTGCAAGTAACCCTGTAGTTACGGCAGGCTCCTGAAAAAAAATCCGCAAAAATTTTTGATTTATGACAAAAAAATCCAAATCATTGATAAATTTTAACCTTTGTCCATCATGTCAAATTGAAATTTTTAAGATTCCGGTTTGCACAAAAACGGCAAACCATCCCCAAATTACCTCTATTTTCACCACTCGAAAGTTCTGTTCACGAGAACCGACGACCGGATTATACGATCATAATGAAATTTACAGAACATGTTGGTATTAACTAGGACCACATTTGATAGAAGTGAGTTTGAAATGCGAGCAACTCTGTGGCAGTGGTACCATCTTGAACAATCACTGAGATAGAAAACAGCCTTTTGGCCTATAACTTCCGATTCAATCATCAGATTTTAACAAAATCACACAGTACTTGGATGTATGTAATATTTGGTGAAAATTTGGTTAAAAAATTAGAATAGCGCTGCCAGCTATGGTGATTTTTGTCTCCTAAATCCTGCTTATTTGCTCAGCAATATATAGCTTTTTTCCCTTTTACATCCGGTCCAGTGTAGAAATCAAAACGAAGTTCATGCAGTAAATGGACCTTAATGTGAAGTAAATGTCGTAGGAATTTCGTACAAAAATCATGAAAGTGCTGCCAGCCATGACTATTTTTGTAATTTTGTGGAATTTCTTTACTGAGCGATTATGTTATTAGATTTGGAAATGGGAATGATCCTGCAATGAAAATTAATAACAAATATTAACGCTTTAAAAATTTGAAAAGTTTTGAGGGTGGTTACCTTAAAATTCTTTTCACCCGTATACCTTCCAGCACAGTGATTCAATCGAAACGAAATTTACTGGTTGGGTTTAACTTAACGTGAAGCAGATTTGGTATATATTTTGCTCTGCTGCTGACACAAGGTAACCCGAATTAGCCATATTCGTAAATATTGCACCAACAGATGCTTCAAATTACGTAGGTACTCATATGCAAAGCATTTGCGATAAAAATTAAAAAACAATTTTTAAATTTTCCGAGTTTTGAAATTTTTTCGGATGGCAGCCTCAAACAACGTTTAACCGCTGAAACATTCGATGAAATCCTCCGATAAGAACGAAATTCAAAGGAAAAGTTGGTTTAAAGAAACAATGTAATTCATTCGTACAAGAGAGCTCAGCCTGGAAAGGAGGTATATTTAAATTCAAAAGGAATAATTTTTTTTATCTAAGCAGAATGGCGTCGTGGCGAATGGAGTAATCCCAAAAGAAAAGGGACATTGGCATTTTGGTCTTAAAAGGCGATTGTTGTAACGATAAAGTATCGTTACAACTCATTCATTCAAGGAGCAAAGGTTTCAGCACCCAGTCTCCAGACCAACGCAAGAAGCGTCGACCTAAGACAAGCTGACCCACAGGTGAAAGTGAAGTGTAGTGTTTAAGGTGGAGCAGGTGCGTCTGCCAACGATATAAGCATCGTTGGCGATTCCCAACGCGTAGCATAGGTACAAGAACCTCGGCTACAGGTCCTCGCAAAAGAGCGTTGACATTAACATTGTTGACTCTGACGTGATTTGGAAGTTTCAAAAGCAAGCCAGGAAATCATACTGACAATAACGAGCTGCATACGCATCATGGAGCGCTTGGCAAGATCGGTTCGCCCAAATAGACCAAATCATCGCAAATTACAAAAAGGACTCCGAGGGCAGAAAAACTAAGGTTGAATATTTCGAAGTATGGCTGCAACAACCGGAAACAGCCTGGCAACCGTTTGATAAAACCAGCACGACCATCTGGAAGCTACCAACCGTACCAACCAGTCACGAGTACTTCACGAGTGGCCTGTATGATACGAGCAAGCAGAACGTCACAAACTTTCGCCATCACTTTCAGGAATGAATTCGCTTGCTCGGTCAGTCGGCACGGTCTTCAGAGGATGGGGGTGCCACAAGCAATCCTGAACCCAAGGCTAGATCGGCACCATTGCCAACGACATTGAAGGGCGTGCCATATCTAAATGACTTGACCAGACTTGTATGGAGGCACAAGGCCTTGGCTGATTCTCTGGGCAGGCTGTTCGACCGCTTGGAACATGAGGAACATCCAAGGTAGTTTTACGAAATGAAACTGAGCTCCATAAACAATATTGGGCTCAGCTACAAGAATACCACCATCGATGATCCAGTTGCCAGAGGATATCAATAAGGAGTGCACATTGCTCTTAAAACTGCCATGGAAGAGTGGTTCGTGTATCTGTTCACCAAATTAGACGAATTTAATGCTCCAGCCGTGCCAACAGCGCCAGAAGCTGCGAATACCAATTTGAGTCTTCCTAAAATCTCCATTCTTAAGTTTGAGGGTGAAGATATAAAGTTGCGCCAGTTCCGTGACTTGTTTGTCCAGATGGTGCAAGACTAACCACCATCAGGTTGCCAAAAAATGTGATATCTCAAGATAAACTTGACAGGCGAGGCCCAAAGGCTCATAAGAAACTTCCCACTGTCGGAAAAAATTACCTATTAGCCTCGAAGACACTCGAAGATAGATACGACAATCAGAGACTGATTGTTGCTGCTCTAGTTTATAAACTGATGGCGCAGCCATCGTGACCGCACGACAAATTATCTGCGTCGGCGCTAAAGACCTTACATGATAGCACACAAGAGTGTCTTATGGGCCTAGAAAATCTGGGCATCTCAAGCAGTGGCTGGGACCCTCTGTTGCTTCATATATTAATGAAAAGGTTAGACTCCATTGATTTCAGGCATTTGAAACATTAGGAAGCAAGGCAAGATCAGCTGGCTCCATGACGAATTATGGCGGGTCAAGACTCACAGCTGCCATATTAGTGAAACCATCGTGTCCCATTTGCAGTGAGGGCTATCTGTTGTTCCATTGTACGAATTTCCTACAAATGGCATCAGCCGATAGGTTGAAAGTCGTCCAAAGACACAAGCTTTGTATCAGCTGCTTCCGAGCCAGCCACATGTCAGGAGACTGCACCTTGAGAGGCTGCAAACAATGCTCCAAGAGGCATAATAGCCTGGGAAGACAAGTGCTTTACGGCTAGTCCTATACGTTTAAACCAGATAAACATGGGGCACCATCAGCGCCGGAAGCAATATCGGCGGCTGCCATGGCGAAAGAGCATGAAGATCGCTCCCTCGCATTGACCGCAGCGGGAAACCGCCCAAAGGTGGCTACGTGCTTCTGGGTACTGTCAGAGTCACGATTGTCAATGCAGTCGGGGATTCCTTTAACTGTCGAGTTCTTTTGGATCCAGGCTTGCAAATTAACTTGGTGACCGACCGCGTTGTGAAACAACTGGGTTTGAACCCCTGGCGAAATGTGATCTTTATCGAAAGGGTTGGCTGCAGTACAGAGCAAACACAACACATGGTGAATCTTGAACTCCGCTCGAGAATAGACTCTTATTCAACCAGACTCGAAGCATACGTGCTGCCCCAAATTGTCTCTCCACAGCCAGCTCACCAAAAAGATATTTCCAAATGGCCAATACCCTCCAATATAACATTGGCGGACCCATGGTTCAACGAAATTGGGCACATCGAAATGTCCTAAGTGCTGAGCATTTTTAGGAGCTGCTGCTTGTTGGGCAAATAAACCTGAAAAATTGCTTACCAATATTACAAAATACACTCCTTGGTTGGGTGGAAACCGATAAAATCACAGAAAATCCATCTTCAGCCGCCACATGTGGAGTACTCACGGAAGATCAAAATCTGGCCAAATCGGTAGAAAGGTTCTGGAAGCTAGAAGATGCTGACCTGCCTCAAAAAACAATGACCCCATTGGAAACGGCGTGCAAGGCGCACTTCTGTCAGACCGCAGAACGAGACAATGAAGGCCGTTTTGTCGTTAGGTTGCCCTTTGCTGCTGAACCAACGAGGCTAGGCAAGAGAGATTGTATTACGACGCTTCAATGCGTTAGAAAAGAGATGAATGAAAAAATTCTGAGCTCAGGCAGCAATACCAGACATTTATGCAGGACTACGTGAAACTTGGCCACATGGAGGATGTGGAAGGGCAAGCGATTCAAGCATCCTATTACTTCCATCCTCATCACTGCATTATCAAATTCGATAGCAGCACCACAAAGCTAAGGGTTGTTTTCGATACATCGTGCAAGACGGCGTCAAATGTTTCATTGAATGGCATATTGTACACAGGGCAGTCCTTCTCCGTTTTCGGCTACCACGATTTGTATTCACGGCGGACATCAAAAAGATGTACCGCCAGGTGATACTGCACCCTGATGACCGAAGGTACCGTATGATTTTCTGGAGACAGGAACCAAGTCAGCCCAGGCACTGTTACCACCTTAAAATAGTAGCCTACGGTACGACACCTGCCTCGTATTTAGCAACCAAATGCCTGCATAGATTGGCCAAGGAGGAAGCAATACGATACCCGCTAGGAGCTGAAATCCTGCAACGAGATTTTTATGTTGACGACGTCATGACGGGTTCAAATAGCCTCATGAAGGCCTCGCAAATGCAGGAAGAATTGGCTAAACTGCTGCAAGGTGTTGAATGTTAGCTCCAGAAATGGTACGCCAATCATCCACGTTTGCTCCAAGGCAAACCGCACGAGGACAAAGTTCAATTGGATTTCAAAAACGAATTAGAAGACTATATCAAGACGTTGGGTCTAACATGGCTCCCAAAGCCAGACAACTTTTGGATTAGGATAAGCTGGCAACCGGAGAATAAACAAATAACAAAACGGACGGCTGCTTCCGACATCGCAAGAATGTTTGACCCCCTTGGCATTATGGGGCCAGTTGTTGTTCTCGCTTAAACTTTTCTGCAGCAGCTGTGGCAACTAACACTGGACTGGGATGCTGCTCTCCCACAAGCAATGTACACTAGATAGACTAAGTTCCGGTAAGAATTGAAGGTTCTGGAAAACATGCAGTTTCCTTGGCATGTGCTGGCGAATGAGGCACCCAATTAAATCCAGCTCGACGTTTCTACAGACGCTTCTGAGCAGGCGTACGGTGCTGCTTTTTATATCCGATCTATCACCACGGATGGAAGAATCATTGTGCGACTGTTAACCGCAAATTCAAGGGTCGTTCCTCTGACGAAAACTTCGAACCCGCAGTTGAAGCTTTGCGCCACCAAATTGGGCACCGACCTTGCTTGTAGTGTGAAGGAGGACATGCAGATGAAGGATATTGCTACCTTCATTTGAAGCGACTCCGAAGTTGTTTTGGGGTGGACAAATTCTACTTTTGCGTCATATCATACGTTTGTGCCGAACAGAATATCAGCAATTCAATCTCTGTCCATTCTGATACAGTGGCAGTACGTTATGTCGAGCGAAAATCCTGCGGACAGTCTCTCTCGTGGCATTGCTCCTGCAAAATTGCCTGATTGTCACCTCTGGTTTAACGGACCTCTTTATCTGCATGGGAGGGAATCAATATGGCCACCGGAGAATGTGAAGGCATCGGTATGCGACATGGAAAAGAAAAGATCAGCCTGAACCACGATCCACAACGAGGAGAAGCCTACCCATTTCGTGAATGAACTCCAACATGGAAATTCTTTCAGAAAACTACAACTAATGAGATTCGTCAATCGACTTCAATCGATGGGCGCAATCGAAAATCGAACCAAAACTCCAACTGGCAAAGATTTGGACGATGCAATGTTTGTCATTGTCAAGACCATGCATTCTGAAGAATTTAGTGACGAAATTAGAAATTTGAGCAACTGTAAGGAGATTAATAAGCAAAGTCCACTGACCACTTTGACGCCATTTCTAGATGATAGTGGCGTTTTACGTGTTGGCGGCGGATTGGGAGCATCAAGCATGCATGATGATGCAAAGTATCCTATCTTGTTGCCCTATAAGCATTAGTTCCCCAAAATACTAAACACAGACATCCACCACGAAAGACTGTGCCAGCGCTGCTGGCCACTACAAGACATCGGTTCTTACCAATCAAGGGCCAAACGCTAGCAAGATCTATTGTACAGCAATGTGTACGATGCAGCAGGGCGAAGCCAAAAGTGTTCTCTCAGCTAATGGGGAACTTGCCATTCACACGAGTACAGCCTGCATGGCCATTCATTAGCACGGGTGTCGATTTCTGCGGGCCAATTTGGATTCATTATCGTGGCAGAGGCAGTCGCCCTCAGAAAGGATACAAAGCAATATTTTGTTGCTTTGCCACTAAGGCCACTCATCTAATTTTGTAGGAGCTAACAACCAATTACACGAACTGAAGACTGTCGTATATTCAGACAAGGCCAAGGAAAAACTTCCCACGGTCTGTGCCTCTCAGCGCATAGATTTTCATTTTATATCTCCTCGAGCCCCACACTTCGGAGGGTTGTGGGAGGCTGCTGTAAAATCAGCAAAGCACCTTTTACTGCCAAGAGTGTCCTCAGTTAAGCTAACCCACGAAGAATTGCAGACACTGATAGTAGAAATTGAGGCAATATTAAACTCCAGGCCAATGACACCGATGTCAGCGGACCCTAAAGATCTTTCAGCATTAACCCCGGGTCACTTCCTAATGGGAGAGCTCCGTACAAGCTCCATTGTTACCGCTGCAGAGCCGATCAAGGTTGGCCTTCTCACTCGATGGAAGCTGGTGACGCATACCAAAAAGGAATTTTGGCGTAAGTGGACTAGCGAGTACTTAAGTGAGCTGCAGCATCGTTTGAAATGGAAACACAGCAATTCAAATGTTCGGGTCGTTGACGTCAAAACATCCTCCGGCATGTTACGCAGGTCGATCCACAGACTGGCTCCCTTACCAATTGAGAACGATGACGCAACGGCAAAGGGAAAAAGAATTTCAGCAACCCAAACCGGGCCGAACAAAACGTACTTCATCGGAAGGATCATCTAAGATTGGCACCCCAGAAGGGACGCAATGTAATGAGGAGCCAAAAAAGAGGGCACGCAGGCAGCAAAGAGCTTCTCTTATGACACTCATGCTGAGCTGATTCATCCTCCCGATCATCCATGCAGATCAAGTAGAAGTTAATCCCATGAGCTCGCAACCGGGTTTGCACTTCCAGTCAATGAGAAGGACAATTTTGGCAACAAGCGAGTGGACACTGATAATATACTATGACTGAATGCCGTACAAGCTAGTGCTGTCCAATCTGCGTAATGGAACGAGCACGTTGCAGCATCTTTTCGATCGCTGGACTTTAAAAAATAGTTGCAATCCTGTTATAACTTATTTCCAAAACCTTCAGGTTTAAGTGGGAAGCTACAGCCAGCTGTTCAGAGCCAGAAAAAGAGGGGAAGCCCTCAACATAGCTGGTAATCTAGGGAAATTCTTATTTGAGGTACTCGACGATGAATATGCCCAAGAAATGTCCAAAACGATCACTCGCGTCAAGGGTAATCAAAACTAACTTCTTGCATTCTTAAGAAATTAAACGTCAATCATCGACTCCACATTAAATGTCATCCAGAAGGACGAGCTTGCCGCCCAAAGAGAGTTCATAATGATAGATGAAGAATTGAAAAGGCTAGCCAATGAAGTGAAGGACCCTTACAGTGAGAACAGCCAGCTTACGATAGCAAGTCTCTTTACAACACTCGCCATTCAAATGACATTAAAAGCGTCTGACCTAAAGAGAGCACAGGATGCCATTGTAGATGTAATTTCCGACACTCATCATGGAAAGCTGAATCCATTATTATTATCTCAGCATCAGCTGAAAGCAGAGCTCATAACCATCAAGACTCACGTGCCCGCGACTCTTCGTCTTCCCACCGAAAGGGACGATTTGCTTCATCTCTTCAATTTGATGACCCCGAAGGCCCGAAAAGTGAAAAACCATGTGATTTTTAAGCTGAAATTGCCCTTGGTCAGCGCGGCTCCATATGACCTATATCGGTTGTACTCGATATCAACATTGACTGAAGACAAGCTGATGACATTTGTGCCTGCCTCACCGTACCTAGTTATAAACCAACATCGAGATCAGTACTATCCGCTGTTGGAACTAGAATTCGGATCCTGCATCAAGGTTGAACAGGACTTATATCTGTGCGACCAGACTCATTCTCTCTACGGCAAAGAGGCAAACATCAGCTGTTGTGAAGTATGGCTTCTAAGAGAGCAGACTCTACCCGCACAGTGTCAGCTCAGAGAAATTCAGGCATCTCCAGTTTGAGTGAAACTTTCCTTCTCTTATATTTGAATCTATGCCCTAAAGGGCAGGGCATCAATCAGCATCGTCTGTGGAGATTATGTCACTACTATGAATCTAGAAGGGCCAGGTTTACTCAAAATGCAACCTGATTGCTTAGTAAAATCTGGCTCAATCACCATCTAGGTGCATTGGGTTTACGCAACCAACGAAAGAGTCTCCTTTGCACGCACCCCGGACCTGCTCCTATTCACAGCGACCAAAAACACGCGTCCTACTACCACTTTGAGACCATACCAAACGTCTAACGCCGCAATTGATCAGTTGAAACGGCAATTGCACGCGCAGCAAATACATCTTCCCAACGGGATTGACGCCCACAACATTCACCATTATACGATCGGATACCTAAGCCTGGCATTTGCCATTGCACTCACCGTCTATTTGATCGCCAAGTGTAGAGTGCAGTCTCGTTATCATGTAACAGCTGATACTCGCCCGCATCCCAGAACTCATAGCCTACCGGACACCCAAGCCAGTGGTTGAATAAAAGGGGAAGGATACAACGCGGGGGACGGTGTTCAATAACATTGTATTTTTAATTGCAATATACTTTTATTAACATTGGAATCCAATTGTTTTCCAATATCTAAATTGCAACATTTTAGTATAACACTTTTCATTAACAATGTATAGTCAACTTTATCATATGCAAACATCAGCAACTTAAAACAGTCAAATTGTATTCAACGCAATGTAAGCAAGGCATCACTTTACCCCCCAGACGCTATGATCAGCATTTTATATCTTGCAAGAAGTCGCGATCAAATACTGATCTAATAATGCACGCAACATTGTTGCTCATATCTCGAATAAACAATCTGGTCGCGGTAATGTGATGCGTTGTGAAAACAAACAATGTTATTTTTCTGGTACCATTATTTTAAGTAAAAAAAACAATATAATTCATTTGTACAAGAGAGCTCAGCCTGGAAAGGAGGTATATTTAAATTCAAAAGGAATAATTTTTTTTATCTAGGAAGCAAGGCGTCGTGGCGAATGGAGTAATCCCAAAAGAAAAGGGACATTGGCATTTTGGTCTTCAAAGGCGATTGTTGTAACGATAAAGTATCATTGCAACTCATTCATTCAAGGAGCAAAGGTTTCAGCACCCAGTCTCCAGACCAACGCAAGAAGCGTTGACCTAAGACAAGCTGACCCACAGGTGAAAGTGAAGTGTAGTGTTTAAGGTAGAGCAGGTGCGTCTGCCAACGATATAAGCATCGTTGGCGATTTCCAACACGTAGCATAGGTACAAGAACCTCGGCTGCAGGTCCTCGCAAAAGAGCGTTGACATTAACATTGGTGACTCTGACGTGATTTGGAAGGCTCAAAAGCAAGCCAGGAAATCATACTGACAATAACGAGCTGCACACGCATCATGGAGCGCTTGGCAGGATCGGTCCACCCAAATAGACCAAATCATCGCAAATTACAAAAAGGACTCCGAGGGCAGAAAAACTAAGGTTGAATATTTCGAAGTATGGCTGCAACGACGGGAAACAGCCTGACAACCGTTTGAAAAAACCAGCACGACCATCTGGAAGTTACCAACCGTACCAACCAGTCACGAGTAGTTCACGAGTGGCCTGTATGATACGACCAAGCAGAACGTCACTAACTTTCACCATCACTTTCAGGAATGAATTCGCTTGCTCGGTCAGTCGGCACGGTCTTCAGAGGATGGGGGTGCCGCAAGCAATCCTGAACTCAAGGCTAGATCGGCACCATTGCCAACGACATTGAAGGGCGTGCCATATCTAAATGACTTGACCAGACTTGTATGGAGGCACAAGGCCTTGGCTGACTCTCTGGGCAGGCTGTTCGACTGCTTCGATCATGAGGAACATCCAAGGCAGTTTTACGAAATGAAGCTGAGCTCCATAAACAATATTGGGCTCAGCTACAAGAATACCACCAGGAAATTTACGAGATCAGCGATGATCCAGTCACCAGCGGATATCAATTAGGAGTGCACATTGCTCTCAAAACTGCCATGGAAGAGTGGCTTCTGTATCTGTTCACCAAATTAGATGAGTTTGATGCTCCAGCCGTGCCAACAGTGCCAGCAGCTGCGAATACCAATTTGAGTCTTCCTCAAATCTCCATTCTTAAGTTTGAGGGTGAATATATAAGTTCCGTGACTTGTTTGTCCAGATGGTGCTCGACTGACCACCATCAGGTTTATAGGTCAGCTATTAGCCTCGAAGACACTCGAAGATAGATACGACAATCAGAGACTGATTGTTGCTGCTCTTGTGTATAAACTGATGGCGCAGCCATCGTAAACGCACGACAAATCATCTACTTCGGCACTTAAGACCTTACATGATAGCATACAAGAGTTTCTTATGGGCCGGGAAAATCTGGGCATCTCAACCAGCGGCTGGGACCCTCTGTTGCTTCATATATTAATGAAAAGGTAGGACTCCGTCATTCATTTTTTATATGAACAATCTATTCTCAACCCGAAAGAAATCCAGAGCGTTGCGGGCTTCTTAGTCTTCCAACAGAATCGATTTCAGGCACTAGAAACATTACGAAGCAAGGCAAGATCAGCTGGCTCCATGACAAATTATGGCGGGTCAAGACTCACAGCTGCCATATTAGCGAAACCATCGTGTCCCATTTGCAGTGTGGCAGCATCGAGCATTATGGTGTGGCACATCGAGCAGTAACGCGACTTCTAGTTTCGAAGTTTCGAAATTAAGAGGACGCCAACGAAGAAGAAGAAGACAGGGAGCTCTCTCTTGTGATCCGACCGTCCTGGAGTAAACGTGTGCTGATCAATTTTGAATTTTGTATTTTGAATTTAAATGTGAATATAATCTTTTGTCATTAATAAATTAGATAGAAATATAATAGTTAGCTGTGAATCAATATAGTAGAACAGCTACAGTACAACTACAGTGGTGACCCCGGTGTAAAACATATACTGCGCACATTCTTTGTTCACATTTTCAAATGGCAAATAACGACGCAAATAATGATCCTGCGTCTACTCCTAATCCAAGCACGGTGGATCATATTGCCATTCGTCTACCACCATTCATACCATCAGATCCGGAATTGTGGTTCTTGCTGCTTGAGAGTAATTTTGATAATTCTTAAATCACGCGCGATGCCACAAAGCTCACGCACACATTATGCGCCTTGGAGCCTAAATACGCGATGGAGGTTAGAGACATTCTGGTCCGATCCGATCGATCGTATGCACTTCTAAAATCAGAATTGATTAAACGAATGGGATCTTCGCGAGAGCAAAATACTCGTCGGCTGCTGGAAGATGAGCCGATTGGAGATCGTAAGCCGATACAATATTTACGTCACTTACGAAACCTCGCAGGGAATGATTTTTCACAAGAAATACTACAGACTTTATAGTTGAGACGCTTGCCCAAACATATCCAGGCACTTTTTGCGGCCCACAAAGACCTTCCGTTGGAAAAAGTTGCTGAAATAGCTGATTCAGTTGTCGAAGCCTACGGTTAGTTCGGGAGCATCGCAGAAATTCAATCAAAGCAAGGTACGTGCATTAATTTGAATACTTTATGCGACAAATTAGAAAGACTAGAACATTCGGTTGGATTACTCGCTAAGAAAGTTGAATCTTTAGAATTAGCCCAAAACAAGAATCGATTTCATCGCCGTTCCCGTTCAAAAACGCGCTCAATTTCCCAAACTTCAGACAGCAGCCATCAAGACTTGGTTTGTTGGTATCACGTGCGATTCGGAAATCAAGCAACAAAATGTGTCAGACCTTACAAATTCGCCGAAAATTTTTCCGAAAACACTCAGGGCAGTCGTTAATGGCGGCCCACGACATAAGCCCAACATCATCGAGCCGCTTATTTATTTTCGATTTAACCTCTCAACAAAAATTCCTTGTCGATACCGGCGCTGATCTTTGCGTTTACCCTTATACTGACTTACCACAACCTCAAAATAAATCAAAATATGAACTATCTGCTGCTAATGGAACACCCATTGCAACATTCGGCACAATTAATTTAACACTGAACTTCGGATTGAGGCGTTCATTTAGCTGGCGTTTCGTCATTGCTAATGTTTCGAAAGCAATTATTGGTGCAGATTTTTTGGCACATTATGGACTGTTGGTGGACGTGAGAAATAAACGATTAGCAGACTCCATAACCTCACTTTCTTCGCAAGGAGAGACTACGACTATGAATCTCCCTTGCATTAAAACTATAAATGGGTCATCGCCTTTCCATGAAATTCTCTCTCGATTTCCGGCAATCACGCGTCCTGATGGCTCTAGAAACTGCCAGTTCAAACACTCAACGAGACATTTTATTGTTACCACGCCTGGACCACCTGTCACGCAAAGACCTCGAAGACTTGCGCCAGACAAGTTTCGAATAGCAAAGAGAGAATTTGAAGCAATGCTTCAGTTAGGAATTGCTCGGCCGTCGCAAAGCTCTTGGGCATCTCCACTCCATTTAGTTTCTAAAAAAGGAAATGGATGGAGACCATGCGGTGATTACCGCGCGTTAAACGCCAGAACATGTCCTGACCGCTATCCAACTCGTCATTTACAGGATTATGCCTATTCGCTGCAAGGCAAAACAATTTTTTCAACAGTAGATCTGGTACGCGCGTTCAATCGAATTCCTGTCGCTGAAGAGGATGTCCCAAAAACAGCAATCACGACCCCATTCGGTTTGTTTGAATTCCGCTCTATGACATTTGGTCTCCGCAATGCGGCCCAAACTTTCCAGAGGTTTATTGACGAGGTTTTGCAGGGCCTGGAATTTTGTTTCGCATATATCGATGATATATTGATTGCTTCGACATCAAAGGAAGAACATCTCCGTCATTTGGAAATATTATTCGAACGCCTAAATAAATATGGAGTTGTAATCAACTCTTCAAAGTGCGTTTTCGGCAAAACCGAAGTCAGATTTCTCCGGTATCTTATTTCAAAAGAAGGCACGAGCCCACTACCAGAGAAGGTTCACGCTATTCAAACATATCCACGTCCGGATACTGTAAAAAAATTAAGACAGTTTTTAGGCAGGATAAACTTCTTTCGAATATTTATGCCTAAAGCAGCAAAAGAGCAATCTCTGCTTAATGAATATTTACGAGGTAATGTCAAAGGATCGACAACCATCAACTGGTCACCTGAGGAAATTGAAGCATTCGAAGTTTGCAAACGAAGTCTTGCTCAAGCAGCATTACTCGCACTCCTTCAGGCAGAAGTTCCGCCAGCAATTTTTACGGATGCCTCCAGCTTTGCAGTAGGAGCATCGCTCCAGCAACAAATCAAAGGGCATTGGCAGCCTCTAGAATTTTTCCCGAAAAAGCTAACTCCGGCGGAAACCAATTATGCGGTGTATGACCGCGAAATGCTAGCAGCTTATTTGGCTGTCAAACATTTCAGGCACATGGTGGAGGGAAGCCATTTCACCATATTTACAGACCATAAGCCTCTTATCTTCGCTTTTTGTAAGAAAAATAAACAATGCTCGCCTAGACAGTTTCGTAATCTAGATTACATAGGACAATTTACCACGGACATTCAGCATATATCAGGAGCCCAAAACACAGTAGCCGATGTTTTGTCCCGAGTTGAGGTGATAAATGCAGAATCAACAATTGATTATGCAGCATTGGCAACAGCGCAAGATAATGATCCAGAATTACAGAAATGTATTCAGGAATCTTCACTCATTCTCAAGCAGATCCAAATTCCAGGCACTCAAGCCACGCTATTCTGTGATG
>OZ022263.1:128733363-128735863 GCA_963978885.1 Nemotelus pantherinus
CATACTGGATTTGGAGTTCACAACTCGCATTTCTGGCAGGGAGGAATGGTGTGATGGTTTCACCCTTGATAATGGGCTTATCAATGTGTACACTGACGGCTCAAAGCTAAACAATAGAGTCGGGAGTGGTGTGTACTCAGATGAGCTGAATCTTAAGCTGCCCTTTCGTCTACCAGACCACTGTAGTGTCTTTCAGGCGGAGGTTGCGGCTATTTATCAGTCTGTCGACTGGCTTCTGTGTAATCGAATATGCGAGGTCAATATTAGCATTTTCACGGATAGCCAAGCGGCTATTAAGCCCCTTGCTGGTCCTTGTACAGTGTCCATAATTGTTGCTGAATGCCGTGCTTCTCTTAGGGAGATGTCGAGACATTCGGTTGTTCAATTGATTTGTGTACCTGGACATAGGGGTTTTCAGAGCAACTGTGAGGCCGATGAGTTAGCAAGGCTTGGAACTTTGCTACCTGAGGTCTCTTGGTCCTTTTCAATAGGTATACCGATGACATAAGTCAAACTTGCCATAAGGCAAAAATATCTTGAGGACGCTAAGAAGTCCTGGGCAGATGCTGAGCTGTGGGAGTTCGAACGGGCCACTGCCTGTACGCCACTGTTGTACGTTAAGAAAAAGACGAAAAGCGCCTCGCCAATCATCCTTTTTTTATTAAGATTATATGTTCATTATACAGGTATTTAGATAAGAACACTTTTGTAAACTGGCGTTTTATGCAATTATGTTTTTCATAAAACATAGACTGAGTATTAAAATGGTATTAACGTAGAATACAATTTTCGAAGTCATTTGGAGAATAAAAATGGTATCCCTGCCACTTTTATGCTATTTAAGGAGTAAATTATAATTTTGAAGTAAATACTTCCACTGAAAATTTAATTTTAATGTTATCATGAGAAACACGTCTTGCCAGCTTTTCACAAAATATATTATTGATTCTTATTTTTCAATATTTTATTTACATTGTGTATTGTAGTGTATTATATAGTGCTGTGTAGATATGTGATTGTGGGTTGTGTTATGTGTTCCCACACTATCTATGACCTACTTGATTTACAATCAGGTTAAATGTGTGTGAATTTCATTATAATGTGATAATTGCATCAGAAGTTAAAAGGCATAGCACTTCAATTCATTCATTTGCATTTTTTTCTAAAAGCCGTGTGAAAGATTTGTGTTTAGGTATTTATGGTAGCTACAAGGTTGCCCATACATTATTTAAAAACTACAGAAGCTTATTTTTTATGCCCATTGATGGGTCCTGTAAATTTTGTGATGATCTGATGACTCGGTGTGAAGCTATCACAATGCGAAATTTTCCATAGAATTTCCATTGTCGCCAAAAAATACACCAAAATTTCAGCTCGACCAAACTTCGCGATCCGGATAAATTATCCGGATGGTAGAATTCATGCACAATGTGAAAACTCTAATAGTGCTTGGATGACAGTAAGTGATATGATGCTTGAACAGTCTTGAAATGTTGTCAAGATGAACCGAGATTATTTGGAAAAGGTTATCGACCTTACGACGTGTCTCAGTCGCCAAAAACGTGCTTTCAGAGGACATGATGAAAGACGTGCCAGTGATCACCGTGAATTTTTTTTGGAATTTTGTGCATTATTCGTGAAGCATGATTCAACTTTTGGAAACAATTTTAAATACAAGGTTTCGAACTACTGTAGTGGCAAAAAACAAAACGAATTAATAAAAAGAATTGCTGAAATCGTTTGCGCGGACAATACAGCTGAAAGAAAAGAGTGTGGACTGATATCCATTATGGTAGATGAAGCAAGGGTCCACAAAAAGGAACAACTCTACGTGGTAGTCAGATTTACTAAAGAGCTAGCAGTCGAACAAAGGTTCTTAAGCTTTGTAAACTGTTCAGGAGCTAGATATGCCTCGAATTTAGCAGATATAATTTTCAGCCTGTTAGACAGCTACAGACTTAGCAAATGGCCTGTTGTAGGACAGTCTTATGACGGTGCTAGTGTCATGCCAGAACAAAAAAGTGGTGTGCAAATCTTAATTAAGATGAAACACCATACATCCACATTTGTACACTGTCTAGCTCATAAATTTATCCTTGTTATGATGGTCACATTTTCACAATCGAAACGTGTACATCCTTTTTACTTTTCGAAACCATCACAACATTAATTGTTGAAGCAGCTTGAAGAGGCAGTTGGTCTAAATTCAAGGCGTGGAATGAGAAGTTTAAGCTCGATTCTTTAATCAATAAGATTTCACAATTGCAAATATGTGATCGATAGCTATGGGACTATGAAAGAGGCTTTAGAAAAAGAAATGAATGAGGGAAAATACAACGACTCAATTTATTCATTGGAGATCTTTCATTAAATCAGTAATCCTAAGTTCTTTTAATCCTATGTTCTTTTTGTAACGAACATTTTAATCACATATTTCCAAACTAAAAATGCAACTCTTAGGGATGGGATAGGTCTTGTGAATGGAACAGTTAAAACACTA
>OZ022263.1:128740863-128750863 GCA_963978885.1 Nemotelus pantherinus
ACAATTTTTTTGATAGGGAGCATTGGCCAAAAACGTACAGTTTTTTTTTAAACAAAGGCAGTTTTTGCCAAAATATGGCCAAAAAATATCTTACTCCCCTACGAAAGCGAAATGCTTGTGTCACAGCAATAGGTTTTGGCCCGTTATATCCCAAAACACCCTAACCCAAAATTAGCCGATTTCAGCTACTTTTGCCGTATCTTCGAAACTAGGCCGCTTTTTTCTGGACTTGAATGGAAATTTTGCCCGAAACTACTCAGAAAGGTCTCCGAATTCATGCTAGACCAAACAATTTTTTGGAGCAAATTGGACGTTTTTGCCCAATGTTCCCTATCATGAAAAATTTTCGTCCTTAATATATCATTATTATACTCTCCGACCACTTTCAATCATCGAAAGCGCCGTAAAGGCAGTTTTTGCAAAACTATGGCCAAAAAACCCCTTACTCCCCTACAAAACCGAAAAGTTTGTATCACAGCAATAGGTTTTGGCACGTTATGTCCGAAACCACTCTAACCCAAAATTGGCCGATTTCAGCTACTTTTGCCCTAAAAGCCTTTTGAATATTTCAATAAAATACTAAAAACATTTTTAAACATTTGGAAATACTAAATACATTTTAAAAACATTTTAAAATACTAAAAATATTGCTGAAAACATATTTGAAATCAAACTGAACATCGTTTAAAACTACGAATTAAATTTTCACGACCAAAACACTTGCTAATTTACTTTCAATCAATAGGTTTGCCTACCAACGTAACATAAAACATCTACACATGAAATATATACAAACGACGCGTTTAGATTACTTAGCATCATAATCTGCACGTAGCATTCCTAAATAGTAGCCCAAGTCAATTTCAGAGTTTGCTTTAAATCGTTCATTCACACCTGTTTTCAAACAATTTTCTTCACCTAAATGACGTCAATTCATATGGTTGATCAAACTTAATGCCTCTACACGCTATCAAGCTTTCCCCGCCTATGAACAAAAGCATTCAATAAAAATGGCCGTCGGGAGGTTTGACACATGTTTTATTTTCGTGTTTTCATCCATTAAAAGTGTAAATGTTTAGATTGATCAATAAACAGTGCACAAGTAAAAAGTGTTTTGCACCAATTACTCATAGGATTTCGCCCTAGAATGTGTAATATAAGTACAAATTCAATTTGAACCAATGTACCTCTTTTTACCGGATTTAGCATAGAAAGCTCTCGAATCGTGGAAAGAAATGCTTGCAAAATGTGTGCAAGCAACATTTTCGACCTCACCTTACAAAATAACGTCAAATTTCATTCAGAAAATTTGATTAATTTTGAAATTTGAGCCCCATATGACACATATTTTATTTTCCCCGCTATTCCAACTAAAGCCCTGAAATGTGTTCGACGCGAAACGAAACGAAGTGTCAAATCCCATACAAAATTAGCCTGGCGCGGAATTTCGTTTCGTTTGGTTTTGCTAGCCAGTAATATGTTCGAAGACGTATAACTATCTTCGAAGACAACGCAGTGACTCGCTCTGAGATGGCGCTGCACTATGTATAAGTTAAATTTCGCAGCCATTTAATGACCCAGGTACATTAAATTGATGCCAAAAATGTGACAGCTCATAATTTCATTCGAGTTTGCGGATATTTTATTGAAAAATGGAAGAAAATGGATGGATGAACAGCGCATCCTTGCAATAGTAGTTTTTGTTTTGCCGATAATATCATTTTTGATGCCGGTTAGTTTAATTTATATACACCAAATTCAAATGTAATGCACTTGTTAAATGTCATCAGTGGCAATTTATACTGCCGCCAGTGTCGGGTTGCGGAACTTTATTTCGCTCGATTCCGCACAGACGTTTTCGCTGTATTTCATTCGTCGAATACATTACTAGGCTTAACCCGTAAATCGGCCATGTTCACAACAATAGAAATGTATGGAAATGTATGTTTACATAGAGAGCCTACAGCGCAGAAGGGTATAAAGTGCGGCATTGAGGGGATAGCTTTTTTGCAGAGAGTAAATTGGATATGTAGTAAAATTGCTTCATTCACGTACGGGTTCATGGATTATGATTGCGTGTCCATTCTTTATATGTCTATGGGACTATCTCATTCCAGCGACTGCGCAGCTCCTGCGAGAAGCGAAAGAAGCAGCAAAACAAAAACATTTTAATATGTATGGGTAAAACAGGGTCGAGTATTTGTGAGAAGAGATCAAAACTCAAATGTAATTACTATAAAAAAGATTAATGATATTACCTAACAAAAAAAAAATTGCTGTAATGATAATTAATAATATTTTAAGTAATATTAATAACATAGAAAATACTTACTCTTTAATTTAAAGTAATGTCACAGACTGTGATGAATTTTTCGGCAGGAGTTTTTCATCAGACTTTAAAATAATTCATATGAATATTAGAAACATAGCAAAAAATTTTGATGAATTCTGCGCTTATGTTCTGCGCTTAAGTTGAGTTTGATGCTATAATCTTAACCGAAACATCGCTTTCCTACGAAAAACCAACGTTTCAAATCCCGGGTTTCCATAAAATAACCAAACCTTGCAAATTCAATAAATGTTATGAAGTTGTGGCATACATCCGTAAAAACATTCAATATAACATCTTAGATATTGAAATAGATCATGCTAACGCACTGAACGCAATTTTATAAAGCTTGAAAATGTAGAGATTCCGGTATCCGGTATATATCGTTCACCAAATGATACAAACGTCGTTGAATTTATCGAGTCGTTAAATTTGTTCTTAGAAGCGAATAAGATGTATCTTAATCATATGTTGATTGGTGATCTAAATATTGATATTCTAGAAAATAACTTAAGTCAGGTTGGTCACAATTACTAGCTAGTGCTCCACAAATATGGTTTTATCAACTACCTGTACGGATGTACACGGGCAAGTACTACGCGGCAATCTTGTGTTTATCATATTTTTGCAAAATGTCGTAAAGAATATGCTTTTAAGTCAGCCATTTGTGAATCTTTTATAACAGACCATTTTATAACCTTATCTAAAGTTACATTCTCGAGCCATCGCAGAAAGTCTTATCATTGTTCAGCCAAGGAACCTAAAAAAACCAGTTACTCTACCGAACTTAAAACCAATCTGGAAATTGAATCATGGAATGATGTGTACTCTGAGACAAATCCAGAAGATACCTTTATGATTTTCTTGGATAAATTTTTGACTTGTATCCAGAATAGCATGAATGGTCTTGCTATGAACAGAAATACTTTCAAGAAACTGAAACCATATATGACAAATGAGCTACTTAAATCCATTAGAAATAGAGATAAACTTGCTCAAAAGCTATCAAAGCAACCGTTCAACAAAGCTTTGAGAGAAAAGTACATTCGCTATAGAAATAAGTTGAAATATCTGCTTCGCATAGTTAAATCTGAGCATTATAGAAACCTATTTGAAAGTAATAGCAAAAATATTGGGATAATATGGGATCTAATAAATGAGGTTACAAGCGTGAAACGAGATATGATAGGTTTTAATAATTTCATCCAGACACCGAATGGGGAATTAATTCTAAATGATAACAAATCGAAAGTTTCAGAAGAATTTAACAAGCATCTTTCAACAGTTGGGTATAAAATAACATCGCTTATTCCTTCAGCTGCTTATCAGCATTTGCTGCCTTCTGCTCAAACCACTAAATTATTATATCCAGTTTCTGAAGAGGAGATAAATCGGCTTATTCTCCATTGCAAACCAAACACTGCTCCTGGTATTGACGGTATACAATCAAAACATCTACGGGATAATTCTGCATCAATATCTAAGCCATTGACGCACATTATAAATCTTTGTTTTAGCCAGGGCCATTTCCTATCTCAACTAAAACATGCTTTGATAGTGCTTATCCATAAAGGGGCTGGGAGTTAAAGTCTAAACAATTACCGACCTATATCTCTCAAAACTATCCGAAAAAGCAATAAAAGTTAGACTTGCAAGGTATTTGGAAGAGCTAAAGCTTCTCTCCGATGCCAAATATGGCTTTACAGAATCATGTTTGACAGAAGACGCAATCTACAAGGGGATCAAAACATTTGTATCAAAGCTGGATAAAAGGGTGAGATGTTTAGGAATATTTCTTGATTTTCAAAAGGCTTTCGACACGGTAGATCATCATTTGCTGTTAGTAAAAATGCAGAGGATGGGTATAAGAGGAATAGCCCTGAACCTTTTCAGAAGCTTCTTGCGTGGTAGAACCCAGTCAGTACGCATAGATGACCACATTAGCTCCAGCCTGGTGTAAGTATTGGGATTCCACAAGGAACAGTCTTGGGTCCAATTCTATTTTTGATATACATCAACGATTTATTGGAATTCAAAATAGCAACTGTTCTCTTTATGCATTCGCTGATGATACGGTTGCTCTTTTTTGGGGCAACAATTGGAACGAAGCAACTGAAATAGCTAATGACGGTATTAGTACAATATCACGTTGGTTAGAGATGAATAAAGTCAGTATCAATGTAAAAAATCTGCACTGGTTCCGTTTTCCTTGAATTTATTAGGATAACCGCAGGAGACTCCTAGAGTTTCCATGCACAAACACTCATGGTCCTCAATAAAGTGCAGTTGCTCTCCGCTTCCAGTAAACTCAACCGTGAAATAACTTGGCGAAGTAATAGACCAACATTTACGTTGGGACAAGCACATTTGCTTTGTCTGCGGTCGAATAAGGCAAACCATTTATAAATTTGTAGAGGTATCTATAAATCAATTGAGGATGGTATTTCTCGCATTTGTTCAGTCCATAGTAGAGTATGCAATTGTCAGTCGGGGAGGTTAAGCTACCAGTACCTTACGACCGCTGATAATTTTGCATCAAAAAATTATAAAAATCTGTTTAAAAACCAATACGATACCCTACTCATTTTTACTAATGTTCGACGAACATTAGTATTAAACTCGTTTCACCGAAAATTCATATTTCTTTCTCTATACATATATAAGTATATATATATATATATATATATATATATATATATATATATATATATATATATATATATATATATATATATATATATATATATATATATATATATATATATATATATATATATATATATATATACACTCCGTTTCATATTTATAACCCACCTGACAATTTTCAATTATTTTGGGCTGAAATAATTTTTCACCCCAAACTTTATGGTAAACTGATTGAGAATCTGTGTAGAATTACATTTCTGAGAGTCATTTCCCGTTAGGGCTATTTTTACTGCAGTCCTGGAAAATTCGGCATTTTTTGGCGTTTCATATTTATAACCCAGATAAAGTTTCCAACAAAATAAAATGTTTATTAAAATTAATTTCAAAATTAACAAAAGCTCAATAATTAATAGAATCTCCTTTAGATTTTATCAAATCGACAATCCATTTTTTCATGGAATTGATCAATTTTTCTAATAATGCAGGTTCGATTTTCCGCCATTCATCAAGAATCGCCGCTTTCAATTCGGCCAGTGATTCTTATTGCCGATTTTCAGCATATACCCATCTGACAAGAATCCCCCAAATGTTTTCAATGGGGTTCAGGTCAGGCGAACACGCTGGCCAATCCATTATCTTAATGGAATTTGTTTCCATCCATCTCTATGTTTCACGACTGGTATGAATCTTGGCATTATCCTGCTGGAAAATCCAGTTTTTTTCAGGCTGTGCTGCCAGGAATGACAGTAAACTGCCCTCAAGTACTTCTATGTAGTCTCTACTCCTCATACGCGATGAAGTAATTTTTACGTCCAAGCATCCGGATGCAGAAAATGCACCCCACAACAGCATGGAACCGCCACCAA
The DNA here is from genome assembly GCA_963978885.1 of Nemotelus pantherinus. Lineage (NCBI taxonomy): Eukaryota > Metazoa > Arthropoda > Insecta > Diptera > Stratiomyidae > Nemotelus > Nemotelus pantherinus. The sequence goes on from OZ022263.1 coordinate 128,746,705, forward strand.
AATTCCGCTTCGAGAAATACCGGGGTTCCTTTCTCAAATCGCGCCAGTAATAATTTAATCCATCAGGCCCATCTTGATTCAATTTTTTCATCCGAAAAAATAATCTGGAAATAAAATTTTTGGAATCAAACAAAGGGGGAATAAACAAACCAGTATTTATTACAGATGACCAATTTGTAGCCATATTTTTTTCTGCGAATTTTAACCGAGCTTTCGTATGGCGATCTAATAGTCGTGGAGCACTCTTCATTTTAGCTCTTTCGATTTTATTATCACGTTGTAGCGTTCTCCAAATCGTTGTTTTTGACAGCTTTGTTGTTTGTACAAGAGTTGCCATTTTATTACAGCTTGTTGTTGAATTACTGGCTGAACGTATAATATTCCTCTCCTCCCGCGGAAAAATTTTCCTTTCTTTTCCCGTTCGATTTGTTTTCCCATATAATTCAGGATTTTTTAACAAAGTTGTTAATTACACGGCGACTGCGTAAAACTTTTCTTGAAATTTCACTGATGTTCAAACCAACTTCTTTGTACGCCAAGATTTCACCCATTTCAACTTCATTTAATGACGTACCTCGAGGCATTTGCAATGATAAACTTATTACCACACACACTTGTGAACAACTGTTGAAAGTATTGAATAACTCGACTAGTAATTCTGCTAATTAGCAAGTGGGTTATAAATATGAAACGCACAAAAATGACGAATTTCCAAGAAATACAGTAAAAAATAACGCCAATGAGAAGTCATTCTCAGAAAAATCATTGCACACAGTTTCTCATTCTTATCAGTATTAGATTTGTGTTGAACAACTATTTTACATGAAAATAATTGAAATTTTTTAGGTGGGTTATAAATATGAAAAGCAGTATATATATATATATATATATATATATATATATATATATATATATATATATATATATATATATATATATATATATACCTGTATATATATATATATATATATATATATATATATACGAGGTGTGGCAATTAAGTTCCGGGAATTCGTCAATAAAACACGAAAAAATTAAGTTTTAATCAAAAGTTTATTATCGACCTTCACAATAGTCTCCCTCTAACTCTACACAACGTTTCCAACGTTGCTCCCATGATTGGAAGCACCGTTGGTAATCCTCCGATGTTAGACCGTTCAGCACCCTTGTTACGGCTTCCTTGACCTCCTGTACGCCACCATGGTGAATTCCCTTGAGGTACGACTTCATCTTGGGGAATAAGAAAAAGTCGCAGGGGGCTATATCAGGGCTATAGGGTGGCTGCGGCAACGTTGGAATGCCTTTGTTTGCCAAAAACTCACGCACAACTAATGAGGAATGGGCCGGCGCGTTGTCGTGGTGCAAGATCCAGCCGGATTCGGCGAGTTCGGGCCGCACACGCAAAATGCGTTTCCGCAGTCGCTCCAGGACGCTAACATAGAAAAGTCCAGTCACTGTTTTGCCTTCCGGAAGATATTCCTTATGAACAACGCCACGAACATCGAAAAAAATGATAAACATTGCCTTCAGTCGTGACTTCGACATCTTGGCTTTCGTTGGCCGCTCTCCACCCTTTTCCACCCATTGTTGACTTTGTCTGCGGGTCTCAGGGTCATATTCAAATATCCAGCTTTCATCTCCAGTGACTACTCGACTCATCCAATTTTCGCCCTCGTTCTCAATACGAGACAACAAATCTTCGCAGATCGATTTTCGCATGTTTTTTTGTTCATCGGTGAGATTTTTCGGCACCATCTTCGCGCAAATCTTTCGCATGTTACAATTCTCGTTTAAAATTTTTCGAACGGTTTCTTTGTTGATGTTCAATTTGTCAGACAATGTACGAATGGTTTGGCGACGGTCAGACGTGATCAGCTTGCGTAGGCGGTCGACACTCGCGTCTGTACGAGACGTCACAGGGGCTCCTTCACGCAAATCGTCATCTACTGATTCACGCCCCTCTTTAAACCGCTTTGCCCACTCAAACACCCAAGTTTTCGAAATGCAGTCATCTCCATACACCACCTGTAGTTTTTGAAGGATTTCCGAAGGTTTATCGCCTAATTTCATCAGAAATTGGATCACGACACGTTGCTTGTAAAGTAAATCACTCATTTTCGTGACGCGACTTAAAAAAGCACTTCCAAAAAACACGCATAAAACACAAACTGAACGTGCGATCGACTTCAAACTTTGACTGGAACTGAAGAAAGGTCACTGCCCTCTAGACATGTATGTACAAAATACGCAGTGCTACCAGTTTTCAAATTATAACTGAATTCCCGGAACTTAATTGCCACACCTCGTATATATATATATATATATATATATATATATATATATATATATATATATATATATATATATATATATATATATATATATATATATATATATATATATATATATATATATATATATATATATATATATATATATATATATATATATATATCTATATATATATATACATATGTATATATATATATATATATATATATATATATATATATATATATATATATATATATATATATATATATATATATATATATATATATATATCAGCAAAATGATTAAGGAAGATAATCTCTGGAGTGGCCGATCCGATTGAGCTGAAATTTTCGGAGAACGTAGATGTATATAATAGGTAGGTCCATGATTTTCTCAAATTCAGATATCCTAAACCTTTTGGCGGCGGCGAGCGTTTTAGCGAATTTTGAGGTACTCCTATATTTCCAAGCAATGTAAATTTTTGTTAAATAAAAGTATTGGGAATGAGAACTAATTATGTTTTAAGCTTGTCAATGATAAAGAATTGGAAATTTTGAGCCGTGTGTGGGTCCAGGGTGCCTAAAACTAGGCAAGAAATTTTTTTCAAATTTTGATTTGTCATGTCTTTTAAGAAAAACAATGGATCATCGTGAAAATTACAGGACATATTGATGTTGACTAAAATTTAGCACATATAGATTTTCAACATAAAGCGAGTAACCTTGCAGCTGTGTGCAGGCTGCTGAAAAAAAAATCCTTCAAATCATTGACCTTCCTGCAAAATTTTTGATTTTTGACAAAAATTTCAAATTTTTGATAAATGTTATCCTATGTCCTTCATGTCAAGATAAAATTTTCAAAATTCCGATTTGCACAAGAACGGCAACCCATCACCAAGTTACCTCTATTTTCAGCACAAAGTTCTGTTCACGAGAACTGACGACCGGATTATCGGATCATAATGAAATTTACAGGACATGTTGGTATTAGCTAGGACCAGATCTGATAGAAGTGATTTTGAAATAAGGGCTACCCAATGGCAGTGGTACCATCTTGAAAAATAACTGAGAAAAAAAACAGGTTTTTGGCCTATAACTTCCGATTCAGCCATCAGATTTTGACAAAATTCACACAGTACTTGGATGTTATTCTATGTAACATTTGGAAAAAGTTTAGTTGTTAAATTAGTATAGAGCTGGCAGCTGTGGTGATTTTTGTCTCAAAAATCTTGCAAATTGGCTCAGCAAAATAAAGCTTTTTTCCCTTTAACTTCCGTTCTAGTACAGAAATCAAAACGAAGTTCATGCAGTAAATGAACCTTTATGTGAAGTAAGTGTCGTAGGAATTTCGTACAAAAATCATGAAAGGGCTGCCAGCTATTACCATTTTTGTAATTTTGTGAAATTTCTTTACTGAGCGATTATGTCATTAGATTTGCAAATGGAAATGATCCTGCAATGAAAATTTAATACAAATATTAACGTTTTAAAAATTTGAAAAGTTTTGAGGGTAGTTACCCTAAAATTCTTTTCACCCGTATACCTTGCAGCGCAGTGATTCAGTCGAAACGAAATTTACTGGTTGGGTTTAGCTTAGCGTGAAGCAGATTTGGTATATTTTTTGTTTTGCTGCTGACACAGGGTAACCAGCATTAGCCATTTTCGTTAATATTGCACCAACAGATGCTTCAAATGACGTAATCATATGCAAAGCATTTGCGATAAAAATAAGAAACCAATTTTTAAATTTTCCGAGTTTTGAGCATTTTTCGGATGGCAGCCTCAAACAACGTTTAACCGCTGAAACTTTCGATGAAATCCTCCGATGAGAACGAAATTCAAAGGATAAGTTGATTTAAGTATGAGCTTGTTGAGGTTAACTTATT
>OZ022263.1:128753363-128793363 GCA_963978885.1 Nemotelus pantherinus
TTTGTGTCTTTGGTTTTGAAAATTCGCTCAGGAAAAAAAACTTTTTGCCCTACAACTTCCAGTGCAGCTATGAAATCATACAATTAATGGAACCTATTAAAAGCATTATTCAGACCAAATTTGGTTGAAAAGCCACTATAGGGCTGCCAGCTATTATTGGTTTTGTGTTTAATTGCAATATCTTTATTAAGCGGTTTTAGCGTAGAATTTTCAATTGGTAATGATATTGTAGTGACAATAAACAGCAAATATTAAACTTTCGATTATTTGAAAAAACTCGCTGCAGGTAACCCTAAATTTCGTTATACTCCTATAACTTCGAATGTAATATAACAACGTGAAGCTGATGTGATATATTCTTGGCTTTGATACTGGCGAAAGGTTGCCAGCACGAGTCGGTTGTGCTACTTTTGTATCAATAAATGCTTACAGTTAGTATTCATACCGGAAACATTTATAATGAAAATAAATAACCGTTGTTTCAATTCCCAAAGTTCTGCAATTTTTTCGGATCGCATCCCCTAACACCAACTTCAGTTACAGTGCTCCAAGCACTGAGCATTTTCTTCATTGATGTTATATGAGATGCTGCTTTCAAAATTTTGTGAAATAAGCAACTGATAACGAATATAATTAACTCGTGTTTTGCTCTCATAAACGTTGAAATTCATGCCAGTGGTAATATCTGAAACCTTCCACCATATGAGCTAAAATGCATTCTTGAGACCAAAGTAAAACGTGGCATTTGAAACAGTTTGGCCGTAATAAGCAGCTCATGTGGTGGAATATGCACTCAAAACCTGCACGATTCTTTTACTGTTCTTCGAACATTAGTGTTTCTAGCGGTTCAGGTGCGCTTGGGTTTTTAGTTTTGAATCCAATATCATTTCAATATCTAACAGCTATAAATTTAAAATGCTTCGATATACACACGGCCACCTTTGTGAATTTCCCTTTGAATTTAATACAGGTCACTCAACGCGTTTACAAAACCGGAGAGCACTTCAAGAACCAAGACACCTAACTAAAACTGCTGGAAATCATGCATCTTATGTAGCTCTACGACTTTTTAATAGCTTACCAGTGCTTTTCGAAAAGCTGTGAAAATGTACTTCCAAGAAAATAATATTGTTAAGTAAATTTTTTCTTAATTAGTAATAACTGTCTGCCAATGCCAGTTTTCTAAGTGTATTATTAAAATTGCTTTACAAATTCTAAAACAAAATGTTAAATATTTACCATAATAATTAACTGGTATAACTTGTAAAAATATTGTTGAAAATACAGGCTCTCTTTCTATAGTACGAGCTATGCCCATTGTAGGAAGGCCAACTGTTATTTTTCGTCTTGTAATTTATCTGCAAACTGTAATTTTGCATTTGGCAATAAACCTATTATTATATTATTAAATGTTTACATGTTTACATGCATGCTTATTTCATTATGTATTGCATACGCTAATTTGTATGCGTACGGATTGGTGCTCGTCACTAGCCACCAGTGATGCCAATTTAGCTACATTGTAGCTAGATTTAGCTACAAAAGGAACCTGTTTAGCTACAAAATTTTTCATTTAGCTATTGGCTACATATTTAGCTACTAATTTATAGATTATAAATAATTTGAATTTTTGCTTGATTGCATTAATTTTCACTAGTTTATTATTATTTAAAACACTCAGTACTTGAAAATAATTTCTAATGCATTGGGTAGTACAATAAAACTACTGCTATGTACTATATCTTTCTGAACATAGAATAATAATAATCTGCTACGAACAGTTTTATTTCCTTTGTTCAGTGCGAGGAAAATTCGAGAGCTTTAACTCATTAAGAATAAACTAAAATTGGTGGAACAAACGAAATATGTTTAATATAGAATACACATTATCTGCCTTAATTTGAAGACATGAACCGACATAAAGTATCAGTAAAACGTCGACAAGGTGTTAGCACAAAGCCCTAGAAGATATTAGGAATCGTGCTCAGTAGTAAAACCAAACGTTAGAATTGTGCTAGCTACGTTTTTACTAATGTTCGAAGAACATTAGTATTAAAATCGATTCGGCCAAAAATTCATATTTCCATATATATATATATATATATATATATATATATATATATATATATATATATATATATATATATATATATATAGGGTAACATGGTCCCATACCGACCCCCGAATTGGCGGATGCAATAAAAGTCCTTTAACTTGATTTTTTTCACAAACCACGTTTTTATTTATTGGTGGGAACATTATTCTAAGTTCTAAGCAGCTTGACAAGGTTCTTATGTACTTTATTTTTGAGGTAACGAGGTCAAAGTGAAAGTATGCATATTTGCCGTTCTCAAAATGGGTGGTCCCAAACCGACCTCCCCGTGGTCCGAACCCGACCCCCCATATTTTTTGCTGCAAATCAAGGGAAAAGGCAAAACTGGAATTTTTTGTGTAACTAAGTATCAAAATAATGGAGTTCGGAAAAATTTTGGATTAAATAACAAATATTTAGAGACTTGGTTTGTAGAATACAATATACCGAAAAATAGTAGAATTTTCGAAAATTTTGGATTTTATTCACAAATATTTAAAGACTTTATTCATGAAATACAATATAATTTTTACATTAATTCAAACTTTTAGTCACTGTCTGAAACATCATGTGCTTCATTGTAATTCTGAGTTCTCAGTACACGAGATGTTTTTCGCGATTGAAAGTCACTGTTTTTTTCTTCTTGTTTTTTTTGCAATTTTTTCCCTCGCTGTTTTTTCTTTTCTTCTTTTCCTTTCTGCTCCTTTTTTTGATTTTTCTTTTTTCGTTCCTTTTTTTCTTCTTCCTTTCTAATTTTTTCTTCTTTTGCATTTTCTTTTTTGATGGCTCGGTTGATTTCAAGGTCAGAAGTCAAAATTGAAGTCCGACCGGGTGGACGACCTTTCCTTTTTTGACTTCGCGGCGGAGCTTTGGGGACGGGTGCGAGAGACTGTAAAGTAGAGTTCAAAGAAGACGTTGATTCGCGCGGTGTTAATGTCTCCAACGAGATTTCTTGTTGATTTTCCCCATCGTTTTCTATTTCTTTCTCAACATCCAGTGCATTTGGGGTGTCATTTGGATCTGCTCTATCCGTTGTCGTGCTTGGCAGGAAATCCACTTCTTGAAAAATTTCTGGATTGATTGGCCAAATTCCTGTCGATCGAAATCCAGATTTTATATTGCACTCGTTGACACCAATCTCCAACGCACGCGACACCATCTCCGGGATATCGAAAACTTGAACATTGCGCCCTGGATGCATGCGCATAAATGTCTCGAATTGCTTGTTGATGGCAGTTTTAAAAGGCTTAAACACTCCTACGTCAAGCGGCTGAAGGCGATGGGAACAGTGAGGTGGAAACGAAATAACATGAATTCCATTGTCGCGACAAAATTGCAATGCTGCCAAAGAACAATGCGATTCGTGATTATCCAAGAGAAGGACAACCGGATGATCAACGGTGCAGCGAGTGAAGGACTGAAACATTTTCAAAAATTCGACGAACAATTCTGCGGTTATCCACCCGCTGGGATTCGCTCCTCCTTTTGCACCTACAGGCCCACCATTTAAAAAATGCGGTCGGAACCGGGCACGTGGAAAGACGAAAAAGGGGGTTGCGCGCATTCCAGTCGCAGACACGGCTTGGACGAGTGTCACCAAGTTTCCACGCTCACCTGAAGTAATATGACCAACTCGTTTTTGACCACGACGTGAGATTACGCGGACTGCTGTGTGCACTGTGGACACTCCGGTTTCGTCGACGTTCCAAATATCGTTTGGTCCAACTTTGACGACGTCCATTACTTCTAAGTAATTTTTGAAAAAAGCAGCAGCGTTCGTTGAGTTAAAGGTGCTGGCTCTGGCCAAGGTGGTCGCTTCAGGCTTCCTCAGAGATAATTGAGGGTGTCGAGACATAAAACCCCGAAACCATTCTAATCCGGCCATTTCGTCCCGAGCCCACGAAGATGGAAAGGAAACTTTCAAAGTTAGTGCGTACTGGTAGGCCAATGATCGTGCGTCTACTGAATTCAGTCCAAAATAAATAGCAGACAAATAAAGAAGATGCTGCTCCAGACACTTTTCTTGCTGTTCGCTGAGTATCTATAAAACCAAAAAATATGAAAATATTAGAGTAAAGCATACACGAGATTAAAAAAAAAAAGTTTTTAAAGATTGCATAACCGATAGTACAGCCAGAAATTAGTTGTCTCATTTTTATTTATGTGATATACCTACTTTTATAGCAAATAATAATATTTTTGTCATTCCTATAACAAATAATGTGAAATATAAATAAAATTTTGACCAAGAAATATAATTTTTTAGACTGAACAACGATCACAATATATTGTAATGAAAAGTACCTGGCCCGTCCGCAAGGGCGGGGGGTTGGGGGTTTAACCTCCTTCCCTCCCCATTGCAACACAATTTGACATTTTTTTATAGAATTTCGGACTGATAATCATGTAGGTATTGAAAAAAAATTTTCCCACTCATAACGCTAATAATTCTCAATCTCATCGTTCAATTTTATTTGACGACTTTTTTTCCCTTATAAACGGAATTGGAAAGTTGGATGACCTTTTTTTTAAAATTAAAAAGTTTGACGACTTTTATTTCAGAAATTACATTTAATATATTTTTGAAATTTAAATCCCCTCCGCCAACGGTAAATCTTGAGCACGGGCCTTTAAGACGACTCGGAAGGCATTCTCTTTTCGTCTTTTTTCCTCTCATTCAGTTTCCATTCTAATATATACAGTAGCTTCCGTGTCGTCTTAAAGTACAATTTTCCAGTCAAATTCTAATTTCGTTATGCTTTAATTACAATTCTACTCCAGTTTAATTATTATACCTACTTATTTAAAAAAAAATTACCGTTTTAAAGCCTTTCTCCGCTATCTTCAAATCTTCGACATTTACTTCCGTCGGTCTTGCGGTGCCTTCTTCGGGAGTAATCACGTTTTTTTTTCGATGCAGTAGTAATGTGGACCGAGGAATTCCAAATTCACGCGCAACTGCACGTAGCGAAGTTCCTAATACCATTGCGGCAACTGCGCGCCGCAGAATTGCCGGATCTCGTTTTTCCGTTTTCCGCTTGAAGGATCGTCCCATTTCTAGGAAAAAAAAATAGGGGGGGGGGTTTACTATTTCAATACATTGAACCAAAGTTTGACCACAAAAAACACAGTAAAAAAATTTTTATGCGCAAAAATACGGGGGGTCGGTATCGGACCACCTCAAAGCGGTCGGTTTCGGACCACCATGACATTTTACAAACAATGACTTGTTATTCTCTTATAACAATAAAAGCGATCAAAATGTTATAGCACCTCTAAAAGTCTAGTCCATAAGGAATATAAAAAACTTACCTTCCGATTTTCCAAGAGACAATAAAGCACTCAAAGTCAAAGTTTTGTGTCCACTGCCAAATTAAATTCTACACTCGCCAAAACACAACACGTCACATAACCACAAAATGAAATGTGTCAGAAAGCTGCGTCATATCTCCAAATTGTCGGTATTGAAGGAGCTTTCAAATACATATACCGACATTTAAATGGAAAGTACGATTACTGAGAAACAGGTGGAGGTCGGGATGGGACCACCGGTCGGTATGGGACCATGTTACCCTATATATATATATATATATATATATATATATATATATATATATATATATATATATATATATATATATATATATACATATATATATATATATATATATATATATATATATATATATACATATATATATATATATATATATATATATATATATATATATATATATATATATATATATATATATATATATATATATATATATATATATATATATATATATATATATATATATATATCATCAAAAAATTTCAAATTTCAGTGAGATAATCTCGGGAACGCGCCATCCGATTGAGCTGAAACTTTCAGGATACATTGGTGTATATGCAGAATAGGTCCACGTCTCACCAAATGTCAATTATTGTTAACCCTTTGGCACCGGCGGCCATTTTAGTGATATTTTTAATATACCTATTATTTCGTACACAAATAATTTTCGCATAAATAAAGTTGACGAAATAAATTTCGAACGTGTTTTACATGTGAATCGGATAATGCTTTGGAATTTTTTAACACTATGTGTGCGCTGGGTGCCTAAAAAGAGAACGGGAAAATTTGAAAATTTTTAAATTGCGATAACTTTTGACAGAGCTATTCAATCATTACGAAATTTTCGGAACATATTGGTATTATGTAGTTGTAGATTTGTGTTTTAATGAGTGTGCTGGCAACCCTGTAGCAAGCACAGGCACTGAAAGTGAAAACCTCCAAATCATTGAAAAACTGCCGTTTCTTCAAAAAAAAGCCATTCATATGTAAATCTTGTGCTTTGTTTACATAACCAAAAAAAAAAAAAAGAATATGGTATTACGGGCACGCCTGGTAACCCTTGCCCAATTTACCTATATTTTTAGCATCAAAAACTTCTGTTCACGGAAACTCACGATCCGATAAGCAGAATTAATTGAAATTTACAGAATGTATTGGTCTTTAATAGGACCAGGTCTGATAGAAGTGATTTTGATATGTGACCGATTCTGTGCCAGTGGTGCCATCTTGAAAAATCACTTAAAAAGATAATTGCTTATAGCCCTATAAATTCTGATTGAATTGTTCGATTTTGACCAAATTCACACAATAGCTGGACCTTACTTCAATTTACTTCAAAATAGAAATTTGGTTGAAAAATTCGATTGGAGCTGCCAGCTATGATAATTTTGGTGTCTTAAATTTGAAAAAATGAAAATTTGGAAGTGAAAACATTCAAACCATCGAATATCCTCAAAAATGTCCGTTTCTTACAATGAAACAAATCTGTATACAAACCTTATGCTTAATCTACACTTTCAAAGTAAAACATTGGAAATTTCATGTTGGACAAGAACGGTAACCCTTTCCCAGTTAACCTATATTTTTAGCATCAAAAACTGCTGTTCACGGGAACTCACGAACCAATAATCAGGTACAACTGAAATATACAGAATGCATTGGACTTAAGTAGAAGCAGGTCTGATAGAAGCGATTTTGAATTGTGGGCAACTCTGTGCCAGTGGTGCCATCTTGAAAAATTACATAGAAAAAAAACTGCTTTCTGCCCTATGAAATGTGAATAAGAAACCCGATTTTCATGAAATTGACACAGTAGCTGAACCTTACTCTAAACTCTGTTTGATATAAATTTGGTTGAAAAATTCGGTTGGTGCTGCCAGCTATGGTAATTTTTATGTCTTTGGTTTTGAAAATTCACTCAGGAAAATCAAACTTTTTGCCCTATAACTTCCAGTGCAGTCATGAAATCAATACGAATTTCATACTATTAATGGAACCTATTATAGACATTATTCAGGCCAAATATTGTTGAAAAGCCACGATAGGGTTGCCCGCTATTGTTGGTTTTGTGTTTAATTGCAATATCATTACTAAGCGGTTTTATCGTAGAATTTTCAAATGGTAATGATATTGTTGTGACAATAAACAGGAAATATTAAGTTTTCGATTATTTGAAAAAACTTGCTGCGGGTAACCCTAAAATTCTTTATACTCCTATAACTTCGAATGTAATATACAAGGGGGAGCAGATGTGATATATTATTGGCTTTGATACTGGCAAAAGGTTGCCAGCACGAGTCGGTTGTGCTACTTATGTATCAATAAATGCTTACAGTTAATATTCATACCGGGAACATTTACAATGAAAATAAATAACCAATGCTTCAATTCCCAAAGTTCTGCAAATTTTTTGGATCGCAGCCCCAAACACCAACTTCAGTTACAGTGCTGCAGGCACTGAGCATTTTCTTCATTGATGTTTTATCAGATGCTGCTTTGAAAATTTTTGTGAAATAAGCAACTGAGAGCGAATATAATTAACAAGTGTTGCTCTCATAAACTTTGAAATTCATGCCACTGGTAATATCTGAAAACTTTCCACCATATGAGTTATAAGACCAAAGTAAAACCTGGCGTTTGAATTAGTTTGGCTGTAATAAGAATAGAATATGCACTCAAAATCTGCCCGATTCTTCTACTGTTCTTCAAACATTAGTGTTTCTAGCGGTTCAGGTGCGCTAGAGTTTTTACTAATGTTCGAAGAACAATAGTATTAAACTCGTTTCGCCAAAAATTCATATTTCTTTATATATATATATATATATATATATATATATACATATATATATATATATATATATATATATATATATATATATATATATATATATATATATATATATATATGTATATCAGCAAAATGATTAAGGGAGATAATCTCTGGAGTGGCCGATCCGATTGAGCTGAAATTTTTGGAGAACGTTGGTGTATATAGTAGGTAGGTCCATAACTTTCTTAAATTCCGATATCCTAAACCTTTTGGCGGCGGCGAGCGTTTTAGTGAATTTTGAGGAACTCCTATATTTCCAAGCAGTGTAAATTTTTGTTAAAGAAAAGTATTGGGAATGAAAACTATTTATGTTCTTAGCTTGCCTATGATAAAGAATTGGAAATTTTGAGCCGTGTGTGGGTGCAGGGTGCCTAAAAGTAGGCAAGGTTTTTTTTTAAAATTTTTATTTGTCATTACTTGTAAGAAAAACAATGGATAATCATGAAAATTACAGAGCGTATTTATGTTGGCTAAAATTTAACACGTAGAGATTTTCAGCATAAAGCGGGTAATACTGTAGCTGTGGCAGGCTACTGAAAAAAAATCCTTCAAATCATTGACCTTCCTGAAAAATTTTTGATTTTTGACAAAAATTTCAAATTTTTGATAAATTTTATCCTTTGTCCTTCATCTCAAGATAAAAGTTTCAAAACTCCGTTTTGCACAAGAACGGCAACCCATCACCAAATTACCTCTATTTTCAGCACTCAAAAGTTCTGTTCACGAGAACTGACGACCGTATTATCCGATCATAATTAAATTTACAGGACATGTTTGTATTAGCTAGGACCAGGTCTGATAGAAGTGATTTTGAAATGCGGGCTACCCAATGGCAGTGGTACCATCTTGAAAAATGCAGGCAACTCTGTGGCAGTGGTGCCATCTTGAAAAATAGCTGAGAAAAAAAACTGGTTTTAGGCCTATAACTTCTGATTCAGCCATTAGATTTAGACAAGATTCATACAGTACTTGGATCTTACTTTAAGTAACATTTGATAAAAATTTGGTTGAAAAATTAGAATAGAGTTGCCAGCTATGGTGATTTTTGTCTCCTAAATCTTGCAACTTTGCTCAGCAAAATAAAGCTTTTTTCCCTATAACTTTCGGTCCAGTGCAGAAATCAAAACGAAGATCACGCAGTAAATTGACCTTAATGTGAGCCAAATGTCGTAGAAATTTCGTACCAAAATCATGAAAGGGCTGCCAGCTATGACCATTTTTGTAATTTTGTGAAATTTCTTTACTGAGCGATTATGTCATTAGATTTGCAAATGGAAATGATCCTGCAATGAAAATTAGCCACAAATATTAACGCTTTAAAAATTTGAAAAGTTTTGAGGGTGGTAGCCCTAAAATTCTTTTCACCCGTAGAACTTCCAGCGCAGTTATTCAATCGAAACGAAATTTACTGGTTGGGTTTAACTTAACGTAAAGCAGATTTGGTATGTATTTTGCTTTGCTGCTGACACAGGCTAACGAGCAGTAGCCATTTCCGTAAATATTGCACCAACAAATGCTTCAAATTACGTTTTCATATGCTAAGCATTTGCAATAAAAATAAGGAATCAATTTTCAAATTTTCCGAGTTTTGAACATTTTTCGGATGGCAGCCTCAAACAACGTTTAACCGCTGAAACTTTCGATGAAATCCTGCGATGAGAACGAAATTCAAAAGATAAGTTGAATTGAGTATGAGCTTGTTATGGTAAACTTATTACTGCTTTGTTCGGAAAGTGTTGCCAGCACTGAACATTTACATCATTTGTGTTATAGTTGAGTTTTGTTGGTTTGGATAAGGAATGGTTGATATGATTCTACAAAACAGTGTATTACGTCTTTCCACACTTTTTTGTCACTCAAAGACAATTTCTTCGAAAATTAGTTTTCTAGCGGTTCAGGTGCGCTAGAGTTTTTACTAATGTTCAAAGAACATTAGTATTAAAATCGATTCGGCCAAAAATTCATATTTCCATATATATATATATATATATATCATCAAAAAATTTCAGTGAGATAATCTCGGGAACGCGCAATCCGATTGAGCTGAAACTTTCAGGATACATTGGTGTATATGCAGAATAGGTCCAGGTCTCTTTCAATGTCAGTTATTGTTAACCTTTTGGCGCCGGCGGCCATTTAAGTGATATTTCTAATATACCTATTATTTCGTGCACAAATAATTTTCGCAAAAATAAAGTTAACGAAATAAATTTCGATCGTGTTTTACATATGAATCGGATAATGCTTTGGAATTTTTTAACCCTATGTGTGCGCTGGGTACCTAAAAAGAGGACAAGAAAATTTGAAAATTTTTAAATTGCGATAACTTTTGACAGAGCTACTCAATCATTACGAAACTTTTAGGACATATTGACATTAGTTAGTTGTAGATTTTTGTTGCTTTTAATGAGCGTGCTGGCAACCCTGTAGCTAGGGCAGGCACTGAAAGTGAAAACCTCCAAATCATCGTCTCTCTTGAAAAAATGCCGTTTCTTCAAAAAAAAGCCACTCATATGTAAATCTTGTGCTTTGTTTACATAACCAAAAAAAAAAAAAGATATGGTATAACGGGCACGCCTGGTAACCCTTGCCCAATTTACCTATATTTTAAGCATAAAAAACTTCTGTTCACGGAAACTCACGATCCGATTAGCAGAATTAATTGAAATTTGCAAAATGTATTGGCCTTAAATAGCACCAGGTCTGATAGAAGTGATTTTGAAATGCGGGCGATTCTGTGCCAGTGGTGCCATCTTGAAAAACCACTAAAAAAGATAACTGTTTTTAGCCCTATAAATTCTGATTGAATCGTTCGATTTTGACGAAACTCACACAACTGCTGGACCTTACCTTAGGCCACGTTTGGTAGAAATTTGGTATAAAAATTCGGTTGGAGTTGCCAGCTATGATAATTTTGGTGTCTTCATTTTGAAAAAAAAAATTTGGAAGTGAAAACATTCAAACCATCGAATATTCAAAAAAATGTCCGTTTCTTACAATAAAACCAATCTGTATATAAATCTTATGTTTTATCTACACGTTCAAAATAAAACTTTGGAAATTTCATGTCGGACAAGAACGGTAACCCTCTCCCAGTTAGCCTATATTTTTAGCATCAAAAACTTATGTTCACGGAAACTCACGAACCAATAATCAGATACAGCTAAAATTATCAGAATGCATTGGACTTAAGTAAGACCAGATTTGATAGAAGCGATTTTGAATTGTGGGCAAGTCTGTGCCAGTGGTGCCATCTTGAAAAATTACAAAGAAAAAAAACTGCATTTTGCCCTATGAAATGTGAACAAATTACCAGATTTTCATGAAATTGGCACAGTAGCTAAACCTAACTCTAATCTCTGTTTGGTGGAAATTTGGTTGAAAAATTTGATTGGTGCTACCACGTATGGTAATTTTTGTGTCTTTGGTTTTGAAAATTCGCTCAGGAAAATAAAACTTTTTGCACTATAACTTCCAGTGCGGTCATGAAATCAATACGAATTTCATACAATTAATGAAGCTTGTCATAAACATTATTCAGGCCAAATTTGGTTGAAAAGCCACGATGCCAGCTATTGTTGATTTTGTGTTTAATTGCAATATCTTTATTAAGCGGTTTTATCGTAGAATTTTCAAATGGTAATGATATTGTAGTGACAATAAACAGCAAATATTAAGCTTTCGATTATTTGAAAAAACTCGCTGCAGGTAACTCTAAATTTCTTTATACTCCTTTAACTTCGAATGTTATATAACAACGTGAAGCAGATGTAATATATTCTTGGCTTTGATACTGGTAGAAGGTTGCCAGCACGAGTCGGTTGTGCTATTTTTGTATCAATAAACGCTTACAGTTAGTATTCATACAGGAAACAATTACAATTAAAATAAATAATCAATGTTGCAATTCGCAAAGTTCTGCAAATTTTTCGGATCGCAGCCCCAAACACCAACTTCAGTTACAGTGCTGCAGGCACTGAGCATTTTCTTCATTGATGTTATATGAGATGCTGCTTTCAAAATTATGTGAAATAAGCAACTGATAACGAATATAATTAACTCGTGTTTTGCTCTCATAAACGTTGAAATTCATGCCAGTGGTAATATCTGAAACCTTCCACCATATGATTTATAATGCATTCTTGAGACCAAAGTAAAACGTGGCATTTGAAACAGTTTGGTCGTAATAAGCAGCACATGTGGTGAAATATGCACTCAAAACCTACACGATTCTTCTACTGTTCTTCGAACATTAGTGTTTCTAGCGGTTCAGGTGCGCTAGAGTTTTTTCATTTTGTAGAGTTTTTCAACACAGCGAAAAATAAAGACTATATTTTTTCCGTTGGGAGCAGCACCTCAAAAATGACATCGGCAACAAATCAAAGCTACAATGTGTATTTTTGTTGTGAACCGTTGCGCATTTAGATCAATTGACCATTTGAGTGAGATGTGTAAGAAACTGACAGTTGAGTCATAAGTTGGAGCAAGTGTAGGATTCATCGATCAAAAGCAGCGCCATAGTGAAAAACGTTATGTTTCCACACTTCAAATCGGATTTAGAGGCAGACATTGATAACTCTATTTCTTGTATTTTAATTGACGAGTCTACGGAGATTTCTGTGATATTCAGCAAAAATTTATTACAATTTACTTGGCTTTGATTGAGTTAGAAAGTGGAACTGCTGAAAATATTACTGCTCCCATAAACACGTGCTTAGGACTACTACTAAATATTACAAACATGACAGACAATGTACGCATTATGGTCGGAGTGAATAACGGTGTATTTCAAAATTTTTTTATTATTAATAAGATGTCCTTGGCATGTCGTTCAGACTTCAGTTTCTGCAGATGCAGGATCATTGCTTCCCCAAACGTTCGAATTTTTACTTGCAAAACTTTATAATTGGTTCTGTAAATTCCTTTGAAGATGATACGGAGTTCACAAACAAGGTAGTTGTCAATAAAGTGATCAGTATCAATTAGCCCAGAGTTCGGGCTAAAACCCACTTCAGTATAGTCCAAACATCAGAAGAATATTATTTAGCAAAAATGATTTACAAGGAGTGTAACAATTACAAAACCTTTTATATCTCCTATTTCTGCAACGCATTTTAATGGATGCTTCTATCATGAATAAAAAATAGAAAGCAATTTTGTTTAACTCACTAAGCTGATTAACGATTTTTATACTATTTTATACGGTTAAATTATTTAACTGATCATTATCCGATGTACATCCAATAGTTTTCCATATGGATTATAAACATTAGCTTAATAAAACTGTTTTCAAGAACTTTGAGGTTTTTATTGTTGGAGTTAGCTACACTTTTTAGCTACAATGGAAATTTTTTAGTTACTTTTAGCTACGTTTTTCCGAAATTCTAGCTACAACGGCTGGAAAAAAGTTGGCAACACTGCTAGCCACCAATTAATGGCGCTGAATATTGGCTTTCATAGTCTGGAAATCAGCACAAGCGATGCCCGCAAAAAGCGGGCGAGCTTCGTCCACTTACACCATTTTGATGGCCAGGTCATTGGTATATATCGTAATAGAATAGCATCTTATCAAATCTTCAGTTGGTCACTAGTTTCGTAAGCTGCATTGTACGCAGCGCCGCACTCAAGAAATTAAGTCTTATTTATTCACAAATTTATGGAATCCAAATATGACCTCGTAGTTTAATGCGAATTTTCGGTCTTCACATACTCTTATATATGTATATTTAAACTTAGAGAAGCTTATTATCAGTTATCAAACAATAATAAGCATGAATGCCAAAGAACTGTTAAAATTGGTACCATGGCTGAACTATAATAAAGAAAAATGTGAAAAAACTGTCAAAGATAATGCCGTGGTTGAAGGATTGGACGTGAAATTTTCATACTAAATTTCACGCAAATTTCGCTCTGCCAAAAATTTAGCTTGAAATTTAGCAAGATTAGTACTGATTTCTTCGCGTAAGATGTTGCTTTCGTTTCGCAAACGCAGATCGCATTGACACATGTCTCCGCGCCTTCCACGTCAATTTTGTACGATCAGCTCATTTGTTCGAAGTAAAATGACATTCGATGTCAATAAGTGTTTGAGCTTAAAAATTAATTTATGAAGATGTCTTCTCAATAAAAAAATCGACCGAAAATTAAAATACTTGACTTTTTATCTGTCAAAAAATAGCAGATTCTCCGCTCTTTTTCGCCATCGCCAAAACTTCCACTCTAAAGACTGACCACATAATGGAGACATATCAAAATTTATCCTCACGATTAAGTCAATACCAGCCTTCACGCGTGAAACGCTATAGAGGGCACCCGTGACTAGGGTTGCCAACTCAGTAGATCGGAAATCCGGGAGGAAAATAAAAAATTAATAAAAACTTATTTTATTTATATAAAATATTTCTTTACACTACGAGTTGCTTGTAATGCCTTTTCATTTGCAAGGATAAAGTTATAGAATTCTTTACATGTGTAATTAAAATTTGTGCTTTCCTGTATTTCTGATTTTACATGTGTTCCATTAAGCCGATTACGATTTTTTGACCACAGTATATATATAATACCAGTTCTGGCGCACTTAAGAGGAGCAAAAGAGGAGCAAATAAGAGGAGCAATAAGGACATGGTGCATGCGATCATCGGCCCGCGCATGACGTAAGTGATGATCTCGAACTTATAAACAGCCCAGTTGAACTGATAAACAGCCTAGCTGAACTGACAAACAACCCTGTTGAGCTAATAAAGAACCCTGTTGAGCTAATAAAGAGCCCTGTTGAGCTGATAGCCCAGTTGAACTGATTATCAGTTCAAAGATCATCGCTTACATCATGCGCGGGCCGATGATCGAAGGCACCATGTCATTATTGCTCCTCTTTGCTCATCTTGTGCTCCTTTTAAGTGCGCCAGAGCTAGTATTATATATCTACTGATCACAGGTCGTTTACAACGCTGAAAATACGATCAGCGGCAACATTAGCGACGGGGATCGATAGAGCGAATATAACAAGTTTTTTTATTTCTTTGCCTGATTCTTCTTTACATTTTTCAAAAAAAAAATAGCCCAACGCAAGTCTACTCTCTTTGTTTCACTTGCCACAAGGTCACGCACTTCACGCAGCAAACAGTAATCGTCGTACAATTTATCATCATTTATTGGCACATTTAGAGAAGCACTCAGATCTTTTATTTAATCAATTGTACAAATCTAGTGCAATTCACGATTTTTAATCATTAATATTGTATTATTTACAAGCAAATAAAAGCGAACATAAAATATAAATAATAATATAAAAATACCGTGATGGCAATATTTGTTAAATTTCCGGGAGAATTTAACTGCATTTCGGGAGCCGGGAGATTTTTTAAGTGAACTGTATTTTTCCGGGAGAATCCCGGAATTCCGGGAGAGTTGGCAGCCCTACCCGTGACCACAAATTTTATTTTCTTGTATGTACAGAACCGTCAGGTTTCTGTTTATAAAAATTAAAAATAGTGTTGAAACGAAAAGTCAAATCCCATACAAAATCGGCTCGGGTGAAATTTTATTTCGTGATGATATATTTCGTTTTGCTTTTCAGTACTACATTTCAAGTAAAAAATGTGACTCGCTACAACACTTTATATAAGTGACTCGCTACAACACTATATAATTATACATATCGTTTCGTCAAAACTACTTTGATACCTTTTAACCGTTCGTTGGACGACAAATGAAGTAGTACTTATTAACAGTATACATTTTTAATAAAATCCGCATTGACATTTCAGACACCTGGTGGCGAACGTTGGTATATCAGCAACATGGAACTAACTTATTCATCATCGAACAAAATTTTCGAGCATATCGATCGACCTGGACTCGATGTTAAACTGACGACACCGACGCATACGTCAATGTTCTTTCCAACGCCAGTAGGGAAATCCTACACATGCGATAATGAGCAAATTGTGACAATGTATTCGTCCGATTCAAATGATATGTCCGGCCACTTGGCCAAACTGTATTTGCGTGAGCTACGAATGCAAAGTTTCATGTACAAAGAATCGAATCAATGGGGACCGACATTCCAGTGCAGCGCGACCGGGACATATCGTGATGAAACGGCACCGTTAGCAGTCGGAACCACATTAGCCCTAGCAGTGTTAGCAACTGTTGCAGGTTATGGAGTATGGAGGTCAGTAAATATCAAATTGTTTTAGATATTATGCTGTAGTTTGTTTTTTTTTTTGTTTCAGGTATTTCAAAATCAAAAAAGTCCAATATAGCACTATGGAATAAAAAGCTAGGAAGAAAATCATATTAAAATTGTATTGAGGTTGTAAATAATAAATATTGTACAATATTATGATCACATTACTGAGAAAATGAACGAAAAATGTCACACATGTCTGAAGAATGTTCAACTAAAGAAAATTTGAGTAAAGATGGACTGGTACAGAAAGGCATTTATTTCAAGGATTTCATTCTCGACATTTAAATTTCATTTACACTGTTTACTCTCTAGAATATCCCAAATAATAATGACCCATTAGTGTGAGCAACTGACTTCACATTTAACAGTGCAAGTCTGTATAGTCATAACTAACGTATTTGTCATAACCAACCTAAATAAACAAAATCCTAGCGCAACTGAACCGCTAGAAATACTAATGTTCGATGACCAATAACAGAATTGTGCAAATTTTGAGTGCATATTCTACCTCACGTGCTCCAACCTGTTTCGAGTGCAAAACCACTTTGATCTTCTCAATGCATTTAAACTCATAGGGTGAAAAGAATTTGAGGACTTCCACTTGCATGAATTTCAAGATTTAGGTAAGCCAAACACTGCAACATTTTCAAAGTAGCATAAAATAACATATACAAAGAAAATACTCAGTGCTTGCAACACTTTACCAGCACTGCAACTAGAAGTCTCCCACCATTGCCTCACGTCAAGGTCAAATAACTCTATCGACCTCGATTTTATCCGATGATTTTGTCTACAGTTACAAGAATAGAAAGATGTTTGCGATCAAAAAATGAAAGATGCGTAGGACCGAACAATATCTTGAACTTAGAAAATGTATGCATTGGTAACTTAGTTTTATTGTAAATGTTCGCGATATGAATACTTCATGTGAGCATTTATTGACACGAAAATAGCAAAAAATGCCTCGCGCTTGTAGTCACACCTGCCTCACATTAAAATTCAACCTACCCTGCGAATTTCATATTGATCCGATGACTACATTGGATACAAAGGGGTACAAAGAAATTTAAGGCTACCAGTCGGAAAAGTTTTCAAATTTTGGGAAACTTGATATTTATTGTTAATTGTCAGTACAAGGCCATTACCGTTTAAAAATTTTACGATAACATTGCTTAATAAAGATATGGCAAATAAAACCAACAATATCAGCCAATATAATCATAGTTTTTTAACCAGATTCCTTCTGAATAATGCCTATAATAAGTCCCTTTTATCATATGAAATTCGTTTTGATTTCATGACTGCAATGGAAGCTATAAGGCAAAAAGCTTTATTTGCCTGAGCGAATTTTTAAAACCCAAGACACCAAAATTACCATAACTGGCAGCGCCAATCGAATTTTTACCAAACACGGCTAAGAAAAAAATTCAGCTACTACATATGTCAATTTTATGAAGATCTAGTAACTGAATTAGAATTCTTAGGGCAAAAAGCAGTTATTTTCTTTATGTTCTTCGAGCATTAGTAATAACATTCTCCCGCTACATGTGATCACATAAGTCAGCTATGCGCTTAGAGTTGATGTCTGATGAGAAAAAAGTGCATACTTTGAAACCACTTAGTTATAGTTTTTCAATTTTGAATCAACTCACAAAAACAACTTCATCTTTCTGTACCTATAACTTGCCACGAAATCATCGGATGAAAGCAAAATTCACAGGTAAAGATAATTTTGACTTCAAGCAGTTGTGGTTGAATTGCCTTAAAAGTGTTGCAAATACCGAGCATTTTCATCGTAAATGTTATAGGAGAAACCACTTTGAAAGCTTTGTAAGATAAGCATCAGACAATGACTTTAAGTTACAGGTAGTTTACTTTGCTAAATTTTGAAATTTATGCAATTGGTAGCCCTGAAAACCTCAATGCATATTTCGATAAAAATGATACATGACCTTCGAAAAAAAATTGGTTTTCATAAGGAGCAAGTCTGGCAGAATATGCATTCCACATTTGCACAATTTCTTCTTTTTCTTCTAAAATCTGTTGTTAATTCTCTTATTGCAATCACAAGCATATTTCATGAAAAGTCGCACTATTTTTAGTTAAGTGTTTACTATAAGTATGATTGTGAACGAAATATATGACTACAGTCTTCAAACACTTTCTATTGTTTTGCTAAAATTTAAAATCATTACAACACAACACGAGGAAACTATGTATATTTCATATCACATATGATTGTTAATAAATCAAAAATGAAAGAAAATACAACAATCAATGGAATTAAAAGAGGATACTTTCAAAACGTCTTCCATTTATTAAAAAAACTTCTATATAATCAAAATGTATCGAAACTATGTAATAATTTCAATGGTTCAAACAAATTGTTGCAATTGAAATGATGAAAACATTTCCAAATGACAGAAAACAAGTGTACTGAAACTATACGAATAATAAATATACATATTATGAAAAATTCGTAGTTAAGCACAATGTATTCATATTTAAGTAAAATGTAAATTACAGCGCCGAAATAATTTTTAAGACCGAGAACTCTTCATATTGTTTATGCGGATATAAAAGCTTTATAATTTTATATCATTAGTTGTATGATTATATTATTGCTTATGATGAATGCTTAAAAAAAAGTTAGTGAGCTATAAATTGTTAGATTTTGCCTGGATAAAGTATTTAATTCAATGACGCGTTTTGACTGTTGATGTGCTCCGATTTTGAGAATATTGATATTCTTTAAACCTGTTTAAAGCAAAATTAGATTTCAAATTTAAAAAAAACCTTTTATTGAAAGCTAGATCTAATAGAGTAAGGAATGTAATATTTCTATTTAAAAAAATCTGTGTTTTACTATGCATCGTCCTTGAGAATGATATTAATAAATCAAAGATCAAATATTATATTAGAAAGCCATTTTGTATCATTGTTAACTTTAGGTTTTTTGCCTTTGATAGTCCGCTACATCATCTCTGTACTTATACCAAATTTCAGTACTTTAACAATCACATAGATTTCCTTACTCTATCAACGAACGATGGCTTGGAAGGGTTTTTGAAGCTGATTTTCATATCAATGATTACTAGGTAAAACTTTTGCACCAGTGGAAAAGTAAACTACTATGCCTTAATTTTCTCGAGGTTAAGTAAAAGCAGCAGCAGCAGCTTCACCTGGAAAAGAATAAGATTCAGCACTTTGAAGAACATCACCAACAGCACAATCAATAAGAAGTAGCGCAATATTGTTGTTATATATGTACTTAATACGAGCATCCACATTAAATATAAATTCATACATATACATACTTACATATACATACTTATGCATACATACTTTTACATACTTACCTACACTTCTAACCTAAAGGCTTTAAGTTTGGTTGTACTGTACCAGTTCAGTAATAAAGAGACACTCAAAGCATACACAACAATTGTCAGGAAAAATAGTACTACCCCTAATCTCACCTACCTTCCTTCCATCCAGAAGCCTCACTCACTATTCACCTTGGATAGTCATTTCCTTATCAGTTCTAGTCTCCCGCAACAACAGGTGATTCTTCCTCAAGTGTAATAATAATGAAACGAAATAATCATAATAATAATTAAGCTTTATTAACATTCGTAATATTAAGCGTACGCAGTAGGAAATAAATCTAAAGTTTGGACTGGAACGCCTTTACAACTAAGTTTTGTCTTAACTTGAGGTGTTTTAGGTATGCTGGTATCTATTTATAAAAGTAAGATATGTTTCAGGAAAAAGCTTTTCAAACCTTGAGTAGATTATACCAAAACTTATCTAATTAAATTAAAAAACTCTAGCGCACCTGAACCGCTAGAAACACTAATGTTCGAAGAACAGTAGAAGAATCGTGCAGGTTTTGAGTGCATATTCCACCACATGTTCTGCTTATTACGGCCAAACTGTTTCAAATGCCACGTTTTACTTTGGTCTCAAGAATGGATTATAACTGATATGGTGGAAAATTTCAGATATTACCCCTGGCATGAATTTCAAAGTGTATGAGAGCAAAAGACGGGTTAATTATATTCGTTATCAGTTGCTTATTTCACATAATTTTGAAAGCAGCATCTCATATAACATCAATGAAGAAAATGCTCAGTGCCTGCAGCACTGTAACTGAAGTTGGTGTTTGGGGCTGCGATCCGAAAAATTTGCAGAACTTTGGGAATTGAAACATTAGTTATTTATTTTCATTGTAAATGTTTCCGGTATGAATACTAACTATAAGCATTTATTGATACAAAAGTAGCACAACCGACTCGTGCTGGCAACCTTCTGCCAGTATCAAAGCGGAGAATATATCACATCTGCTTCACGTTTTTATATTACATTCGAAGTTATAGAAGTATAAAGAAATTAAGGGTTACTTGCAGCGAGTTTTTCCAAATAATTGAAAGCTTAATATTTGCTGTTTATTGTCACAACAATATCATTACCATTTGAAAATTCTACGATAAATTCACTTAATAAAGATATTGCAATTAAACACAAAACCAACAATAGCTGGCAACCCTATAGTGGCTTTTCAACCAAATTTGTCCTGAATAATGTTTATGATAGGTTTCATTAATTGTATGAAATTCGTATTGATTTCATGACAGCACTGGAAGTTATAGGGCTAAAAGTTTTATTTTCCTGAGCGAATTTTCAAAACCAAAGACACAAAAATTACCATAGCTGGCAGCACCAATCAAATTTTTCAACCAAATTTCTACCAAACAGAGTTTAGAATAAGATTCAGCTGCTGTGTCAATTTCATGAAAATCTGGTAACTTGTTCACATTTCATAGGGCAAAAAGCAGTTTTTTTTCTTTGTAATTTTTCAAGATGGCACCACTGGCACAGACTTGCCCTCCATTCAAAATCGCTTCTATCAGATCTGGTCCTACTTAAGTCCAATGCATTCTGTAAATTCCCAGCTTTATCTGATTATTGGTTTGTGAGTTCCCGTGTACAGAAGTTTTTGATGCTAAAAATATAGGTTAACTGGGAGAGGGTTACATTCTTGTCCGACATTAAATTTTCAAAGTTTTACTTTGAACGTGTGGATTAAACATAAGATTTGTATACAGATTGGTTTTATTGTGAGAAACGGACATTGTTTTGAATATTCGATGGTTTGAATGTTTTCACTTCCAAATTTTTTTTTCAAATTTAAGACACCACAATTATCATAGCTAGCAGCTCCAACCGAATTTTACGACCAAATTTCTATTGAGCGTGGCTTAAAGTAAGGTCCAGCTACTGTGTGAATTTGGTCAAAATCGAACGACTCAATCAGAATCTATACGGCTAAAAGCAGTTATCTTTTTTTAGTGATTTTTCAAGATGGCACCACTGGCACAGAATCACCTGCATTTCAAAATCACTTCTATCAGACCTGGTCCTATTAAAGACCAATACATTCTGCAAATTTCAATTAATTCTGCTCATCGTATCGTGAGTTTCCGTGAACAAAAGTTTTTAATGCTAAAAATATAGGTAAATTGGGCAAGGGTTACCAGGCGTGCCCGTTATACCATATCAAATTTTTTTTATTGTCTTTGTAAACAAAGCACAAGATTTACATATGAGTGGCTTTTTTTGAAGAAGCGGCATTTTTTCAAGAGAGACGATGATTTGGAGGTTTTCACTTTCAGTGCCTGCACTAGCTACAGGGTTGCCAGCACGCTCATTATAAGCTACAACTAAATAATACAAATATGTCCTGAAAATTTCGTAATGATTCAATAGCTCTGTCAAAAGTTATCGCCGTTTAAAAATTTTCAAATTTTTCCGTTCTCTTTTTAGGCACTCAGCGCACACATGGGGTTAAAAAATTCCGAAACATTATCCGATTCACATGTAGAACACGTTCGAAATTTATTTCGTCAACTTTATTTTTGCGAAAATTATTTGTGTACGAAATAATAGGTATATTAAAAATATCACTTAAATGGCCGCCGGCGCCAAAAGGTGAACAATAACTTGGACTTGGACCTATTCTGCATATACACCAATGTATCCTGAAAGTTTCAACTCAATCGGATGGCGCGTTCCCGAGATTATCTCACTGAAATTTTTCGATGATATATATATATATATATATATATATATATATATATATATATATATTTTTTTTTTTTTTTATTATTTTCTTGGAGGGGAAAATCCGCATGGATACCTAATCGAAGGTTATGTCGGGCGCTAACCGACTAAAAACCACCTCCTTGAGCATAGTACTGAGTTCGATTTCACGTGAAATTTTCATACAAAATTTCACGTGAAATCTGTTTCGGCGAAAATTTAGCTTGAAAATAAGCAAGTTTGGTACTGTGTTCTTAGCATAAAAAGTTGCTTTGAAGTTGCTTTCGCTTCGAAAACATAGATGGCACTAAAACATGTTGTCAATCATTTCACGCCAATTTAGTTTGTGCAGTTCATTCTTTCGAGCGAAAAAGTAACATTTAGTGTTTAAATTTGAAAATTGAGCAGTGCAAATGACTTTCCACTAAGAAAATCGATCGAAAATTTAAATTCTTGACATTTTATCCGTCAAGAATGAGCATTGTCTCTGCTTTTCTCTGTTGTCAAAATTTTCGCTCGAAAGAATGGCCAGATAATGGGGAAATGTCAAAATTTCACGTGAACTCGAACTCAGTACCAGCCTTTATCCTCCACCGCCCCACGGGACTGCCGACAGGTATTACTTCGAGGGGTGGGGTCAGCTTTAGCTGTTCACGGGCTGCCGCCTAGTGCTCGCTCTCTTGGCATCCTCTTTTCGAAGAACGGCGTGAATTTGCGCTAGTGCTCCCGTCAGTGCTTTCCAAGCTTCCTCTGATGCCAGTATCATCTCCGCCACGTTTTCTGCCGATAAGAGCAGGTTGGTATAAGTTTGCAGCTTAGCTCGGTGTCGCGCAAATCGTGGACACTCAAACAGTATGTTCTCTGGGTCCTCGTCTATTCCGCATATCGGGCAGTTGGGGAAGTCGTCCAGGCCAAACCGATGCAGATATTTCCAGTATACGCCGTGCCCAGTTAAGAACTGCGTAAGTTCGTGGGTGATTTCTCCGTGCTTCCACTGGGTTCATTTAGCAATATCGGGGATAAGCTTATAGGTCCATCTACCGGTTGGGCATTGATCCCATCTCCTTTGCCATATTCCTACAGAGACTTGCCTCTCTGCCTTTGAATCCGCCCTGTTATTTTTGTAGAGCCTTTGCATCTCATCTGCTAGGATTTCTATCGGAATCATGCCCGCTATCACATATGCCGCTTCCCCTGGTGTTGTTCTGTAGGCGCGAATCACTCTCAGAGCACTTAATCGATATGTCGAGCACATTTTCTTCTTATTCGCTTTTGCTGTCAGCTTGTGTATCCATATTGGCGCCGCGTAGAGAAGGATAGAGCTCACGACTCTGGATATTAGAATTCTGCTACTTTGACGGGGGCCGTCGATATTCGGTAGCATCTTCGATAGTGCTACGCTTACGTTTGCGGCTTTGTTGCACACCTGCTCAACGTGGGCTTTGAAGCTCAAGCCTTGGATTTGATTCTCTGGTCTCCGACGGTGACTTCAAAGCACTCAGTTTTTCGACGGCTGCTTATCAAAACCGCCTCGGTCTTGTGCCCTGCGAGCTCTAGACCAGCATTTTCTAGCCATTCCCTGACTTGGTACACCGCCTCGTCCGCCAGCAGTTCAATTCCTTCCAGATTTGCAGCAGACACCAACACACCTATGTCGTCCCCGAATCCGATTATTGTTACCTCTCTTGGTAATTTTAGTGTAAGCACGTCGTTGTACATAACGTTCCAGAATAGAGGCCTCAAGACAGATCCCTGTGGGACACCTGCTGTAATGCAGTAACGTTTTGGCCCGTCATCGGAGTCATACCATAAGTCTCGGTTCCGAAAATAGTCAGCGATTAACTCCGTCAGGTAGTAAGAGACTTTCAGCTTGAGTAACTTAGTTACTATTCGGTTCCAATTTGCCGAGTTGAACACGTTTTTAATGTCGAGCGTGATAAGAGCACAGTAGTTTCGGGATGCTCTACGCGCTTCAAACGCGGGCTTGGCTAGCTCGATTATCACACTGATAGTGTCAACCGTCGAACGCGCTTTGCGAAAACCGTATTGACGATCAGATAGTCCTCCATTGTCTTCCACCGCCGGTAGAAGCCTGTTGTAGATGATCCGCTCCAGTGTTTTGCCTAGGACGTCCAGCAGGCAGATGGGGCGATAGGATGCCGGTTCTCCAACCGGTTTGTTTGATTTTGGCAACAACACTAGCTTCTACCTCTTCCAACATGCTGGGAAAGTTCGATCATTCAGGCATGTGTTGAAGACACTTACAAACATTTCCGGCCTCGACTTGATGGCTATCTTAAGCCACTTGTTTGTGATTCCATCTAGCCCAGGCGCCTTTTTGTCCTTTAGTCCCTTGCACACCTCCGAAAGTTCTGCTTCGGTGACCGAGTGCACATCCTCCGCCGCATTCCCTGCTTCAGGTACGATGACACCATCCTGATGATGAGGAAACAGCGTTTCAACTATCTTCCTGAGTAGTACGGGACAACTCGCCTACGTTGAGCATGGGCCTTTTATGCGTGACATGACTGCTCGGTCCGCACCTCCCCATGGGTTGATACTTGCCTCTTCACACAGCTTTTTGAAGCAAGCCTTCTTCCTGTTTCGAATAGCCAGTTGCAATTTTTTCCGCGTCTCCTGGTATGATCGCTGCAGCGTCTCATGATTGGGCTGATTTACACCACGTTGGCACTGTCTTCTAGCTTTCAGACATAGCGCCCGGAGCTTCGCTAGTTCATCAGACCACCAGTAATTTGGTTTCCTATACGGTAACTGTTTTCGCCATGACATCGAGGCATCACATGCGCGCGATATCAATTCCACAACCTGTGCAGCCTTTTCCTCCGCGGTTCCTCGAGGCATTTCAGCTTGTTGTAGTGTTTCAACGAAGGCTCCTTAATCGAATTTCCGGGCTGACCAGCCCTTGCCGACTTTTTCCTTGGCTAGTTGTTGTGATCGACTGCCCAACTTGTAGTGGGTCTCAAACATAATAGCTTGATGATCGCTATGGGTGTAATGCTCAGACAAGTACCATGTTATGTCTCTCGCCACCTTCGTACTAGCATATGTCAGGTCGATTACAGAGCTCATCCCTCTGCTACGGAAAGTAGGTACATTTCCGGAGTTTAACTGAACCAAATCCAGCTGGGAGAATGATTCCATAAGACTTCGGTCCCGTACATTCGTTTCCCTACTGCCCCATTCCGTGGACCACGCATTAAAGTCGCCGGCTATGATGTGTGGAGTGTGCTGTTTGGCATCCATAACCAACCTATCCAGAAAGTGGGAAAACTCATCCTTCGTCGAGTTTGGGGAGATGTAAAAGCTGTACACATAACAGCCGCCTATTTTAGCCCAAACAAAACCAAACGAAAATATATATATATATATATATATATATATATATATATATATATATATATATATATATATATATATATATATATATATATATTGTTACGTTGTAACAAATTGGGTCACCGGATCTCAATCAAAAGCTTATAACTCGTTCCAAGATTCATAATTCTGCTCATAATTACGTACCCACCACTCACTTTGTTAGGTTTCCGAATGTAACACCACTCGTAGGGCATTAGGCATTGTGGTATTTGCCTTGTGTACTCTACCTGGCGGATATTGCAAATATCAATATTATACAATAGAATTTAAGCTGTTAACGTAGGTTATACGTCAAGTCATCAGAGTCGGCAGGCTGAAGCAACCGAAAACATTCATGTATAGAATGTTGGCGACCGTCGGTTATCAGAATGGAAATAAATTGGCATAACCGATGAAATCATCGTGCTGATAAACACAAGTCAGCAAACCAATTACAACGAGTTACGTGGAGCAGATGATGGAGAATGGGGCTCTCACGACAAAGTTGCGGGTTCGAAGCCGGTCAGCGTCGCTATTATTGGCATCGACTGGAATTTATTTTTTTTCTCCAATTTTAAAAAAAGGAAAAAAAAACATTAGCTAAAATCGACATCCGCGACATTTCCACAATGAGTAATTACTCAGAAAAATTGACGTTCCTTACATGCCATACGGTAGTTAACGGCTCGAATAACGTGCAGCAGTTAAGCATCCACCACACCGTCGACACACCCACACAGTCACGTCACGAGCCGTCGTCGTGAGGGTATATCATGCTGCAAGACGAGCCGACGGATGAACGGAACGGCCATCAGCATTGGGCATCTGTGTATACGAATGCATCTACATTACCGACCGAGGACAAAGCGTTGGGTAAACGTCTTCAATATGATAAGCCGTCAGCCTATTACCAACATCGACATGGAGTAGTGCGTTGAGACGCAAGGCTGTCACGTGGTAATCAGTGGTTCATGGATTGGTGACGCCGCTTTGATTTTATCTTTTGTGCGTTTTTCTTCTGTTCGGGGATCGCTAACGAAAGAAAATGAGCCCGGATCGAGCTGGAATCATCAAATTAATTTAATCCGGCATTAATAAAAACCGCCAATATTACGGCGGAATCCGGAGAGAGTATTTTCCTTTAACCCCAGAAATGCAGCCAAGTGGAAAATATGCTTCGGAGGTTGAGTGTATTAACAGGGTCGGATAAAACCGGATCGGATGGCTACCATCCTTTAACCCATTGAAACCTCGAACTGGGATGAGTCGAGTATCGAAAATGAAAATTGGAAAGCAGATTGATGGTGTGGATCCCGGACGGTCACAGGAGTGACAAGATCGTTGCTCCTAACTAAAGTAGCGGGATACCCCGCAGTTAGGCAGAAGTGGCGGTACTAGGAAAATTTTCCGTCGAGGGTATTCGTAGTTGAGCTCTGACACGGACAAGAAGTGTTAAATTGAACTAAAGGTACATTTTTGCCACTGCAGTACATTTTTGCCACTGCAGATACGAGGGAGGACGCGTTATTCGGCCTAGCAGCGGAGGACGGAAAATTCTAACGCGAACGGCAAAACGAACCATTGGACGGACGAAGACGGAGCGACGCAGCGAGTGGCTGGCGGAATGTCTTTCTGGAGTCGGAGCGAAGACGGGACCAGCAACTAATCAGCAACAAAAGGAACGCAAGAGTTTAAACGTCTAGACAGCGCAGGCAAGAGAGACGTCGGCTAGCACGCTCGAGGCGACGGTTCGGTGCTGGCGAGCGCCGTTAGATTTTGGACTTTCATTTTTCTTCACTGAATCCATCTGGTTTATGCCTGATCGTCGTGGGAAGTAGTTACCCAAACTGTATCTGAAAAAGTACGAGTAGCCGACAGCCGATCCAGAATATTAAGGTTAGTTTATTTAAGCAGAATAAAATTTATTTCATTAGGATTAAGAAAATGTGCATATATAATCTTATATAAAGGTGTAAAAAGTGAGTGGTGGTGAGGATTGTAGAAAGAAATCCGAAATTTGTCGGGTACGCATGGTGAAAACGGTGAATTCAGATAGCTGAGGAACTTGCGGTTTTTAGTACGATTTGTTAGTGCATGTGAAAGAAAACCAGTGAAAGTAAGAGAATTCACCGTTGTGTACCGTGTGAGTTAGCGTAGAAAAGTTTATCCAGCAGCCCGTTGAGCTGAAACCGACTGTATAGTTATCAATAAAAATCTTGAATTCGAACTTCAGTTGGTCTCGTGAATGCCCAAAGGGGAAAGAAATTTCAACAGGCGGGAGGAGATTCTTTTCTCGGTCTATCTAGTAGGCTTCTTTTGTTTGTCGAATTGTAGTTGTTGTGGGGCAGTCCAGTTTTTAAGTCTCTGATCGCAATTGGTGAGACGGATCGGGTGTTATCCGAACTAGCAACGGACTGGTCCGGTATTGCGTGCGTATATCTGGTGAGTCGAAGCTCGCTCAGCGGCTCGAGGCTCGAATAATTGGAGAGCTAGTGGCGCCCACCCTCGACCCGTCTCCGACGAGTTAGTAAACATATCCAACAGGAGCCTAACCAGGTATCTTGCTCACCCTAGACCGGGTGGGTGACAAATTGGCGCCCAACGTGCGGCCCTTTGAAAATTATCGCGGCGGGAAGAATAGAAAAGAATAGTCGTTGTCGGGCGTAGTGAAAAGTGTTCAATTTTCAGCAAAATCAGACGGACCAACAGCGAGATATCAGTTCACATCTGAGGAGATTTCGGAGAGATCAGTTGGAAACCGAGGTCAGGCGATAGTAGCGTAACCTTATCCCGGGTGAAATCGGAGCCCACTATAGGCCAGTGGCGATTGAAACAGTAGTTTATATATTTAAGGTTTGAAGTTGTATATATATATAAAAAAAAAACAAAAAAAAAAAAAACAATTGAATTCGGAATCAAATCAAATTGTGTTTTATTTGCAACCTAGCCAAGTAGGTTAAATCTTTGTACTAGTAGGTTAAATCTTTGTACTTCTTTGTACTATACCAGTCGACAAAGAGAATCCAGGATGTCAGCAAAAGCCAAGGTGCTAATAGACAGGCTGAGCAAGGATGAGTTGACGTACGAGCTTGAGATTCGCGGTCAACCCACCGGCACCGTAGAAGCCATGAGGAAAACGCTTCGAGTGGCGCTGAGAGCAGAAGCCTCCATGGACACCTCGCTGATTTCGGTGCGGGACTACCCATACACGCTAGAGGAGGATTAGGTGCCAGTCCAAGAGAAATTAGCTGAAATACAGGGACTGATCGCGATTTTCCACGGCAACACCCAGACGTCGGAGTTTTTAAAATTAAAAACGAAGATTGAATTTGGAATGCGGCGACTCAAGAACGCGCCACATGAACAACAGGAAATGGGTGAACAGGCTCACAAATTAAGGACTCGCCTCATAATGGCGATGGGGGAACTCCTGGTGAAAGCTGAGGGCGGAGATGAGGATGCTGAGTCGGTACCCAATGAAGAGCAGGTTTGTGAGCAGGATATTGTTCAAGACGCGGGCTTCGATTCGCCGAGATTAGTGGTGGGGCCATCACAGCCCGTACAAGAGCCGGAAGTACACGTTAACCCTTTATTTTCTACGCCTCGAGCGGCAACAGTTAGCAGAAAAGGCCAAGATGTGTCCAAATGGGGACTTCATTTCAGTGGCGATTCTGGCTCGCTGAGTGCCTTCTTAGAACGGGTGGAGGAGTTACGTGAAGCAAGAGGTGTTTCCCCGCGTCAGCTATTTCAGGCGGCGGTGGAAACATTCGAAGGGAAGGCGATGGTGTGGTTCCGGGCAAATCGGTCTCGAGTTAGCTCATGGTCGGATCTGGTCTCAGAGTTGCGTGCCGAATTTTTACCACTTGACTACGATGACCGGTTGCTCGCAGAGATTGGGAGACGAACGCAGGGACCGGAGGAGTCGATGGGTGTTTACGTGTCCGCGATGGAGGGTTTATTCCGACGCCGGGCCATTCCAAGTACTGAGGAGGAGAAGCTGACGATAATACGGAAAAACATCGCACCCTTTTATCAAACCCAATTGGCTCTCACCCCAGTTCGAACAATTGCGGATCTCATCCGTGTGGGCCGTTCCTTGGAGGCGACGCGAATATCCATAGAGGCCTATTTACCGCCACCAACCAGAAAGTCCCAACGACTTTTGGAGCCAGACCTGGCCTATGCGAGTTGTTCAGTCGAAGGTGACCTGGCAACCATTCAGCTGCAGTGCTGGAACTGCAGAGCGAATGGACATACGTCTCGGAATTGTCCAGAACCTCAACGGTGCTTTGGCTGTGGTCGAAGGGGGGCTCGGAAGGCATCCTGTCCGAATTGTCATGGGTCTCGAGAAGGAAACCCGAATTCACCGCGAAAATCCAGCACGTTTCCGCCTGGTAATCCCCCTCAACGAGGTACGGCATCGGGTGAGCGACCAAGACAACCTTCGGGAAACGGGCACTGTGTGCAGTAGGCGGCTGTCTGGACACTAGGGAGGAGGAAGCAGGGGCCGCGACAGAAGCTCAGCTCACCTATTTGCTGGCGCAGAGGGACGGGGATAACCGACCGCACTTAGAGGTGGATATATTTGGACGGAAGTTCCTGGGACTCCTCGACTCTGGGGCTACCCACACGGTGATGGGCGGAGAGAGCTGGCAGGTTCTGGAGGAACTAGGAGTAGAGTTGGTGAGCTCCAACCAGCCAGTAATCCGGATGGCCAACAGTCAAGGCTGTGTAATTGCGGGATATATTACAGTGCCCGTGAAGCTAAAAGAGAAGGTGGAGTGGATACGAGTGCTGGTGGTGCCGTCATTACCGCAAGCACTTATCCTCGGTGTAGATTTCGTACGCCAGTTCGGGTTGGTCCTAACGTTGAGAGACGAGAGCTGGAGTTTTCTGAGTGCACTTCAAGGAGACGCGGGGGAACAACTGAAGTCACGCAGTCGACTGACACGAATAGAAGAGGCCACCCTTAGTCGCTTACTGCAGGAAGAATTTGAACTCATGGGAGATGGGGTCGGATGCACGAATCGTGTGGAACACGTGATTAAAACTAATTCTTTGCCCATCAAGCAGATATATTATCCGGTGTCACCGGCCGTGCAGAAACACATTGACAAAGAGTTGAACGAGATGCTGGAACAAGGCATAGTTGAACCATCCTCGAGTCCATGGGCGTCGCCAATTTTATTGGCCAAGAAAAAGGATAACACGTACCGTTTCTGTGTAGATTACCGAAAGCTCAACCAGGTCACCGAACATGACGCGTACCCGCTACCATATGTTTCGGCTACGCTGGACAAGCTGCGCGAGGCTAAATACCTGTCTTCTCTGGACGTGAAGTCGGCCTATTGGCAGGTTCCCATGGCAGAGCAGTCAAAAAAATTCACGGCTTTTACGGTGCCTCATCGCGGTCTTTTCCAATTCTGCCGAATGCCTTTCGGTCTGCAGAATGCTCCTGCAACGTGACAACGTTTGATTGATCAGGTACTGGGCCCTGACCTCGAGCCATATGTCTTCACTTATCTAGACGACATTGTTGTGGTGACTCAGGATTTCGGCAAACACCTGGAAATCTTACGGGAAGTGTTTGGTCGCCTCAGGCAGGCTGGATTAAGGGTCTCCCGCGACAAGTGC
This sequence comes from Nemotelus pantherinus, assembly GCA_963978885.1. Lineage (NCBI taxonomy): Eukaryota > Metazoa > Arthropoda > Insecta > Diptera > Stratiomyidae > Nemotelus > Nemotelus pantherinus. The sequence continues at coordinate 128,784,925 of OZ022263.1, forward strand.
GAATTCTGCCGTTGCCAACTCAAGTATCTGGGTTACGTCGTTGATGAAAAGGGCTTGAATGTAGATCCGGACAAAGTAAAGTCTTTGATAGAAATTCCTCCGCCTACGAATGTGAAGGGAGTGAGGCAGTTCATGGGAATGGCCTCGTGGTATAGAACGTTCATCCCCGACTTTGCCACGATGGCGGCGCCATTGACGAACCTTCTCAGGAAAAACCAGAAGTTTGTCTGGACCCAAGAATGCGATGCTGCCTTCACACAGGTAAAAGTGAAACTGACCACTGCTCCAATTCTTACCTGTCCGGACTATGACTTGCCTTTCTACATCCAGACAGACGCGTCAGATCGGGGTTTAGGGGCAGTGCTTTCTCAGAAGCATCCCGATGGAGAAAAGGTGGTTTGCTACCTGAGTCGTTCTTTGACGAAAGCTGAAAGAAAATATTCAACCACTGAGAAAGAGTGCCTCGCAGTGCTATGGGCGGTGGAGAAGCTGCGACCTTATGTAGAGGGTGCAAAATTTGCGGTGATTACGGATCACCACTCTCTCGTGTGGCTGAGTAATCTCAAAGACCCGTCGGGACGACTAGCCAGGTGGGCGGTCAGGCTACAACAATATCCATTCGAGATCATACACCGTAAAGGGAAGGAGCACCTCGTACCAGATGCATTGTCTAGGATGTTGCCTAGGGAAGAAGTAGCAACGCTAGAGATCACAGGCGATCCCTGGTATGAGGAGATGTGCAAGAAGGTGGAGGAAGCACCAGGAAGTTACGGGGATTGGCGGGTAAAGGACGGAGTGCTGTGGAAGCATGTGGCTGGACGATATCCGAGTCTGGAGGAGAATACTTCGTGGAAAAGGGTATTGACCAAGTCGGAAAGGAAGGATATTCTGCGCAGATGTCACGATGACCCAACTGCAGGACATATGGGGTCCAGTCGCACTTTAGCACTAGTGGCAGCGCGGTACTACTGGCCGAAAATGTCGGTCGACGTGAGAGGTTACGTAAAAAAATGTACTATTTGCCAAGCCAACAAAGTGGAGAGGCGGGCCGCAGGGGGATTGATGGTATCTCGGAGTAATGCACCTCAGCACCCATGGGAAATGGTCTGCGTGGATCTAATAGGACCCTTGCCACGCTCCAAACAGGGACATACTGTGATTCTCACGGTGCTGGATTACGTAACAAAGTTCACGTTATTATTTCCTTTGCGTCAGGCGACGGCTGCCGCGGTTTGTCGTATACTGGAAGAACAGGTGTTTTTGTTGTTCGGAGTCCCAAGGTGGCTAGTATGCGACAACGGGGTTCAGTTTCGAAGTCGACAGATGCAACAACTGGCTGAATCCTTTGGTACGGAAATCAAGTACACCGCGCTGTACCACCCCCAAGCTAATCCCGCGGAAAGACGGAACCAGGACATTAAACGCATGCTACGATCCTACGTGGCCGACAACCATCGCGAGTGGGACAGGAACCTGGCAAAGATAGCGTGTGCACTGAGAACCTACAAGCATGAGGTGACCCTGGTCACACCGTACTTTTTTAATTTCGGGCGTGAGATGGTGATATTTCACGAGCAGAAAGAGTCACCTGGGGGATTCAAGATATACCGGGACCCAAGGCTAGGGCGAGCGAACTCTCGAAGGTGCGGGAGGATGTATTGGAGCGAATGAAGCAAGCCACTCGTCAAAGTACGCAAAGATATAACTTGCGGAGGCGGGACGTAAAGTTTGACGAGGGAGAGACCGTGTGGCGGAAAAATTATACTCTCTCCGATGCGACGAAATATTACCCCGCAAAGCTGGCGCCAGAATATATCGGTCCTTTTTGGGTAGATAAGCGTGTGTCAGGGTGGACATATCGCTTGAGGGATGAGAAAGGACAAGAAGCGGGCATATGGCACACGAAAGACTTGAAACCGTATCTCCAGTAAGAAGGCATCTGAACCTACGGAAGCAGGCGGAACCTGGATCCGATAGTGGGTAACATTAGGCCTCGGAAAACAGCTTATCACTAAGACACTAAATAAAACCCAACGCCACTTCACCTGTACAGCCAGTGCTGGGCTCCTGCTGAATATGTACGCATACATTTAGTAGGACGGATGTTAGACCCCCAGAGAATACTTTAATGTGGGTAGGCTCTTCTTAACTTGGTTATTTCCCTCAATCTCTATCCTCGCTAGTAGTCAGGGCAGTAACAATCTAAGTGGAATCAGAATTGGATTTGAATTAGAGTAGATTAATGTCAGGACGTATTAGGCTGTAAAAGGAGTATGTTATAGGAATAAGGTTAGTAGATAATAAATGAGTATAACCGTATCTTTAGAGCTAAAAACTAAATTAATATGGTGGAGGAATATAATATACTTTTAGGTGTTAGATGGCTAGAGTCGTAGGATAGAGGAAAATAATAATCATTTCTTGAAATCAGAATTAGTATCGTTAGCGTTAACCTTAAAATTAATACGGTGGAGGAATATAATTAGTGTACTATTAGGTGTTAGATGGTTAGAGTCATAGGATAGAGGAAAATAATAATAATTTCTTGAAATCAGAATTCGTATCGTTAGCGTTAGCCTTAAAATTAATACGGTGGAGGAATATAATCAGTGTACAATTAGGTTTTAGATGGTAAAAATCGTAGGGTAGAGGAAAAATAGTAATCCTTTCTTCAAATCAGAATTCGTTTCTTTAGAGCTAGCCTTAAATTAATGTGTTGGAGAAATAGTATTATCTTGTTATTTGGGGATAGGAGGTAAAACAATTACTGTGGAAGATTAGGATTATCGTATTGTTGTGTACACTTGACACTTGACGTTTCGACACTGGTCGAAATGTCAAATATCATATAAATGGCGACTAGAGCGCCCTAATTGCACGCGGTGGTAAATACCTGGAACTAGGTAATTATTTTTGATTCGCGCAGATTTTTTTGAAAAGCTTAACTGTAATACTATTGCTATAAAAGCTCAGGATTGGAATGAATAAAGATTATTCTGTACTGGTAAGCCAAACAACAAGCGGCGACCAGATTAATAAAACAATAGTTTTATTTTCTTTATCAAAAGCTAAGACTCGCTTGACTTAGCGTAGCGGCGACAGGCTCGCCAAAGCCAAGTCACAGCAGAGTCAATTATACAGAAAAAGTAGACTGTACTATTTTTGCATAGCGGCGACAGGTTCGCCAAAGCAAATAGTAGTCTGAATTTGTTTTCTGGCTCCAAGAGCTAAATTGTAGAAAGTTACCAGTGTCCACTATATTACTGACACATTTCATGGCGATCCTTTGCCCAAACGATCCTGAGAATCACGATATTGTGAATTACAGTCCTGCATTTTTCGAGCGCCTGCTGAATTGAAGCGCGACAAAATTTTGCAATTGGATATTTGCAAATTATTGAAAAGACGATTCTGCAGCCAACATTTCTGTGAATCAGAATCCTGCTCTTTTTGAGCGCATCAACTCAACAACAATTCGCCCATGACAACATTTGAATATTCTTTTGGAATTTTTGAGTGACGCAGATTTCAAAACCATCAAATCAAGCAATATCACGATGGAAATAATATTGAAAGTAGGAATAATTACGAATACGATACGAAAAACACCCACCGACAGACAGCAGATCGGAGAATTCACAAACGAAATACAACATCATGAAACACAACCAGCGACTCATCCGACAACAATAGACGACCAGGAATCAAAATCGAGCACGATACGTAAAACACGCACCGGCAGTCAAGATCGTTTAAGTAGAGAAATTTCATCATTGAAACGAATCCCCCACCATGGGAACTGCAGCAGCGTATGTACAACAGATGGAAGAATCAAAAACACTAATGAAAAAAAACCATTAATTTTAAAAGAAAAACAAAATTTTTAAATGAATTTATTAATAATTTATATGAACTAAAACATTGTACATTACAAAATTAATGAATTACACTTTAATAACAAAAAAAAACAAACAAACAATTTTTTCAAGAAAGAACAGTCCACTCAACAATAGAAAATAGTAATGAAAGTAAGAGGATAGCAAAACAACTTGTAAATATCTGTCTATTTTGACATTTGCACTTTATTGCATTTGGCGTCACAAACGACACCTATGATCTAGTAGTGTAGCTAAGAATTCAAATTTTAGTTTGAATAAATATTATTGTTAGAAAAATGTTATATGGTCTATGATAATTTTTTCTAAATGGAATGGATCTAGTTACAAAAATAATAGTCAAAAAGAATTCAAATTTGTTCGATTAATTAAACAAAATTAAAGAAAAGTAAATTCAAAATAATACGAATGATTTGCATAAAATCAAATATTGTGGAATCACAAAAAAAAATGTACATGGTCCGTGGTATGACAAACAAGTACGAATGGAAGTAAAATATATTTTTTTTTTCTAAAAAAAAGTACCAGTAGAGTAGTTCTTGAAAAATTTCACTGAAAGCGTTTTTGAAAATTTAACAGTCGACAAGATGAGTAATTTTAATGTTGAGCTTGCATTAGAATGCAAACCAGTTTTCAATGGTAGTGCAAAACAATTAGATTCGTTTTTAACCATATTAGGATTGATCAACGAAAACCTCAATAAAGACGGGAAAGAGGATTTATTAAAGTTTACGAAAAATGTCAAATTAGGGTCTAGCGTAAAGACTCAACTTTTGAGTACAAAAATAAGCTGCTATGAAGAATTAGAAAAAGTGTTAAGAAGTAGATTCAAAAGTAGAAAAAGCCCACAACAAATCCATACACAATTAGCCCATTTATATCAAACTGGAACAGTTGAAAAATACAGTGAGAAGATATTGCAGCTCATTAGCGAATTGAGCGAAATTCAAATTTATAACTTAAAACAGAGTCCATCTGCAGCAGAGAAAGTAGCGATACAGAAATCTAACGATTCTTATGCGCTTACTATTTTCAAAAACGGTTTAGACGAGTCACTTAAGCCCACAATTTTTGCGGCACAACCGAAAACACTTATAGAAGCGATTCAAATCGCAACGGACTTAGAGTCGAGCTATAATGCGACCAAAAATGTTATGTACATAAATAAAAGTTACAACAGTAATCGGCAATTAAAATACAACTATAGATACAGACCAAACAATACAGAACATTTATATAATACTTATAATAGAAATACAAATGATAATAACTTTACCAACGGTTATAGATATATTAGAAACAATTATGAAAAAAAAGATGTGATTAACAGAAATGATTATAGAATTTATAGTAACAACAATAACCTAAAAAGCGCTGACACAAATACTAGAAATCAGAGAAATAATTACCATATTATGAAAGAAACTGTACCTCAAATTCACGGAGGCAACTCAATAGCCCCAGAACAGAGCGTAAAACACATCGAAGTATCAAACACAAATAAAAAAGATGATTTGATCAAACTGAATTATTGAATGAATACCGATCGATTGAAGTCGAAGGTCCAACAAACGAAATATTCACTGATGAAAAAATAATTAAAGAAGCAGTACAAAGTATTGGCATGAACCATATGAGCTCAGAAGCATTAAAAAATATTAAACCAACACAGAAAAATGATACCAATGATAAAAAAGTACTAACACGTACAAGAAAAATAATCAAAAACCAAAAAAATACAGGGCAAGACAAAAATAAAAGTAAATCCGAAAAAGCGCATAAACCAACCCACAATACAAAACATAAGAAAGCTGATTTATATAACAGCAATTCTACGATCAATGTAAAAAGATTGATAAAACTTAAATACAACATGAAGCATAAGGAAGCTTTTCTTTGCAACAGCGATACGACCGCTGATATACAAAATTTGATGAAATCAAAATTCAATATAGAGAATATTCCAAGACAGATAATGGAAAATAATAAAATTACAGTTAGATGCAGTGACAATCCATCGAAATTAGTTTTGCTATTGGAGAAGCTGACATCTCAAATAACTGAAAAAAAGATATCAAATGTGTGCCGAAACAAGAGCCACAAATTTCCTAACACATCTAATATAGAGAAGTACAAAAACATACTCAATAAAATGCAACAAAACATTCAAAAACAAAATGAACCGATGAAAATAATCATCTACAAAACCCCAAAGAGAATAATTGAAAGCATAATTCAATTTAATTACATTAGCGAGCTACAAATCAAGCTGAGAAACAGCATTAGTTTAATGAAAAATATGGAAAAAATAAACCAAAGAAAACAATAAAACAAATTCAAAAAATTAAATAAACTTTTATGGTTTAAAGTAATACATTTATTTTTTAACATATCGAATATACTTTTCAAATACAGCAAATTATTCATAAATAAAAATGAATTTATAGAAATTTAAACACAAAAAAAAAACAGCAAAAAGAATACCACGAACCATACGAAATAAAATTCAGAGATGGCGTAAATTCAGATATCTTAATAAACAACAAATATAAAAGATATCACAACAATTTGTTAAAGTTATACAAGCCACAGACAAGAATAATAATGTAATAAACTATAAGCATACAACTACAAATTTCCACAATCAGATAAAAAACACAAAAAAAAAAAAAAACAGAATAGAATCAAACAATATGTACACTATAAGATAAAATTAAGAAAATATCAAGAAAAGAAATATATACATATGAAATTGCGAATTAAATAGAAATAAGTAAAAAAAAAAATTATATGAAATTGTAATGTGCGAATCAAAAAATAAAATTCAAAAATTTTCTTTTTTTACACAAAAGAAAATTTTTTTTCCCAAAGAGAGAGGGTGTTGTGTACACTTGACACTTGACGTTTCGACACTGGTCGAAATGTCAAATATCATATAAATGGCGACTAGAGCGCCCTAATTGCACGCGGTGGTAAATACCTGGAACTAGGTAATTATTTTTGATTCGCGCAGATTTTTTTGAAAAGCTTAACTGTAATACTATTGCTATAAAAGCTCAGGATTGGAATGAATAAAGATTATTCTGTACTGGTAAGCCAAACAACAAGCGGCGACCAGATTAATAAAACAATAGTTTTATTTTCTTTATCAAAAGCTAAGACTCGCTTGACTTAGCGTAGCGGCGACAGGCTCGCCAAAGCCAAGTCACAGCAGAGTCAATTATACAGAAAAAGTAGACTGTACTATTTTTGCATAGCGGCGACAGGTTCGCCAAAGCAAATAGTAGTCTGAATTTGTTTTCTGGCTCCAAGAGCTAAATTGTAGAAAGTTACCAGTGTCCACTATATTACTGACACATTTCAGTATAATTAGGTGTGTTCATTAGGATAGATCGGGTAAATTATAAATTAGATTATCAGGTGCGTTTAAGGGTCAATCGTATTATTGTGAGTAAGATTATCAAGTATTGAGTACCAGTAATAAATCGGGAAGAGGGATGGAAGAGCTAGAGGAGTGTTGACGAGAGTAGTGTGGATTAGGCAAAACAGAGGCTAACTGAGTTCGACTGAAAGAATACGTATTATTAAACGACAATTTTCTTTTACTTTTGTTCCATATAACCAAACGACCATGAATCAAGTGTAAATCCAACGTTGTTGTTAGGATTTCGGGGAAATCCTCCCGAGGTAAGGGGGGAGTTGTTACGTTGTAACAAATTGGGTCACCGGATCTCAATCAAAAGCTCATAACTCGTTCCAAGATTCATAATTCTGCTCATAATTACGTACCCACCACTCACTTTGTTAGGTTTCCGAATGTAACACCACTCGTAGGGCATTAGGCGTTGTGGTATTTGCCTTGTGTACTCTACCTGGCGGATATTGCAAATATCAATATTATACAATAGAATTTAAGCTGTTAACGTAGGTTATACGTCAAGTCATCAGAGTCGGCAGGCTGAAGCAACCGAAAACATTCATGTATAGAATGTTGGCGACCGTCGGTTATCAGAATGGAAATAAATTGGCATAACCGATGATATCATCGTGCTGATAAACACAAGTCAGCAAACCAATTACAACGAGTAACGTGGAGCAGATGATGGAGAATGGGGCTCTCACGACAAAGTTGCGGGTTCGAAGCCGGTCAGCGTCGCTATTATTGGCATCGACTGGAATTTATTTTTTTTTCTCCAATTTTAAAAAAAGGAAAGAAAAAACATTAGCTAAAATCGACATCCGCGACATTTCCGCAATGAGTAATTACTCAGGAAAATTGACGTTCCTTACATGCCATACGGTAGTTAACGGCTCGAATAACGTGCAGCAGTTAAGCATCCACCACACCGTCGACACACCCACACATTCACGTCACGAGCCGTCGTCGTGAGGGTATATCATGCTGCAAGACGAGCCGACGGATGAACGGAACGGCCATCAGCATTGGGCATCTGTGTATACGAATGCATCTACATTACCGACCGAGGACAAAGCGTTGGGTAAACGTCTTCAATATGATAAGCCGTCAGCCTATTACCAACAT
>OZ022263.1:128798363-128838363 GCA_963978885.1 Nemotelus pantherinus
GAAAATGCTCAGTGCCTGCAGCACTGTAACTGAAGTTGGAGTTTGGGGCTGCGATCCGAAAAATTTGCAGAACTTTGGGAATTGAAACAACGGTTATTTATTTTCATTGTAAATGTTTCCGGTATGAATACTAACTGTAAGCATTTATTGATACAAAAGTAGCACAACCGACTCGTGCTGGCAACCTTTCGTAAGTATCAAAGCCAAGAATATATAACATCTGCTTCACGTTGTTATATAACATTTGAAGTTATAGGAGTATAAAGAAATTTAGGGTTACCTGCAGCGAGTTTTTTCAAATATCGGAAAGCTTAATATTTGCTGTTTATTATCACTACAATATCATAACCAATTGAAAATTCTACGATAAAACCGCTTAATAAAGATATTGCAAACAAACACAAAACCAACAATAGCTGGCATCCCTATCATGGCTTTTCAACCAAATTTGGCTTGAATAATGTTTAAAATAGGTTCCAGTAATTGTATGAAATTCGTATTGATTTCATGACTGCACTGGAAGTTATAGGGCAAAAAGTTTTATTTTCCTGAGCGAATTTTGAAAACCAAAGACACATAAATTACCATAGCTTTCACGAAAATCGGGTTACTTATTCACATTTCATAGGGCAAATGGCAGTTTTTTTTCTATGTAATTTTTCAAGATGGCACCACTGGAACAGAGTTGCCTACAATTCAAAATCGCTTCTTTCAGACCTGGCCCTTTTTAAGTCCAATGCATTCTGTAAATTTCAATTCTATCTGATTATTGATTCGTGAGTTCCCGTGAACAGAAGTTTTTGAAGCTAAAAATATAGGTTAACTGAGAAAGGGTTCGTTCTTGTCCGACATGAAATTTCCAAAGTTTTACTTTGACTCTGTAGATTGAGCATAAGATTTGTATACAGATTGGTTTTATTGTAGAAACGGACATTTTTTAGGATATTCGATGGTTTGAATGTTTTCACTTCCAAATTTTCATTTTTTCAAATTTAAGACACCAAAATTATCATAGCTGGCAGCTCCAACCGAATTTTTCAACCAAATTTCTACCAAACGTGGTTTAAAATAAGGTGCAGCTACGGTGTGAATTTCGTTAAAATCGAACGATTCAATCAGAGCTTATAGGGCTAAAAGCAGTTATCTTTTTTAGTGATTTTTCAAGATGGCACCACTGGCACAGAATCACCCGCATTTCAAAATCACTTCTATCAGACCTGGTCCTATTTAAGACCAATACATTCTGCAAACTTCAATAAATTCTGTTCATCGGATCGTGAGTTTCCGTGAACAGAATTTTTTGATGCTAAAAATATAGGTAACTTGGACAAGGGTTACCAGGCGTGCCCGTTATACCATATCAAATTTTTTTCTCTGTTTATGTAAACAAAGCACAAGATTTACATATGAGTGGCTTTTTTTTAAAGAAACGACATTTTTTCAAGAGAAACGATGATTTGGAGGTTTTCACTTTCAGTGCCTGTCCTAGCTACAGGGTTGCCAGCACGCTCATTAAAACGTACATTTATCTACAACTAAATAAAACAAACATGTCCTGAATGTTTCGTAATTATTGAATAGCTTTGTCAAAGTTATTGCAATTTAAAAATTTTCAAATTTTCCCGTTCTCTTTTTCGGCACCCAGCGCACACATGGGGTTAAAAAATTCCAAAACGTTATCCGATTCACATGTAAAACTTGTTCGAAATTTATGTCGTCAACTTTATTTTTGCAAAAATTATTTTTGTATGGAATAATAGGTATATTAAAAAAAACACTAAAATGGCCGCCGGCGCCAAAGGGTTAAAGATTATTAACTTTTTGTGAGACCTGGCACTATTCTGCATATACACCAATGTGTCCTGAAAAATTCAGCTCAATCGGATGGCGCGTTCCTGAGATTTTTTCACTGAAATTTTTTGATGATATATATATATATATATATATATATATAGAAATATGAATTTTTGGCCAAAGTGATTTTAATACTAATGTTCTTCTTCGAACATTAGTAATAAGCAATCAATGTTTAACTTTTCAGTGCTTTGGTAATTTTTCGAACGGTACCCCCAAACATCCTTTTATCGCTGAAACTTGCGATGAATTCCTCAGATGAAAACAAAATTCAAAAGATAGGTTATTCAAAATATATAAATAGTCATAAAACAGTGTTTCTCATCTATTTGCCTTGGGTTAGATAAGGACGATATGATACTACAAAAAAGTGTATTACGAGGGCTGAGCAGAAAGTTTCTAGAATCAGGTACCCTTAATATTTTCCAATGCAAATCTATATGTCAACTATAAATTCCAATATTTTTTAAGTTTATGTTCAGTTGAAATCATCTGTCAAATCGCAAAGCATCATTGTTTTTAACTAACTTGAAAAATTCAATTCAGTGAAAAAATGGATTTAACACCTGAAAATTTTCTTGTGATGTTTTTTTACGATTTTTGAAAGGGGCTATCTCAAGAAGAGTGTTTCAAACCACCTTATTTGACTTTATGTAAGAAAACACAATCTTTGACAAGTGTCTATAATTGGTACAATGAATTCAAACGTGAACGACGTTCACTTAAAGATGAGCCTCGTGAAGGTCGTCCAAAAACTGCTGATGTGCCAGAAAACATCGATGCTGTGCAAAAACTGATATCGGAAGATCGTCTTCTGACTTATCGTGAAACTGCAGCAACATTAGGCATTAGTGTGAAAAGCAAACATACAATTTAGCATGAACATTTACGTGTGCGCAAGCTATGTGCACGTTGGATTCCACATAAATTGATAGATGCTCAAATAAAGGCTCGAGTCGATTGGAGCTGTAAAAAGATTGATAAATTCAGCGAAGGTGCTTCAAAACTCATTTAAGGCATCGTCACACAGGATGAGTCATCGAAAAATGCGTATGAGCCAGAAAGAAAAGGCCAATTTACCGATTGGGTCTTTCAATGTGAAGAAAGCCCAACAAAAGTTGTTCAAGCTCTGGGCGTTGCGAAGCAAATTGTGGCGTGTTTTTTCTCTAAAATAGGTCATGTTGGAATTGTGAAAACCTCTAATGAGCATTCTGCAAACAACACAAGAGTATGTGAAATTCGTACTCATTAAGAAACATCATCTGCTGACCTCGGAATTCCAAGCCGGAACCGCTTTCACATTACTTCAACTCGGCCGAACTACTTGCACCTATCAGGTGTCCCATTGGTTTATTTCCGTTCTTTCAGGCTTTCTGAAGTCTAATAGGCATTTTTCCTCTTTTTCCAAACATAATATTAGCTCCACATATGCTGACACAGCTGACCAGGTATCATCTGACTGAAGCATCATCTCCACGATTGACTCCGGCGTCACATAGCCAATTGCAGAGAAAAGCATGTGTCGCTCCATTCTGAAGCGGGCGCAATGGAAAAAGGTATGCAAAGCATCATCTTAAAGCTCCGTCCTAACTTTCCCCATTCTAAGAAAATATTTCCTGAAGCAGCCGTGGCCCGATAGGAGCTGGTACACGTAGAAGTTTATTTCACTGTAGTCGCGATCAAGCCAAGGTTTTAAGGCGCGAGTAAGCCTAATATTTTTCTGGTTTCAGGCACTTTAGAGCCAACCGTCATGGATATAATGGTTGGTGTTCCGGAGTGAAAAAAACTGATTGCTTGTTAACAATGAATTTTACTCAAATTTCGCATTTCATTCCAAATTGTGCTCATTTATTACAAATTGACCTTTTATTTTGTTACATTTTACGTTTGCAAAATAGATGACATGGTGGGTAAATCTAAACTCTACGTCAGTATGCATGCACAGACAAATGTAAGTTACAGTGCTAACGTGATTAAGCATGAGACATAGATGTAGGTCATTGTTATTGCACTCGCACATTGTACAAATGCAAGTATGTATAATCAATGTTGATGCAAGTAAGTAACATTATTGACGAAGGTAAGTGATGGTTTTACATGATCATGCACATTGCCGCTCCCTAGGAACCAGTCCAGTTATTAACACATTGTTTCATACCATCAACTTTCTCGTGACTGTGGTGAAATCTTCATAACAGCTTCTCCACGTCGGTTCTTGAGGAGGATTTATGTCAAAATAGCAATGCAGGCGATAATGATGGAAATGCTGATACTGATACTATGCTGGCTGATTTTTTTCCAGCTGATCGAAACTTGGTGGTGAATAATTTCTTCTTCTTCTTGAACATAGGATGAAAATGACTCAGAAGCTTTGACGATAGATGGTGTGATCAAATCCTTCACATCTCTTTCGAGCACTTCTGTATTGATGGTCGTTGGAATTTGTTTGACATATGCACTGAAAATTGCGGATTGCACTCCTGCTTGTTCTGTGACTAGAATAAACTCCTTCGTTGATAAACTGCAATCTTGAGATATTGTTACTATCCCCACGCCATTCAAGACGATAATCTCCCCAGCTCCATGACATGATGACTGGCAATGCTAAGACTGTGGTAAAGAATAAAATGGGCACCCTCCTTTTCCGAATGCATGACATATTTCATTTATTATGCAATCGGGTCTTTTGTTGACGTCTTACAAAATATCAATACTCGCTAGGTATTGTTGCCCGATCAATTGGAAAATAATTGTATCTGATATCTCGAAATAGAGTTGTATATTACAATTGGCTCCCAGAATCGTAGCTGAAATGTCGAGAGCTTGGAAAATTCCATGTTCAATATGCTCTGGTACAAGGGCTACCTATATCAGTTCGTATTTGGGCTGATCAATAATCGAAAGAAAGCCTTTGATTTTGATTCCCATGTCATTGGTTTGAATGTGTATCGGCTCAGCAAGTCTCAGAATAATTTCTAGGTGTTGAGGCAACAAGTTTTGATAGCGATTGATGTCTGTGGTTACATCGCTTAGATTTACATATTCCAAAACGGTGGTTTTTGATCTCACAGTAGCAAGAATGTTGCTATATTTGTTAAAGACTTCTTGAACAAAATTTAGTGCTTTGTTTTATGTTGCGATGAAGTTTATGTTGATTGTGTTATGATCAACTGCTCGATACCAAAAGCTAAACATGTCACTCGATTCTATCCCAGCTGTAGCTGTGTCCCAAATCGTTCCAACTGTCGGTTGATCCGTCTAGTAGTACTGTTGAGTGTTTTCATCGCTTTAAGCATCAATCTGTTTTGCATGTCCATGTTATGAATGAGATTTACGTGGTTTCTAGATAACTCATTTATATCCTTGAATACTTCATCGTTAATTCCGAACAAAGCAGTGAGAAACTTTTCAAAAGGTTCTCATCGATTCCTCACTCGCAAGAGCTGTAAAGTGTCAAGTTTGTGATTCACGTCCTCTTTTAATTCATTAACGTGCTTAACAGGACCCTTGCAGTCAATTTTGGATGATACGCGGTTGCCAGTTTCACAAAGCGAGCTAATATTGTTCTCAACAGCTGCTATATTTCTACTGTCTTCATTTAGATTGCTCCAAGAAATATTGAGATTTACTTGTAGAGGTCTTCTTTGGAAATTCGCAACTCCCAAGTATTCTACACACAGTTTATTCGATAAGACAGAGATTTTTATTCCACATAGCACTATGGGTACGAAACAACAAAGCATTAACATCGATATTATTAGGTGATTTGGTAAGATGCTGGCAGCGCCTCCTGCCCAAGCAAGTGCCAGTTTGTCTACTTTCTTCCATTTGGCTTGTGTCTCAAAAAACCGGAGCTACTTTAACCCTTCTTCTTGAGTCTCTACTCAGCTTCTGCTGTGTTTGGAACAATCATCACCTTTCGGAAGTCATAGTGTTTCCATCGAAGTTGATTTGTTTTTCTCACTACCACGTGTTTATTTGGTGCATGTGATCTGCTGTGACTGGTTTCTTGGTTGTTTATATTTGTTTTTGTGGAATACAGTCTTTATTATAGGTTAATCACAATACAGCGTTTTCCACTGGGGCAAACCAGTGGGCTGCGTCAAAGTGCTGTCAAAAAATTAGAATGCACTCTTTTGTATGGTAACGCGCACAATGGCTGCGGCCGAATTTGCGGCAGCGGCAGAATTTGAGAAATTTCTAATTCTGCCACACCGCAAGCGGTGATACCTACCATAGGTTGGCATCACCACTAGGTTGAGCTAACTCTGTTTGAATTAGGTTGAATGGTCTGGTAGAATAGACAATCGATGGCTGATGTGTATTGTGATAAGCCAACCTAATCCTCGTACAACAGGATTTAGCAATACAAAAGGAAAAAAATGATTTTGTTTGGTGCCTTGGTTGCATTGACAGCGACATTGCCACTGCATTGTGATTCACCAAATTCAACTGCACCAAATTCAACACGCTTCCCCCTGTGGAGCACTGCGTTTGCCGCAGTGGAAAACGCTGTATTGTGATTAACCTATTAGTTGGAAATAACCGAGGCTAAGGAATCGAAACGCAAACGGGAATCGTCACCCGTTGACCTGTTTCTTCGTGACAGGTTAAAGCTACCCAGGAAGCACGAGCTTTCTCTCATGACTGCCACTAGAAGCAATAAATTTCTGCCGCTTGCGGACCTGCCCGACGACATAGCTGCAAACAACGCTGCGAATGATCCCCCTGAAAAATCGAAAACCAAGGCAAAAGTTCCACCGATCGTCGTTCCTAGCCTGGATTGCAGCTCAATTCTTGCTAGTTTTAACACTATACAAGTGTTAAGCTTTAAAATTCAGTTTACCAGTACCGGCAAGAAAATAATAATACCCAACTTAGAAGACTACGATAAGTTTCATTCTCATCTTATCTCGAAAAAAGTTCATTTTTTCACATTTTCTCGTGCCGATGAACGACCGCTGAAATTCATTTTGAGTGGCTTTTACAATATGGAATGCTCGGACTTGAAGAGACTATTGCTTGACGAACACAAGCTCGCATGCTCTGACATCAAACAAATTACTGTTCCTGAAGAAAAAACGAAGTACTGTTTCTACTATATTTTCCTCACGGCTCGGTAAAGCTCTCTGAGTAAAACAAGATTGACGCTATCGATCGCGTAAAGGTGAAATGGAGCTATAAGCGCAAAAGGGCAGTACAGCCAATGCAGTGCAGGAACTGCCAAGTTTATGGTCACGGTACCTCATTTTGCCATATGCCAGCAAAATGCTTGATTCGCGGCAAACAACACAGTAA
This sequence comes from Nemotelus pantherinus, assembly GCA_963978885.1. NCBI lineage: Eukaryota > Metazoa > Arthropoda > Insecta > Diptera > Stratiomyidae > Nemotelus > Nemotelus pantherinus. The sequence continues at coordinate 128,805,516 of OZ022263.1, forward strand.
AACCGAATGCCCAACTTAAAACCCTGCTCAAATTTCGTGCGCTCTATGCTCTGGCAATCACTTAAGCAACAGTTCTCTCTGCCCTAAACGCAAGGAGTATCTGAAACAGTGTGGCCAGATATTTGGGAGAAAGTATAGCCCAATTTCAAATTTTCATAGCCCAAAATAGCCAACATTTTTTATTTGTACTAATAGCAATAAAAAAGTTGTGATAAAAAAGTTGTAATAGCAATAAAAAAGTTGTGCGAGAAATATATTCCGGTTTCATTGGAATATTGCACAGAAAAGATTTTTCTTCGCGCGCTCATTTGAATATATATACATTTCAAAGCCTCGCGCCAAGCCCATCGTAGTTGATTTGACAAGCTGCAGCAAAATACCTCAGCTCAGTTCGGCTGTAATTTTCTACAACTTGCTGAAAGAGGGGAAGCGATGACGTCAACAAGATTTTGCTTGCAGCAAAAGTACGGAAACGACTTGCTGCAAATCTATTTTAATATATTATAATAGATTCAAGTACGGGAACAGACCTTATGTTTTGTGGATGATTATTTTATTATATGATGATGTGGGTAATATTTTTTTTGCATCCTTACGTGCATGATTATAACGAAAAAATTTGAATGCATATGAATATCTAGACACAAACATGTATATGTAGGTAAATAAAGTCATATGGATAAATATATACAATTTTCTGTTACCAATATATTTGTACGAAAATCCATCCACTTATCGCCCCCCAGTATCGCCCTAACCCCGCCTTCAAAAAACTGGATTTGAGTTGACTTGACTCGTGAAATATAAAAACGCATGGACCCGTGGACGCATGGACCAGCCCCTGGACACGGACGGTAGAACTTTCCACCATTAACCCCCTCAATCCCTTTGCGCACAAAGCATGTTAAAGCTGCCTTTACGCCATTTCGCTCTCATTGTCAAATTGGAGGGGAACTACTTGGATTTGACCCGATTTGACAATGAGTAGACAAAAAATTACTACCATCCCCTTCAATGTAAATCTTATGGGCATGTCCACTCCATTTCTACTATCTCACTGGCATGGACTCATGTCTAATGGGCCATTCAGACATCCGTCCATGCATCCACGCGTCCATGCGTTTTTAGATTAAACGAGTCAAGTCAACTCAAATCCAGTTTTTTGAAGGCGGGGCTAAGGCGAAAGTGGTCGAATACGATGATTGATATGTGATTGTGACTTAATTGTTTTACTTTCGCTCTTTGTCATTTAGAGATGATAAGTGGATGGATGGATTGATAAGAGGATGGATATTACAAGCTTGCAACGATAGTTTTTTTTTATTTTCATATTATTTCAATTATAATAATTATAATAATTAATATTTGAAAACATCGTCGTGATCAATTTTAAAACATTACTAATTACCATTCCTCAATTTTTCCGAATTTTTTTCTTTCTTTCAAACAAATAAATTGGTAGCAGACATATAAAATTGTAAAATATACCTTCATATAAAATTGTTTGTGTCTAGATATTCGTATGCATTCTAATTTTTTCGTAATAGTCCTGCACGTAAGGATGCAAAAAAAATATTATCCACATCATCATATAATAAAATAATCATCCACAAAACATATATTTAAATGATCATCAACGAATCATCCACACATGCCACTGAGCGAAAGAAATCATTTTAAAATCTATTGTACATGAATCAGCATACTCCACCTCCTTCGCGATGATTCGTTGGTGGTCATTTAAAAATATGTTTTGTGAATGATTATTTTCTTATATAATGATGTGGATAATATATATTTCGCATCCTTAGGTGCATGACTATTACGAAAAAAAATTGAGTGCATCTGAATATCTAGACACAAACATATATATGTAGGTACATATAGTCATATGGATTAGTATATAAAATTTTTTGTACGGAGCAAAAAAAAACATCATTATAAGCGTGTAAAATCCATCCACTTATCGCCTTAACCCCGCCTTCAAAAAACTGGATTTGAGTGGACTTGACTCGTGTAATCTAAAACGCATAGATGCGTGGACACATGGACGCTTGTCTGAATGGCCCATAAAAAGGGCTTTGAGATTCAGCTGGCCGTCGCTACCATCTAAAGAAGGAGGAGTTACAGGTTCACATGGCAACCCGCCAATGCATATGCCACCATTCGCTAGACCAAGCAGTAAATTTATACTGTCAGCAAAATCCAACGTGACCTTGCAAATGCATGATCGGTGGAAGGTTTAAGCCGGAGAACTGCAGTGATTGTTTTTCTCCGAAGCACGGTCTTTCTCTGGAATTGACAAGACGTGAATCATCGTGTCTTTAACTGCGTGTTCGTGTCGTCGCATTGTTGGAGATGCATTTGTGTTTTGTGTAAGTGACTGTCTTGTGTAAAAGTGATATTTAAAAAAAACTAATCGAGTTAACGTTGGCTGATGCCTACTAGTCAGGAAGTCAGGACATTTTTCTGTAATAAGCAGGAAAAACTTTAGGGAAAAAAGTGCAAAATCCTTAATGAGCTGACCTGCACATTCCAGAGAAGTGCAGTTTAACAAGTCACCATTGCAAAAGGTGATAGATAAGTATCATTCGGATTTAGGTTAATTCATTCAATTGTTAGAAGAGTAACAATAAATTTCAAACAAACGTCTTTTTAATTTTTTTGTACAAGGAGAACACTGCCTTCCTAACTCGGGATTATTCAAAAACGCAAACTGGCAGCTTGTGAGCCAACATATGGACGACATTTGCCGGGTCGTCATGACAAGTGCCGGTGAATGCCTGTCAAAGTCGTTTGTCTGGACCGTCCACACGTTCGCGCTTGCCTGCTTTGGTATGGCCTTTGCCATTATGTTTGTATTTGCTACATTAAATAAACTTTTCTGCCAAATGGAACCTACCTGCCGCTCCTATTGGACATTGGACATCATTAGTCTGCACAAGGGCGGAGCTTGTTTTTTTTTTCTCTTGTCTCGCTCACTTTCGTCCTTTCAATCCTCACTATAAATGCTGTTCATGTGGCACACAGTTTCGCGACTTTATAACTCTCTACCACGCATACATACATATCATTATCATATTGTCCTCGCGCAACCGTATCTCCCTTCATTCGTACAACGGACAGTATCATAGCATATGCCATAGCATTACTTTTTTCCGATTGTTGCCAGCGCTGCTACAGCTGTAGGTCCTTCTTAACATGGCGACCTACGGGGAACATACATACATATACTTCAGAGCCCGCATATCATGTTACAAAAATTTATCCAGGATGAAATTTGAAGCGTAGCACGACGTTATACCAATGCAATATGGAAATATGTTACAATGTGGAATCGCATGAACTGTGAGTGTAGAATGTCCGTATAACACCTTGCGTAAGAGGCCGTCAGAGACACCTTGCATAAAAGGCAGTCAAGATTAACATCTTTCAGTTGTTCAAAAACCTGGTGTCGAATTGAGAAGGGATGTAGATGTGTGAAGATGGATAATCAAACAATTGAAGAAATGATTGATTCTCATGGGGGCTATAAATCTTTGTTTCGACGTGCGTCCATTCGTCCATACGTTTTTAGATTACACAAGTCAAGTCAACTCAAATCCAGTTTTTTGAAGGCGGGACCAAAGCAAAATTGGTCGGATACATAGACTAATATACCAAAGACTTTATTGCTTTCCTTTCGCTGTTTGTCATTTGTAGATTAAAAGTGGATGCTTATATTACCATACGTACGTTGATGTGCAAGATACTTTTAATACATGATGATGTGAATAGTTATTTTAATATTATCTGAATATATACGAACATTTTAAATATGATATACCTATATAAGTAAATAAAACTCTGTCGAGTTCTTCTAAAAAAATAGCAACAAGGCAAAAACTTGTGTCTCTATTCAATAATTAATTAAGGTTGTTAAAATTTGTAACAACTAACGTAAATAAAAATTAATGACATAACATTGCAAGTGGTCACATCATTCACGCATGCACTGTGAGCTAATGTCTCATGAGAATCAGTGCATACTTTCAAAACCACTTAGTTAAAAGTTTTTACTAATGTTCGAAGAAGAACATTAGTATTAAAATCACTTTGGCCAAAAATTCATATTTCTATATATATATATATATATATATATATATATATATCATCAAAAAATTTCAGTGAAAAAATCTCAGGAACGCGCCATCCGATTGAGCTGAAATTTTCAGGACACATTGGTGTATATGCAGAATAGTGCCAGGTCTCACAAAAAGTTAATAATCTTTAACCCTTTGGCGCCGGCGGCCATTTTAGTGATATTTTTAATATACCTATTATTCCGTACACAAATAAGTTTTGCAAAAATTAAGTTGACGAAATAAATTTTGAACGTGTTTTACATGTGAATCGGATAATGTTTTGGAATTTTTTAACCCCATGTGTGCGCTGGGTGCCTAAAAACAGAACGGGAAAACTTGAACATTTTTAAAGTGCGATAACTTTTGACAGAATTATTCAATCATTACGAAATTTTTAGGACATATTGGTATTATTTAGTTGTAGATTTGTGTAGCTTTTGATAAGCGTGCTGGCAACCCTGTAGCTAGGGCAGGCACTGAAAGTGAAAACCTTCAAATCATCGTCTCTCTTGAAAAACTGCCGCTTCTTCAAAAAAAAGCCACTCATATGTAAATCTTGTGCTTTGTTTACATAAACAAAAAAAAAAATTTGATATGGTATAACGGGCACGCCTGGTAACCCTTGCCCAATTTACCTATATTTTTAGCATCAAAAACTTCTGTTCACGGAAACTCACGATCCAATGAGCAGAATTTATTGAAATTTGCAGAATGTATTGGTCCTATATAGGACCAGGTCTGATAGAAGTGATTTTGAAATGCGGGTGATTCTGTGCCAGTGGTGCCATCTTGAAAAATCACTAAAAGAGATAACTGCTTTTAGCCCTATAAATTCTGATTGAATCGTTCGATTTTGACGAAATTTACACAGTAGCTGAACCTTATTTAATACCATGTTTGGTAGAAATTTGGTCGAAAAATTCGGTTCAAGCTGCCAGCTATGATAATTTTGGTGTCTTAAATTTGAAAAAATAAAAATATGGAAGTGAAAACATTAAACCATCGAATTTCCAAAAACTGTCCGTTTCTTACAATAAAACCAATCTGTATACAAATCTTATGCTTTATCTACACGTTCAAAGTGAAACTTTGGAAATTTCATGTCGGACAAGAACGGTAACCCTTTCCCAGTCAACCTATATTTTTAGCATCAAAAACTTCTGTTCACGGGAACTCACGAATCAATAATCAGATACCATTGAAATTTACAGAATGCATTGGACTTAAGTAGGACCAGGTCTGATAGAAGCGATTTTGAATTGTGGGCAACTCTGTGCCAGTGGTGCCATCTTGAAAAATTACAAAGAAAAAAAACTGCTTTTTGCCCTATGAAATGTGAATAAGTTATCAGATTTTCATGAAATTGACACAGTAGCTGAACCTTACTTTAAACCCTGTTTGATAGAAATTTGGTTGAAAAATTCGATTGGTGCTGCCAGCTATGGTAATTTTTGTGTCTTTGGATTTGAAAATTCGCTCAGGAAAATAAAACTTTTTGCCCTATAACTTCCAGTGCAGTCATGAAAGCAATACGAATTTCATACAATTAATGTAACATACTATAAACATTATTCAGGCCAAATTTGGTTGAAAAGCTACGATAGGGTTGCCAGCTATTGTTGGTTTTGTGTTTGTTTGCAATATCTTTATTAAGCGGTTTTATCGTAGAATTTTCAATTGGTAATGATATTGTAGTGACAATAAACAGGAAATATTAAGTTTTCCATTATTTGAAAAAACTCGCTGCAGGTAATCCTAAATATCTTTATACTCCTATAACTTCGAATGTAATATAACAACGTGAAGCAGATGTGATATATTTTTGGCTTTGATACTGGCGAAAGGTTGCCAGCACGAGTCGGTTGTGCTACTTTTGTATCAAGAAATGCTTACAGTTAGTATTCATACCGGAAACATTTACAATGAAAATAAATAACCGATGTTTCAATTCCCAAAGTTCTGCAAATTTTTCGGATCGCAGCCCCAAACACCAACTTCAGTTACAGTGCTGCAGGCACTGAGCATTTTCTTCATTGATGTTATATGAGATGCTGCTTTCGAAATTTTGTGAAATAAGCAACTGATAACGAATATAATTAACCCGTGTTTTGCTCTCATAAACGTTGAAATTCATGCCAGTGGTAATATCTGAAACCTTCCACCATATGAGTTATAATGCATTCTTGAGACCAAAGTAGAACGTGGCGTTTGAAACAGTTTGGCCGTAATAAGCAGCTCATGTGGTGGATTATGCACTCAAAACCTGCACGGTTCTTCTACTGTTCTTCGAACATTAGTGTTTCTAGCGGTTCAGGTGCGCTAGAGTTTTTTTAATTTTAACCATCCCGCAAAAACAATTCAATGTTGATTCTGCTTTCGGAGGCTTATTCCGCAAAACGATCGAGTTTCCCGTATCAATTATTCTTTGCTTTGATAAGCATTAGAGCCGATATACGTTGTCTATACTTATTTAAAGACAAGAAGGGAACCGAGCTCACAAATTGATAACCTTTATGAGTAAATTATTTCGTTGAATATAAGTCGCGTTTGCTAAAATTTGTAACAACTGACGTAAATAAAAATTAATGACATCACATTGCAAGTGGTCACATCTGTCAGGTATGCACTGTAAGCTGATGTCGGATGAGAATCAGGGCATACTGTCAAAACCACTTAGTAAGTTAAAAGTGTTTCAAATTTTAACCATCCCGCAAAAATAATTCCATGTTGATTCTGCTTTCGGAGGCTTATTCCGCAAAATGATCGAGTTTCCCGTATCAATTATTCTTTGCTTTGATAAGTGTTAGAGTCGATATACGTTGTCTATACTAATTTATAGACAAGAAGGGAACGGTGATCACAAATTGATAACCTTTATGGGAAATTGTTGAGTCTTGACTGCGGTATGCTCGGAGGAATGGGTAGAATGATAACCGGCAGTGGTGTTACAGGTTGCGGTGATTTGATCTCTGGAGTGGACGGAGCTATTATTATTTTAGGATTACGTCCTTTCAGATGGAGTCTTCAAAGCAAATATGCTGATACTGTGATCGCTAATAATGCGGTTAGACCGTATGATGTAAATTGATGTACCCTGCTTTGGGTTTGTAGTAGTGATGGGCGTTTCTGTTGTTTTCAGAAAACGAAAACGAACTGTTTTTTTCCAAAAACAACTGTTTTTTGAAACTTTTTGAAAACTTTTTTCACTCGGCCAGCAGCAGATTGATACTGGGTGTTACCATTAGTGATGAACGTTTCTGTTGTTTTCAGAAAACGAAAACTATTTGAAAAAAAAACACTTGGAAAAAAACAGTTTATTTCAAACTGTTTTTTACTAATGTTCGAAGAAGAACATTAGTATTAAAATCACTTTGGCCAAAAATTCATATTTCTATATATATATATATATATATATATATATATATATATATATATATATATATATATATATATATATATATATATATATATATATATATATATATATATATATATATATATATATATATATATATATATATATATATATATATATATATATATATATATATATATATATCATCAAAAAATTTCAGTGAAAAAATCTCAGGAACGCGCCATCCGATTGAGCTGAAATTTTCAGGACACATTGGTGTATATGCAGAATAGTGCCAGGTCTCACAAAAACTTAATAATCTTTAACCCTTTGGCGCCGGCGGCCATTTTAGTGATTTTTTCAATATACCTATTATTCCGTACACAAATAATTTTTGCAAAAATAAAGTTGATGACATAAATTTCGAACAAGTTTTACATGTGAATCAGATAATGTTTTGGAATTTTTTAACCCAATGTGTGCGCTGGGTGCCTGAAAAGAGAACGGAAAAATTTGTCAATTTTTAAATTGCGATAACTTTTGACAAAGCTATTCCATGATAACGAAATTTTCAGGACTTGTTGGTTTTATTTAGTTGTAGATCAGTGTACGTTTTAATGAGCGTGCTGGCAACCCTGTAGCTAGGGCAGGCACTGAAAGTGAAAACCTCCAAATCATCGTCTCTCTTGAAAAAATGTCATTTCTTAAAAAACAAAGCCACTCATATATAAATTTTGTGCTTTGTTCATATAAACAAACAAAAAAAATTGATATGGTATAACGGGCACGCCTGGTAACCCTTGCCCAATTTACCTATATTTTTAGCATCAAAAACTTCTGTTCACGGAAACTCACGATTCGATGAACAGAATTTAATGAAATTTGCAGAATGTATTGGTCTTAAACAGGACCAGGTCTGATAGAAGTGATTTTGAAATGCGGGTGATTCTGTGCCAGTGGTGCCATCTTGAAAAATCACTAAAAAAGATAACTGCTTTTAGCCCTATAAATTCTGATTGAATCGTGGGATTCATAACATAATTCACACCGTAGCTGCACCTTACTTCAAACCACGTTTGTTAGAAATTTGGTTGAAAAATTTGGTTGGAGCTACCAGCTATGATAATTTTGGTGTCTTAAATTTGAAAAAATAAAAATTTGGAAGTGAAAACATTCAAACCATCGAATATCCTAAAAAATGTCCGTTTCTACAATAAAACCAATCTGCATACAAATCTTATACTTAATCTACACAGTCAAAGTAAAACTTTGGAAATTTCATGTCGGACAAGAACGGTAACACTTTCTCAGTTAACCTATATTTTTAGCATCAAAAACTTCTGTTCACGGGAACTCACGAATCAATAATCAGATAGAATTGAAATTTACAGAATGCATTGGACTTAAGTAGGGCCAGGTCTGATAGAAGCGATTTTCAATTGTAGGCAACTCTGTTCCAGTGGTGCCATCTTGAAAAATTACAAAGAAAAAAAACTGCTTTGTGCCCTATGAAATGTGAATTAGTTACCAGATATTCATGAAATTGACACAGTAGCTGAACCTTACTTCAAACTCTGTTTGATAGAAATTTGGTTGAAAAATTCGATTGGTGCTGCCAGCTATGGTAATTTTTGTGTCTTTGGTTTTGAAAATTCGCTCAGGAAAATAAAACTTTTTGCCCTATAGCTTCCAGTGCAGTAATGAAATCAATACGAATTTCATACAATTACTGGAACCTATTATAAACATTATTCAAGCCAAATTTGGTTGAAAAGCCATGATAGGGTTGCCAGCTATTGTTGGTTTTGTGTTTGTTTGCAATATCTTTATTAAGCGGTTTTATCGTAGAATTTTCAATTGGCTATGATATTATAGTGACAATAAACAGCAAATATTAAGCTTTCGATTATTTGAAAAAACTCGCTGCAGGCAACCCTAAATTTCTTTATACTCCTATAACTTCAAATGTTATATAACAACGTGAAGCAGATGTGATATATTCTTGGCGTTGATACTGGCGAAAGGTTGCCAGCACGAGTCGGTTGTGCTACTTTTGTATCAATAAATGCTTACAGTTAGTATTCATACCGGAAACATTTACAATGAAAATAAATAACCGATGTTTCAATTCCCAAAGTTCTGCAAATTTTTCGGATCGCAGCCCCAAACTCCAACTTCATGTACAGTGCTACAGGCACTGAGCATTTTCTTCATTGACATTATATGAGATGCTGCTTTCAAAATTTTGTGAAATAAGCAACTGATAACGAATATAATTAACCCGTGTTTTGCTCTCATAAACGTTGAAATTCATGCCAGTGGTAATATCTGAAACCTTCTACCATATGAGTTATAATGCATTCTTGAGACAAAAGTAAAACGTGGCATTTGAAACAATTTGGCCGTAATAAGCAGCGCATGTGGTCGAATATGCACTCAAAACCTGCACGATTCTTCTACTGTTCTTCGAACATTAGTGTTTCTAGCGGTTCAGGTGCGCTTGAGTTTTTTTCAAATAGTTTTCGTTTTCTGAAAACAACAGAAAAGCCCATCACTATTGGTAATACCCAGTATCAATCTGCTGCTGGTCGAGTGAAAAAAGTTTTCAAAAAGTTTCAAAAAACAGTTGTTTTTGGAAAAAAACAGTTCGTTTTCGTTTTCTGAAAACAACAGAAACGCCCATCACTAGTTTGTAGCATCTTGATTTTTTCGGTGTTATTTATCTGTATCTCATTCAGCATTTCTAGTTATACGTGCTCTTGATGTATTTTACCTTCAGGTGGCGGCTGTAATATAGCGAGTAGTGCTCGAATGGTAAACACTTTTTGTGAAACATATGTTTGTCCTTGTAATTTGACGAGGTACGTGCCGTTAAGACTGTGCATTGAGTTTTCAACTTTTAATTGTCCAGTGAATCCATTCAATAACGGGCATCCAGGTGAAATTTCATCGATGGTACATGTTGGTCATTTACCTTGTCGCAGGTGCAATTTGAACTTTTTCGCAATTTAGGTATACAATTCGTGCCGCTCATATCTAAGATATCAGATTCCTTACAAATGAATAGATTATTAAAAGATTTACAGTTCTTTTAGATTCCATAGATTTTCTTTTCATTCTTCAAAATTTTATCGTATACAATTTCGTTTATCAATTTTTTTTTTAATTGGTGTAACAAGTAACGTTTCATAGATTTCTGTTATTGTAATGGGTATGTTAATAATGTATAGACAGAAGCGTGCATCAAATCTTCGCACAGGGTAGGCAGAAGGCTCTTAGAAGTATACGTAACAGTCAAACGAAAAATTATATTTAATTCAAAATATCTTTAATTGAAAACATTTTTTTTAATGAAAATATTTGTATATATGTTTGTTATATATACTTAAAATTTAATTAAAAAAGACAGTTTAAAGTCTAGCGGATTCACTATTTTCGCCTGCTGCCTATTTTGCTTTTATTTTTTTTTATTTTTTCAGTACAATGTTTATATCTTACGCACTAATGGCATTACTTAGCTTATACCGCAGCTGGGTCAATTTTCCATGTATTTTAATTTCTTCCCTAATATTGATATTTCGAGGGTAATCTGCCTTGTTCTTCAGTGTCTAATGGTATTTGAGAAATTAACATATTCAGTGTCATTCCACACATTTTTTGTGCTGGCGAATATAATACGTGGAAAACAAAAAAAAACTCTAGCGCACCTGAGCCGCTAGAAACACTAATATTCGAAGAACAGTAGAAGAATCGTGCAGGTTTTGAGTGCACATTCCACCAAATGAGCTGCTTATTACGGCTAAACTGGTTCAAACACCACGTTTTACTTTGGTCTCAAGAATGCATTATAACTCATATGGTGGAATGTTTCAGAGATCATCACTGGCATGAATTGCAACGTTTATGAGAGCAAAGCACGGGTTAATTATATTCGTTACCAGTTGCTTATTTCACAAAATTTTGAAAGCAGCATCTCATATAACGTCAATGAAGAAAATGCTCACTGCCTGCAGCAGTCTAACTCAAGTTGGTGTTTGGGGCTGCGATACGAAAAATTTGCAGAGCTTTGGGAATTGAAACATCGGTTATTTATTTTCATTGTAAATGTTTCCGGTAGGAATACTAACTGTAAGCATTTCTTGATACAAAAGTAGCACAACCGACTCGTGCTGGCAACCTTTTGCCAGTATCAAAGCCACGATTATATCACATCTGCTTCACGTTGTTATATTACATTCGAAGTTATAGGAGTATAAAGAAATTGAGGGCTACCTGAAGTGAGTTTTTTCAAATAATCGAAAGCTTAATATATGCTGTTCATTGCCAATACAATATCATTACCATTTGAAAATTCTACGATAAAACTGCTTAATAAAGATATTGCAATTATACCCAAAACCAACAATATCTGGCAACCCTATCGTGGCTTTTCAACCAAATTTGGCCTGAATTTTTTTTATAATAGGTTCCGTTAATTGTAATAAATAAATTGTAAAAAATAAATTTGTTCTGATTTCATGACTGCATTGGAAGTTATAGGGCAAAAAGTTTTATTTTCCTGAGCGAGTTTTCGAAACCAAAGACACAAAAATTACCATAGCTGGCAGCACCAATAAAATTTTTCAACCAAATTTCCACCAAACAGAGACTAGAGTAAGTTTCAGCTACTGTGTCAATTTCATGAAAATTTGGTAACTAATTCGCATTTCAAAGGGAAAAAAGCAGTTTTTTCTTTGTAATTTTACAAGAAGGCACCACTGGCACAGAGCCGCTAACAATTCAAAATCGCTTCTATCAGATTTGGTCCTACTTAAGTCCAATACATTCTGTAAATTTCAGTTGTATCTGATAATTGATTCGTGAGTTCCCGTGAACAGAAATTTTTGATGCTAAAAATATAGGTTAGCTGGGAAAAGGTTACCGTTCTTTTCCGACATGAAATTGCCAAAGTTTTACTTTGAACGTGTAGATAAAGCATAAGATTTGTATACAGATTGGTTTTATTGTAACAAACGGACATTTTTTAGGATTTTCGATGGTTGAATGTTTTCACTTCCAAATTTTTATTTTTTCAAATTTAAGACACCAAAATTATCATAGCTGGCAGCTCCAACCGAATTTTTCAACCAAATTTCTACCAAACATGGTTTAAGGTAAGCTTCTATTGTCTGAATTTCGTTAAAATTGAACAATTCAATCAGAATTTATAGGGCTTAAAGCAGTTATCATATTTAGTGATTTTTCAAGATGGCACCACTGGCACAGACTCACCCGCATATCCAAATCACTTCTATCAGACCTGGTCCTAATTAAGACCAATACACTCTGTAAATTTCAACTAATTCTGCTCATTGGATCGTGAGTTTCCGTGAACAGAAGTTTTTGATAATATAAATATAGGTGAATTGGGCAAGGATTACCAGGCGTGCCCGTTATACCATATCAAATTTTTACTAATTTTCAAAGAAAAGTAGTATTAAATTCGTTTCGCCGAAAATTCATATATCTTTATATATTTATATATATCATCAAAATGATTTAGGGAGATAATCTCTGGAGTGGAAGATCCGATTGAGCCGAAACTTTTGGAGAACGTAGATGTATTTAGTAGGTAGGTCCACGGTTTGCTTAAATTCAGATATCCTAAACCTTTTGGCGGCGGCGAGCGTTTTAGTGAATTTTGAGGTTCTCCTATATTTGCAAGCAGCGTGATGTTTTTTTCAGAACAAGTATTGGGAATGAAAACTTATTATGTTTTAAGCTTGCCTATGACAAAAAATTGGAAATTTTGAGCCGTGTGTGGGCGCAGCGTGCCTAAAAGTAGGCAAGGATTTTTTTTCAAATTTTTTTTTGTCATTACTTTTGACAAAAACATTGGATCATCGTGACATTTGCAGAGCGTATTGATGTTGACTAAAGCTTAATACACATGGATGTCCAAGGTAGTGCGGGCAACCATGTAGCTGCGGCAGGCTCTTTTTTAAAAAAAATCCTTCAAATCATTGAACCTCCTGAAAAATTTTTGATTTTAGACAAAAAATTCAAATCATTGATAAATTTTAACGTTTGTGCATCATGTCAATTTGAAATTTTTAAAATTTCGATTTGCACAAGAACGGCAACCCATCATTAAATTACCTCTATTTTCAGCACTCGAAAGTTCTGTTCACAAGAACTGACGACCGGATTATGCGATCAAAATGAAATTCACAGGACATGTTGGTTTCAACTAGGACCAATTGAAATGCGGGCAACCCTGTGGCAGTGGTGCCATCTTAAAAAATAATTGAGAAAAAAAAACCGCTTTTTGGCCTTTTACTTCCGTTTCAGCCATCAGATCTTACTTAAGATAACATTTGGTGAAAATTTGGTTGAAAAATTTGAATAGAATTGCCAGCTATGGTGATTTTTGTCTCCTTAATCTTGCAAATTTGCTCAGCAAAATAAATTTTTTTCCTTATAACTTCCGGTGCAATCACGATATCAAAATGAAGTTTATGCAGTAAATAGATTTTGATGTAAGCCAAATGTCGTAGGAATTTCGTACAAAAATCATGAAAAAGCTGCCAGCTATGACCATTTTTGTAATTTTTTGAAATTTCTTTACTGCGCGATTATGTAATTAGATTTGATAATGGGAACGATCCTGCAATGAAAATTAACAACAAATTTATTGGTTGGGTTTAGTTTAACGTGACGTAGATTTGGTATATATTTTGCTTTGCTGCTGACACAGGGTAACCAGCTTTAGCAATTTTCGTAACTATTGCATCAACAGATGCTTCAAATTACATGCTCATATGCAAAACATTTGCAATAAAACTAAGAAACCAATTTTTAAATTTTCCGAGTTTTGAACATTTTTTGGATGACAGCCTCAAACAATATTAACCGCAAAAGCTTTCGATGAAATCCTCCGAAGAGAACGAAATTCAAAGTATAAGTTGATTTAAGTATGAGCTTGTTATGGGAAACTGATTGCTGCTTCGTTGGGAAAGTGTTGCCCGCACTGAACATTTTCATCATTTGTGTTATAGTTGAGTTCCCTTGCTTTGAACAAGGAATGGTTGATATGATTCTACAAAAAAGTGTATAACGTCATTCCACATTTTTTTGTCACTCAAAGACAATGTCTTCGAAAATTAGTTTTCTAGCAATTCAGGTGCGCTAGAGTTTTTACTAATGTTCGAAGAAGAACATTAGTATTAAAATCACTTTGGCCAAAAATTCATATTTCTATATATATATATATATATATATATATATATATCATCAAAAAATTTCAGTGAAAAAATCTCAGGAACGCGCCATCCGATTGAGCTGAAATTTTCAGGACACATTGGTGTATATGCAGAATAGTGCCAGGTCTCACAAAAAGTTAATAATCTTTAACCCTTTGGCGCCGGCGGCTATTTTAGTGATATTTTTAATATACCTATTATTCCGTACAACAATAAGTTTTGCAAAAATAAATTTAACGAAATAAATTTTGAACGTGTTTTACATGTGAATCGGATATTGTTTTGGAATTTTTTAACCCCATGTGTGCGCTGGGTGCCTAAAAACAGAACGGGAAAACTTGAAAATATTTAAATTGCGATAACTTTTGACAAGGTTATTCAATCACTACGAAATTTTCAGAACATATTGGTATTATCTAGTTGTAGATTTGTGAAGCTTTTGATGAGCGTGCTGGCAACCCTGTAGCAAGGGCAGGCACTGCAAGTGAAAACCTTCAAACCATCGTCTTTCTTGAAAAACTGCGGCTTCTTCAAAAAAAAAGCCACTCATATGTAAATTTTGTGCTTTGTTTACATAACCAAAAAAAAAAATTTGATATAGTATAACGGGCACGCCTGGTAACCCTTGCCCAATTTACCTATATTTTTAGCACCAAAAACTTCTGTTCACGGAGACTCACGATCGAATGAGCAAAATTAATTGAAATTTGCTGAATGTATTGGTCCTATATAGGACCAGGTCTGATAGAAGTGATTTTGAAATGCGGGTGATTCTGTGCCAGTGGTGCCATCTTGAAAAATCACTAAAAAAGATAACTGCTCTTAGCCCTATAAATTCTGATTGAATCGTTCGATTTCGACGAAATTCACACAGTAGCTGAACCTTATTTAATACCACGTTTGGTAGAAAATTGGTCAAAAAATTCGAATGGAGCTGCCAGCTATGATAATTTTGGTGTCTTAAATTTGAAAAAATAAAAATCTGGAAGTGAAAGCATTAAACCATCGAATTTCCAAAAACTGTCTGTTTCTTACAATAAAACCAATCTGTATACAAATCTTATGCTTTATCTACACGTTCAAAGTAAAACTTTTGAAATTTCATGTCGGACAAGAACGGTAACCCTTTCCCAGTCAACCTATATTTTTAGCATCAAAAATTGCTGTTCACGGGAACGAATCAATAATCAGATACCATTGAAATTTACAGAATGCATTGGACTTAAGCAGGACCAGGTCTGATAGTAGCGATTTTGAATTGTGGGCAACTCTGTGCCAGTGGTGCCATCTTGAAAAAATACAAAGAAAAAAAAATGCTTTTTGCCCTATGAAATTTGAATAAGTTACCAGATTTTCATGAAATTGACACAGTAGCTGAACCTTACTCTAAACTCTGTTTGATAGAAATTTGGTTGAAAAATTCTATTGGTGCTGCCAGCTATGGTAATTTTTGTGTCTTTGGATTTGAAAATTCGCTCAGGAAAATAAAACTTTTTGCCCTATAACTCCCAGTGCAGTCATGAACTCAATACGAATTTCATACAATTAATGAAACCTACTATAAACATTATTTAGGGCAAATTTGGTTGAAAAGCCACTATAGGGTTGCCAGCTATTGTTGGTTTTGTGTTTGTTTGCAATATCTTTATTAAGCGGTTTTATCGTAGAATTTTCAATTGGTAATGATATTGTAGTGTTAATAGACAGCAAATATTAAGCTTTCTATTATTTGAAAAAACTCGCTGCAGGTAATCCTAAATTTCTTTATACTCCTATAACTTCGAATGTAATATAACAACGTGAAGCAGTTGTGATATATTTTTGGCTTTGATACTGGCAAAAGGTTGTCAGCACGAGTCGGTTGTGCTACTTTTGTATCAATAAATGCTTACAGTAAGTATTCATACCGGAAACATTTACAATGAAAATAAATAACCGATGTTTCAATTCCCAAAGTTCTGCAAATTTTTCAGATCGCAGCCCCAAACACCAACTTCAGTTACAGTGCTGCAGGCACTGAGCATTTTCTTCATTGATGTTATATGAGATGCTGCTTTCGAAATTTTGTGAAATAAGCAACTGATAACGAATATAATTAACCCGTGTTTTGCTCTCATAAACGTTGAAATTCATGCCAGTGGTAATATCTGAAACCTTCCACCATATGAGTTAT
Source organism: Nemotelus pantherinus (assembly GCA_963978885.1). NCBI lineage: Eukaryota > Metazoa > Arthropoda > Insecta > Diptera > Stratiomyidae > Nemotelus > Nemotelus pantherinus. Next base: position 128,822,409 of record OZ022263.1, read on the forward strand.
AATGCATTCTTGAGACCAAAGTAGAACGTGGCGTTTGAAACAGTTTGGCCGTAATAAGCAGCTCATGTGGTGGAATATGCACTCAAAACCTGCACGATTCTTCTACTGTTCTTCGAACATTAGTGTTTCTAGCGGTTCAGGTGCGCTAGAGTTTTTTTGTTTATGCAAACAAAGCACAAAATTTACATATGAGTGGCTTTTTTTTGAAGAAGCGGCATTTTTTCAAGAGAGACGATGATTTGGAGGTTTTCATTTTCAAGGCCTGCCCCAGCTATAGTGTTGCCAGCACACTCATCAAAAGCTACACAAATCTACAAATAAATAATACCAATATGTTCTGAAAATTTCGTAATGATTGAATAGCCCTGTCAAAAGTTATCGCAAGTTAAAAATTTTCAAATTTTCCTGTTCTTTTTTAAGCACCCAGCGCACACATGGGGTTAAAAAATTCCAAAACATCATCCGATTCACATTTAAAACACTTTCGAAATTTATTTTGTCAACTTTATTATTGCAAAAATTATTTGTGTATGGAATAATAGGTATATCAAAAATATCACTAAAATGGCCGCCGGCGCCAAAGGAATAAAGATAATTGACATATATATATATATATATATATATATATATATATATATATATATATATATATATATATAGGTATATATATATATATATATATATATATATATATATATATATATATATATATATATATAGGTATATATATATATATATATATATATATATATATATATATATATATATATATATATATATATATATATATATATATATATATATATATATATATATATATATATAGGTATATATATATATATATATATATATATATATATATATATATATATATATATATATATATATATATATATATATATAAAATATGCATTTTTGGCCGAATCGAAGTAAGTGTAAGGGGTAAGTGTAAAAGGAAAGTGTACTTGCAGTCATTCAGCCAAGTAAATTTATCAGCATGCGTGTGATTAAAGTGATGGGTAGCATTCCCTTCTATATTAAAATCGATTCGGCCAAAAATGCATATTTCCATATATATATATATATATATATATATATATATATATATATATATATATATATATATATATATATATATATATATATATATATATATATATATATATATATATATATATATATATATATATATATATATATATATATATATATATATATATATGTATATATATATATATATATATATATATATATATATATATATATATATATATATTTATATATATATATATATATATATATATATATATATATAAATATATATATATATATATATATATATATATATATATATATATATATATATGTTTATCATCAAAAAATTTCAGTGAGATAATCTCGGGAACGAGGCATCCAATTGAGCTGGAACTTTCAGGGTACATTTGTGTATATAAAGAATAGGTCCAGGTTTCACTAAATGTCAATTATTGCTAACTCTTTGGCGCCAGCAGCCATTTAAGTTATATTTTTAATATACCTATTATTCCGTTCACAAATAATTTTAGCAAAATCAAAGTTGACGAGATAAATTTCGAACGTGTTTTACATGTGAATCGGATAATGTTTTGGAATTTTTTAACCCCATGTGTGCGATGGGTGCCTAAAAAGAGAACGCGAAAATTTGAAAATTTTTAAATCGCGATAACTTTTTACAGAGCTATTCAATCATTACGAAATTTTCAGAACGTATTGATATTATTAAGTTGTAAGTTGAGCGTCCTGGCAATCCTGTAGCTAGGGGTGACACTTAAAGTGAAAAACTTCAAATTATCGTCTCTCTTGGGAAAAAATGCCGGTTCTTCAAAAAAAGGCTAATTAAATGTAAGTTTTGTGCTTTGTTTACGTAGACGTACGCCTGGTAACCCTTGCCCAATTTATCTATATTTTTAGCATCAAAAACTTCTGTTCACGGAAATTCACGATTCGATGAGCAGAATCAATTGACATTTGCAAAATGTATTGGTTTTAAATAGGACCAAGTAGGATAGAAGTGATTTTTAAATGCGGGCGATTCTGTGCCAGTGGTGCCATCTTGAAAAATCACTAAAAAAGATAACTGCTTTTAGGCCTATAAATTCTGATTGTATCGCTCGATTTTAACAAAATTCACACAGTAGCTGAACCTTACTTCAAACTAAATTTGATAGAAATTTGCTTGACAAATTCGGTTGGAACTGCCAGCTATGATAATTTTGATGTTTTAAAATTGACAAAATAAAAATTTGGAAGTGAAAACATTCGAACCATCGAATATCCTACAAAATGTCCGTTTGTTACAATAAAACCAATCTGTATTCAAATCTTATACTTTATCTACACGTTCAAAGTTAAACATTTTAAATTTCATATCAGACAAGAACGGTAGCCCTTTTTCAGTTAGCCTATATTTTTAGCATCAAAAACTTCTGTTAACGGGAACTCACCAACCAATAATCAGATACAACTGAAATTCGCAGAATGCATTGGACTTAAGTAGGAACAGGTTTGATAGAAGCGATTTTGAATTGTTAGCGGCTCTGTGCCAGTGGTGCCATCTTGAAAAATTACAAAGAAAAAAAAACTCTAGCGCACCTGAACCCCTAGAAAACTAGTTTTCGAAGAAATTGTCTTTGAGTGACAAAAAAAACTCAACTATAACACAAATGATGAAAATGTTCAGTGCTGGCAATACTTTTCCAATGAAGCAGCAAAAAGTTTACCATAACAGGCTCATACTTAAATCAACTTATCCTTTGAATTTCGTTCTCATCGGAGGATTTCATCGAAAGTTTCAGCTGTTCAACGTTGTTTGAGGCTGCCATCCGAATAATGTTCAAAACTCGGGAAATTTAAAAATTGGTTTCTTATTTTTATCGCAAATGCTTTGCATATCCGTACGTTATTTGAAACATCTGTTGGTGCAATATTTACGAAAATGGCTAATGCTGGTTAGCCTATGTCAGCAGCAAAACAATAAATATACCAAATCTGCTTCACGTTAAGTTAAACCCAACCAGGAAACTTCGTTTCGATTGAATCACTGCGCTGGAAGGTATACGGGTGAAGAGCATTTTAAAGTTACCACCCTCAAAACTTTTCAAATTTTTAAAACGTTAATACTTGTTAATTTTCATTGCAGGATCATTCTCAATTGCAAATCTAATGACATAATCACTCAGTCAAGAGGTTCCACAAAATTACAAAAATGGTCATAGCTGGCAGCCCTTTCATGATTTTTGTACGAAATTCCTACGACATTTACTTCACACTAAGGTCCATTCACTGCATGAACTTCATTTGGATTTTTACACTCGACCGGAAGTTTTAGGCAAAAAAGCTTAATTTTGCTGAGCAAATTTGCAAGATTTATAATACTAAAATCACTACAGCTGCCAGCCCTATTTTAATTTTTCAACCAAATTTTCATTCAATGTTACAAAGAGTAACATCCAAGTACTGTGTAAATTTTGTTTAAATCTGATAACTGAATCGGAAGTTTTAGGCCAAAAAGATGTTTTTTTTCTCAGTTATTTTTCAAGATGGTATCACTGCCACAGGGTTGCCCGCATTTCAAAATCACTTCTATCAGACCTGGTCCTAGTAAATACCAACATGTCCTGCAAATTTCATTATGATTGGATTATTCGGTCGTCAGTTCTCGTGAACAGAACTTTCGAGTGCTGAAAATAAAAGTAATTTGGTGATGGGTTGCCGTTCTTATGCAAATCGGAATTGTGAAAATTTTATCTTGAGATGAAGGACAAAGAATAAAATTGATCAAAAATGTGAAATTTTTGTCAAAAATCAAAAACTTTTCAGGAAGGTCAATGATTTGAGGGATTTTATTTCAGCAGCCTGCCACAGCTACAGGGTTACCCGCTTTATGCTGAAAATCAATATGTGCCAAATTTTAGTCAACATCAATACGCTCTGTAATTTTCACGATGATCCATGGTTTTTCTTACAAGAAATGACAAATCAAAATTTGAAAAAAATTCCATGCCTACTTTTAGGCACACTGCACCCACACACGGTTCAAAATTTCCAATTTTTTATCATTAACAAGTTAAGAACATAATTAGTTTTCATTCGCAATACTTTTCTTTAACAAAAATTTACACTGCTTGGAAAAGTAGAAGTTCCTCAAAATTCACTAAAACGCTCGCCGCCGCCAAAATTTTTAGGGCATCTGAATTTGAAAAAATCATAGACCTACCTACTGTATACATCTACGTTCTCCGAAAATTTCAACTCAATCAGAGCGGCCACTCCAGAGATTATCTCCCTTAATCATTTTGCTGATATATATATATATATATATATATATATATATATATATATATATATATATATATATGTATATATATATATATATATATATATGTATATATATATATATATATATATATATATATATATATATATATATATATATATATATATATATATATATACATATATATATGTACATATATATATATATATATATATATATATATATATATATATATATATATATATATATATATATATATATATATATATATATATATATATATATATATATATATATATAAAGATATATGAATTTTCGGCGAAACGAGTTTAATACTATTGTTCTTCGAACACTAGTAAAAACTGCTTTTTTCCCTATGAATTCGGATTCAGTAATTAGATTTCCATGAAATTGATACAGTATACAGTAGCTTAACCTTACTCTAATATCTGTTTGGTGGAAATTTGGTTGAAAGGTTCGATAGGTGCTGCCAGCTGTGGTAATTTTTGTGTCTTTGGTTTTGAAAATTCGCTCAGGAAAATAAAACTTTTTGCCCTATAACTTCCAGTGCAGTCATGAAATCAATACGAATTTCATACAATTGATGGGACCTATTATAAACATTATTCAGGCCAAATTTGGTTGAATTGGGTTGCCAGCTATTGTTGGTTTTGGGTTTAATTGCAATATCTTTACTAAGCGGTTTTATCGTTGACTTTTCAAATGGTAATTATATTGTAGTGACAATAAACAGCAAATATTAACTTTTCGATTATTTGAAAAAACTCGCTTCAGGTAACCCTCAATTTCTTTATACTCTTATAACTTCGAATGTTATTAAACAACGTGAAGCAGATGTGATATATTCTTGGCTTTGATACTGGCAGAAGGTTGCCAGCATGAGTCAGTTGTGCTACTTTTGTCTCAATAAATGCTTACAGTTAGTATTCATACCGGAAACATTTACAATGAAAATAAATAACCAATGTTTCAATTCCCAAAGTTCTGCAAATTTTTCGGATCGCAGCCCCAAACGCCAACTTCAGTTACAGTGCTGCAGGCACTGAGCATTTTCTTCATTGGTGTTATATGAGATGCTGCTTTCAAAGTTTGGTGAAATAAGCAACTGATAACGAATATACTATAATTAACAAGTGTTTTTCTTTCATAAGCTTTGAAACCCATGCCAATGGTAATATCTGAAACCTTCTACCATATGAGTTATAATGCATTCTTGAGACCAAAGTAAAACGTGGCATTTGAAACAGTTTGGCCGTAATAAGCAGCTCATGTGGTGGAATATGCACTCAAAACCTGCACGATTCTTCTACTGTTCTTCGAACATTAGTGTTTCTAGTGGTTCAGGTGCGCTAGAGTTTTTTAAAATATAAAACTACCTAACGAATTTTCTTCATGCATGCGCTGATGTCCTTCGTCTGATCTAGCTAGTCTTGCAGGCGACCGGTTTCAACGTAGCTGATTCAGGACCATCCAAATCTTCGTGGTCGTCGTTCAGACTATCAGCTGCTTCATCAACTCTTTAATCTGGAATGGACCTCATATTATAGCGAACATCGCAAACTGCCAAGTGGATGCTATGCGCCAAACAAATATGTTGCTCTGTACCAACTAGTCTGCCTACTTTTCGCATTTCATTTGACCCATCAGTTACGATGGTAACAATGTATTTTCCTAGAGAAACATTAAACTCATATCTAGGTAGTTTCCAGCTGTCATTGATGTTCTTACTCGCACCAAGCTCCAGTAAGAATTTACTAAGTAGATATTTATATTTATATAGCGCTTATTTGCAGTCAAGGTCCATTACTCAAACATCAAACTGAACCGTTCACCTGAGATACTAGCCTGTTATATCTTATTACTAATGTTCGAAGAAGAACATTAGTATTAAAATCACTTTGGCCAAAAATTCATATTTCTATATATATATATATATATATATATCATCAAAAAATTTCAGTGAAAAAATCTCAGGAACGCGCCATCCGATTAAGCTGAAATTTTCAAAACACATTGGTGTATATGCAGAATAGTGCCAGGTCTCACAAAAAGTTAATAATCTTTAACCCTTTGGCGCCGGCGGCCATTTTAGTGATTTTTTTAATATACCTATTATTCCGTACACAAATAATTTTTGCAAAAATAAAGTTGACGACATAAATTTGGAACAAGTTTTACATGTGAATCGGATAATGTTTTGGAATTTTTTAACCCCATGTGTGCGCTGGGTGCCTAAAAAGAGAACGGGAAAATTTGAAAATTTTTAAATTGCGATAACTTTTGACAGAGCTATTCTATGATTACGAAATTTTCAGGACATGTTTGTTTTATTTGGTTGTAGATTAATGCACGTTTTAATGATTGTGCTGACAACCCTGTAGCTAGGGCAGGCACTGAAAGTGAAAACCTTCAAATCATCGTCTCTCTTGAAAAAACGTCGTTTCTTAAAAAAAAAGCCACTCATATGTAAATTTCGTGCTTTGTTTACATAGACCAAAAAAAAAATTTGATATGGTATAACGGGCACGCCTGGTAACCCTTGCCCAAGTTACCTATATTTTTAGCATCAAAAACTTCTGTTCACGGAAACTCACGATCCGATGAGCAGAATTAATTGAAATTTACAGAATGTATTGGTCTTTAACAGGACCAGGTCTGATAGAAGTGATTTTGGAATGCGGGTGATTCTGTGCCAGTGGTGCCATCTTGAAAATTCACTGAAAAGGATAACTGCTTTTAGCCCTATAAATTCTGATTGAATCGTTCGATTTTGACGAAATTCACACAGTAGCCGCACCTTACTTCAAACCACGTTTGGTAGAAATTTAGTGGAAAAATTCGGTTGGAGCTGCCAGCTATGATAATTTTGGTGTCTTAAATTTGAAAAAATAAAAATTTGGAAGTGAAAACATTCAAACCATCGAATATCCTAAAAAATGTCCGTTTCTACAATAAAACCAATCTGTATACAAATCTTATGCTTAATCTACACAGTCAAAGTAAAACTTTGGAAATTTCATGTCGGACAAGAACGGTAACCCTTTCTCAGTTAACCTATATTTTTAGCTTCAAAAACTTCTGTTCACGGGAACTCATGAATCAATAATCAGATAGAATTGAAATTTACAGATTGCATTGGACTTAAGTAGGGCCAGGTCTGGTAGAAGCCATTTTGAATTGTAGGCAACTCTGTTCCAGTGGTGCCATCTTGAAAAATTACAAAGAAAAAAAATTGCTTTTTGCCCTATGAAATGTGAATAAGTTACCAGATTTCCATGAAATTGACACAGTAGCTGAACCTTACTTTAAACTCTGTTTGATAGAAATTTGGTTGAAAAATTCGATTGGTGCTGCCAGCTATGGTAATTTTTGTGTCTTTTTGTGAAAATTCGCTCAGGAAAATAAAACTTTTTGCCCTATAACTTCCAGTGCAGTCATGAAATCAATACGAATTTCATACAATTACTGGAACCTATTATAAACATTATTCATGCCAAATTTGGTTGAAAAGCCATGATAGGGTTGCCAGCTATTGTTGGTTTTGTGTTTGCTTGCAATATCTTTATTAAGCGGTTTTATCGTAGAATTTTCAATTGGTAATTACATTGTAGTGACAATAAACAGCAAATATTAAGCTTTCGATTATTTGAAAAAACTCGCTGCAGGTAACCCTAAATTTCTTTATACTCCTATAACTTCAAATGTTATGTAACAACGTGAAGCAGATGTGATATATTCTTGGCTTTGATACTGGCGAAAGGTTGCCAGCACGAGTCGGTTGTGCTACTTTTGTATCAATAAATGCTCACAGTTAGTATTCATACCGGAAACATTTACAATGAAAATAAATAACCGATGTTTCAAATCCCAAAGCTCTGCAAATTTTTCGGATCGCAGCCCCAAACTCCAACTTCAGTTACAGTGCTGCAGGCACTGAGCATTTTCTTCATTGATATTATATGAGATGCTGCTTTCAAAATTTTGTGAAATAAGCAACTGATAACGAATATAATTAACCCGTGTTTTGCTCTCATAAACGTTGAAATTCATGCCAGTGGTAATATCTGAAACCTTCTACCATATGAGTTATAATGCATTCTTGAGACAAAAGTAAAACGTGGCATTGGAAACAATTTGGCCGTAATAAGCAGCACATGTGGTGGAATATGCACTCAAAACCTGCACGATTCTTCTACTGTTCTTCGAACATTAGTGTTTCTAGCGGTTCAGGTGCGCTAGAGTTTTTTTTATTAGTTTCTTTATCCTGCTTGCATAGCCAACAACCTTTTTTTGATTGTTGTTAAGGATTTTGGTAAATCTGTGTATGCATTCGCTAGTACTAATTTCCTCAAATCATTCGATGTAACGTATGCACTAAATGTGAAACAGTCCATACTTATTTATTTACAAACCCCTTTGTATTCTCTTGGTAACTGTTACATCGGTTTGTTTTGCTCTATTCTTTACGCATTTTGATGTGAGCTAATTGTTTTCTAATAAATATGGATTCTATTTGCACTTTTCGACTCTTGCTGTAACTTGATTGCCGATAATGCTTGACTCCCGGCCCCGAAATCCCAGCCAATTTCTGATCCCGAAAATCCCGGGATTAGAGCTCATCAATCCCGGGATTTTCGGGACCAGAAATTGGCCGGGATCCCGGGATTGGATTCGCTAGCTGGGTGCCTAAAATCAGAACGGGAAAACTTGAAAATTATTAAATTGCGATAACTTTTGACAGAGTTATTTAATCATTACGAAATTTTTAGGACATATTGGTATTATTTAGTTGTAAATTTGTGTAGCTTTTGATGAGCGTGCTGGCAACCCTGTAGCTAGGGCAGGCACTGAAAGTGAAAACCTTCAAATCATCGTCTCTGTTGAAAAACTGCCGTTTCTTCAAAAAAAAGCCACTCATATGTAAATCTTGTGCTTTGTTTACATAAACAAAAAAAAAAATTGGATATGGTATAACGGGCGCGCCTGGTAACCCTTACCCAATTTACCTATATTTTTAGCATCAAAAACTTCTGTTCACGGAAACTCACGATCCAATGAGCAGAATTAATTGAAATTTGCAGAATGTATTGGTCTTATATAGGACCAAGTCTGATAGAAGTGATTTTGAAATGCGGGTGGTTCTGTGCCAGTGGTGCCATCTTGAAAAATCACTAAAAAAGATAACTGCTTTTAGCCCTATAAATTCTGATTGAATCGTTCGATTTTGACCAAATTCACACAGTAGCTGAACCTTATTTAACACCACGTTTGGTAGAAATTTGGTCGAAAAATTCGGTTGGACCTGCCAGCTATGATAATTTTGGTGTCTTAAATTTGAAAAAATAAAAATTTGGAAGTGAAAACATTAAACCATCGAATTTCCAAAAACTGTCCGTTTCTTACAATAAAACCAATCTGGATACAAATTTTATGCTTTATTTAAACGTTCAAAGTAAAACTTTGGAAATTTCATGTCGGACAAGAACGGTAACCCTTTCCCAGTCAACCTATATTTTTAGCATCAAAAACTTCTGTTCACGGGAACTCACGAATCAATAATCAGATACCATTGAAATTTACAGAATGCATTGGACTTAAGTAGGACCAGGTCTGACAGAAGCGATTTTGAATTGTGGGCAACTCTGTGCCAGTGGTGCCATCTTGAAAAATTACAAAGAAAAAAAACTGCTTTTTGCCCTATGAAATTTGAATAAGTAACCAGATTTTCATGAAATTGACACAGTAGCTGCATCCTACTCTAAACTCTGTTTGGTCGAAATTTGGTTGAAAAATTCGATTGGTGCTGCCAGCTATGGTAATTTTTGTGTCTTTGGATTTGAAAATTCGCTCAGGAAAATAAAACTTTTTGGCCTATAACTTCCAGTGCAGTCATGAAATCAATACGAATTTCATACAATTAATGAAACCTATTATAAACATTATTCAGGCCAAATTTGGTTGAAAAGCCACTATAGGGTTGCCAGCTATTGTTGGTTTTGTGTTTGTTTGCAATATCTTAATTAAGCGGTTTTATCGTAAAATTTTCAAATGGTAATGATATTGTAGTGACAATAAACAGCAAACATTAAGCTTTCCATTATTTGAAAAAACTCGCTGCAGGTAATTCTAAATTTCTTTATACTCCTATAACTTCGAATGTAATATAACAACGTGAAGCAGATGTGATATATTTTTGGCTTTGATACTGGCGAAAGGTTGCCAGCACGAGTCGGTTGTGCTACTTTTGTATCAATAAATGCTTACAGTTAGTATTCATACCGGAAACATTTACAATGAAAATAAATAACCGATGTTTCAATTCCCAAAGTTCTGCAAATTTTTCGGATCGCAGCCCCAAACACCAACTTCAGTTACAGTGCTGCAGGCACTGAGCATTTTCTTCGTGATGTTATATGAGATGCTGTTTTCGAAATTTTGTGAAATAAGCAACTGATAACGAATATAATTAACCCGTGTTTTGCTCTCATAAACGTTGAAATTCATGCCAGTGGTAATATATGAAACCTTCCACCATATGAGTTATAATGCATTCTTGAGACCAAAGTAGAACGTGGCGTTTGAAACAGTTTGGCCGTAATAAGCAGCTCATGTGGTGGAATATGCACTCAAAACCTGCACGATTCTTCTACTGTTCTTCGAACATTAGTGTTTCTAGCGGTTCAGGTGCGCTAGAGTTTTTTTTTTAGTTAAATCTAACTTTGGTTTCATTTTGCATGCTGAGATAATTCGGTACTTGTTTCCGAATGAAAGGGTTGAAACCACAAACTCCATCAACTTTGCTGCACAAACGCTTTCACATAAAAGACACACTGATGCTCTCATTACACAAGCTTATAGTTTTTTTTTTCTTCAAAAACTCTGAGTTTTAAAACACTTCATTATTTGTTCGATTTAATTTTTTCAATGTTTAATAACTTTCAATATTTAATAACCGTTGTCACGTAGTGCAAATAGATTCTACTCCAGAACTAATGAGACAGCAAAGTTACTCAAAATTTTTAGGTATTGCTGTCATATTAAAAAATTTGGCAATTATTGTCCAAATTTTGGTACTTTGTGTAAAATCTTCCTATAGAAATTCTAAATTTCGAGAAAAAATGTGACTTTTTTTATATATAATCAAGAAAATGATAATTTTTAAAATTTTCTACCTGATACACTAATATATAAAAATAACACTCTAATTTTATATCAAAAATAGATTTATATTTACACACTTACAAGTATTTCTGCTGGCAACTCCCTTGCATAATGAAAACTCAACTATGGGTGGTTGCTCACTTGTCAGCACCGTTGTACACTTGTACTGCATAGCTGCAAAGTGGTTGCGTTGGCATCATGCAGCGGCTATAGTATAATTTCTCTTAGAATTCATGAAAGCATACAAGTTAACGACTCTTCCACGAGTAAGCGTAAAAAAATGTAATGAGAATAAAACTCGTTGGAATTGTTCGTTCAAATATTTATTATAGCAATCGATCGCGTTCAGAAATCACTTACAATCAAAACCGACTTATTTCTATGTTTGCCTTTTTTATATGATTTACAATTACATATTAAGCAAAAATTAATGTTTCACAATATGTCATCAATTCTGTAGGGTCGAAAGTCCGATGCCCGCGAGTGTGCCAATTAATCAATAAATGCAATAAGCTATAGGGTGCGAAGTTCAAGCTAAAGGTAACTAGAATAATGCTTAGTACGGCAATAGGTGCGTGTGTTAACTTACATGCCTTTGGCAGACACCAAATAGTACTACATCTTGCACATACTATTGAAGCTGAGAGCAGTTGGACTTAGTGTATCGATACGAAATTCATTTGAAGATGTGCGTAATGTAAAGGCAGTGAGGCTGCATGCATTTCAACGCTCATATTTCGATATTTTGTGTACTTATTTTGCTGGACTATGCTTGCGAAATCGAAAATGAGGAAATTAGAGTATGAAATATAGGTAAATGCCTGATACATGTAATTAATTTCAGTTCATTTTTCACTTTTAAACCAAAATTTTTGAATTGGATTGTAGATAGATATATAGGTTAACACCATTCTCAAACGTGCCAGAACACCATTACTTTTGTCGCCTGTCCAGAATTACATTTTATATAATTGAATTGTGTATTAAAACAAATGTATTAAAATGTCATTGAAATACTTTGAGTCAGAAGATAATTGTGTATTAAAGTAAACTTTGCAAAATATGTAATGAAAAATAATTGAAATATTTTTAGTCAGATTAAAATTCAGTCGTCAACAGAACAGACGTTTTATTTTTCTTCAACGTACTCACGTTGATAACTGGCGCCCGAGCAGTATTAAAAAGTTAATCAGTGGAACATATTAAACCAAAAGTTCTTTAAATCCTTCGCAGAGGCTGGCAAGAATCTGATCAGTTGAAAAAAAGTTTAGCCGAATATTTGTAAGCGGTTCTGGTGACGCGGATTAGAAAACAGAGTAATAAGAATTATTCAAACTCAATTACTTTGTACCTTCCGCGTCCGCAATTGAAGCACCACAGTGAAGTTGTAGTGATGATTGTGAAGAAATACCGGAACAGTGACCAAAAGGGGCACATTAAAAAATCACTTAAAAGGATTTATCTCGAACCTGGAAACACAAGACCAGTGAAGTTGTACCACGAATAGGTTATTGTGAAGAAATACCGGAACATTGACCAAAAGGGACACATTACAACATCACTTAATTGGATTTATCTGGAACCTGCGAACCATAGACATGCGCACCCACGCAATATTTTTTATCCTCATGTGAGTACACAGAATATCCTTATCTACCACTATTTTGACAAAGTGAGCAAATTATATAATAATAATAATAATAATAATAGTCTTTATTTCATGTGCATAAACTTACAGCTATAATAAATTCAAACAAAATCCTCTGAACTTAAATTACGTTTATACCTAACATCAAGAAATAAAAATTTAAAGAATGAAATAAAATAAGACAGAATCCAACTAACTCGATATTTTATATTTTAAATGGTGCTGAAGAAGATGCAGATGAAATACGAAGCATTCAGTTGCTTTACGCAAGAGTCGAATGCCCGTTAATAATATAGAAAAAAAAACATGAATCGTCAATTTATGGTGGGGGACTCATAAATTTAGCTAAGATATAAAAGACCGTAGATAGAGAAAAATAGCAAAAATAATATTGGAAAAAAAACATTGAGAACAAATGCAAAGGTTATATTAAGGGATTCAACAGTTTTTCAACGCCCAAGTGATCAATAGAAAAGAGCCAAGATTTGATTTTTTTCGAAAACGTTGTCTTTCTGGACTCGCCTCTAATATTTGGTGGCAAAAGGTTAAAAAGACGAGGTGCAACAATGCTGTAAAAGCGACTAAAGTGCGATTTATTGCAAATGGGAACTACCACTAAATTTCTGGTGTTAACCCGTAGATTAGCTGAATCATAAACTCTTGGTGTTTGATAAATTGAGTTCTCAAAGAAAATTCGTAGAACCTTAAAAAAATACAAATGCCTTAATGGAAGTGTACCTAGTGCTTGAAATAGATTAAAACTTGGCGTTCTGCGGTGAACTTTGAAAATAATTCGAACGGCATGTTTTTGTTTTACAATCAATGGTTCCAGCTTATTAAAATGTGTACCTCCCCAGCAGCTTAATCCATATTGTAGTTTAGACAAAAACAGACCGTTGCACAGTGGCCGATTTTTCGGAAAAGCTGGCCAAAATTGGAAAATTTTTTTTTGGAAATTATCAAGTAGCACATGGTAAAGTGTGCCAAGGTGCACTACTGTGTATAGCTACGGAAGCTTAATGAGCTTTCATGTGTACTTTTCGAGTTAGAGCAGGTCGAACAGACATGTTTCGGAGACACGCCTGTCAGTTGTCTCGAGTCTATAAATTTGCGTAGTTCATAAAGTGTCGGTGCAGTGCTCCAGAGTGATTTTTCTCTACCTAGTCCAATGGAAGGTGTTGTATTGAAGGTATTTATAACATATTATGTGAATCGTCTGCTTTAAATGAAAGAAATGCCTGTAAATATGCACGACCGGATTTTTTGTCAACATTTTACCTATACCCACGTTGAAAGTTATGAGATTAATGGAGATTAGTGGTCTACCAACGTTTTTTATTACGATTACAGTATAATTTATTGATATTTTGCAAGATCCCGTGCCACGGGGCACCACTGTATTTTTGGTGTCTGTTTTATTGCACGGTGCGTTGGTGGCTCTGCAGTGCGTGCTGAGAGCAAGTTGCAGTAAAATCGAGTTTTGGGTTCCTTGGGGACTCCCTGGCGAATACGCAGGAAGTCCCTGAAGAATATGACTTTTTGATATGATTGTATAGCATATAAGGGGCTATACGAGCAGTGACGTAGTGTGCTTTTCGGGGGCCCATGGATTTTTTTTTTAATTTTCTAATCTCTAATTTTTCTTAGTATTTCAATTATTTTTTGTAAACGATTTGAATTATTCCAGAGACCATCAGTGTTGTACAATGTATTCACCGTGAAATTTGCCATGCATTGTATAAACAGTTGTTTTTGGATCTGGGCGACAAAATAAAGTTTCTAGAACAACATCTATTCAAAGATAAAAGGGGATCTTTTACGTTCGATACAAGCGAGAAAAATGCATTGATGGAATTTATCAACAACTTGAAAATAAAATGGATTAACAGTAAAAGAACGCATGAAAGTTTTGTGACAAAAAACGCAGAGTGGTTGAATGGCACTATAGCCTTCAAAGTGTGTTAAATGAAGACGGAATTATTCATAAACTCATGCCATGTTTAATAAAACGAACTTTTAATTTTTTAAACCGAAAAAAATAGCACACTATCATCAAAGGCTCCTATTGAGATTTCGAGTGCAGAGTTGATATCAGATAACTCTGACGCAAGCTCATATGCAGACTATGGTTCTGCATCTGATAGTGATTAAGATTAGGCTGTTATAATTTTTAATAGCTTTATAACTCGTTAAGGGTTAAATGAATCATTATAATTATAATGACTGACTGCAATAATATTATTTTGTACAATAAAATTCATTAAATGACTTATATGTCTTTTTTTTCCTTCTGCGCCTTCCACCAATGTTGCAAATAAATTAAGCTTCAATTGGACGGCCTCTTTTATATTGTAGGCATGTTAAACAATAATTTTGTAATTTTCTTTTTATATTTACCGAAAATATAATTTTTTTTTTTGATAATCAACCGAAAGAACCACGTACTTGATGTTTGGCTTCAATTGAAAAACGTAAATTCAATATTCACAGTACAAGTCAGCCATTTTTTATCCGCCATTTTGAATTTTGAAAAAACAATATCATATTCGAATTGAGCAACTAAAAAAACTACAGTTCTGGAAGTTTTTCTGTAATCGGATAACTTTTGAGGATTTTGGCCAGCTTTTCCGGAAAATCGGCCACTGTGGTTGTTAACTAGTTTTAAGACTGAAAAGGGACAATATAGGCTTAAGTGATACAATTGTCTTACCACATTATTGAAATATGCTTTCAGATACACGGTGTGATGTCTCCAATTTAATTTGGTGTCAATTAACACTCCCAAATACATAAAACTATCAACTCTTTCA
>OZ022263.1:128840863-128895863 GCA_963978885.1 Nemotelus pantherinus
TTTGGAAGTGAAAACATTCAAACCATCGAATATTCAAAAAAATGTCCGTTTCTTACAATAAAACCAATCTGTATATAAATCTTATGTTTTATCTACACGTTCAAAATAAAACTTTGGAAATTTCATGTCGGACAAGAACGGTAACCCTCTCCCAGTTAACATATATTTTTAGCATCAAAAACTTCTGTTCACGGAAACTCACGAACCAATAATCAGATACAGCTAAAATTTACAGAATGCATTGGACTTAAGTAAGACCAGATTTGATAGAAGCGATTTTGAATTGTGGGCAAGTCTGTGCCAGTGGTGCCATCTTGAAAAATTACAAAGAAAAAAAACTGCTTTTTGCCCTATGAAATGTGAATAAGTTGCCAGATTTTCATGAAATTGACACAGTAGCTAAACCTATTTCTAATCTCTGTTTGGTGGAAATTTGGTTGAAAAATTTGATTGGTGCTGCCAGCTATGGTAATTTTTGTGTCTTTGGTTTTGAAAATTCGCTCAGGAAAATAAAACTTTTTGCACTATAACTTCCAGTGCAGTCATGAAATCAATACGAATTTCATACAATTAATGAAACCTGTCATAAACATTATTCAGGCCAAATTTGGTTGAAAAGCCACGATAGGGTTGCCAGCTATTGTTGATTTTGTGTTTTATTGCAATATCTTTATTAAGCGGTTTTATCGTAGAATTTTCACAGCAAATATTAAGCTTTCGATCATTTGAAAAAACTCGCTGCAGGTAACCCTAAATTTCTTTATACTCCTTAAACTTCGAATGTAATATTACAACGTGAAGCGGATGTAATATATTATTGGCTTTGATACTGGCGAAAGGTTGCCAGCACGAGTCGGTTGTGCTACTTTTGTATCAATAAATGCTTACAGTTAGTATACATACCGGAAAAATTTACAATGAAAATAAATAACCGATGTTACAATTCGCAAAGTTCTGCAAATTTTTCGGATCGCAGCCCCAAACACCAACTTCAGTTACAGTGCTGCAGGCACTGAGCATTTTCTTCATTGATGTTATATGAGATGCTGCTTTCAAAATTATGTGAAATAAGCAACTGATAACGAATCTAATTAACCCGTGTTTTGCTCTCATAAACGTTGAAATTCATGCCAGTGGTAATATCTGAAACCTTCCACCATATGAGTTATAATGCATTCTTAAGACGAAAGTAAAACGTGGCATTTGAAACAGTTTGGCCGTAATAAGCAGCTCATGTGGTGGAATATGCACTCAAAACCTGCACGATTCTTCTACTGTTCTTCGAACATTAGTGTTTCTAGCGGTTCAGGTGCGCTAGAGTTTTAACTTTAGAGCTTAGTAGGTTTTTTTTCTTGATTTTCTTAAGAAGCATAAAATTCATCCACGGCTTTAGTGGTTTAAATTTATTAGAGCGAGTGCTACGGCTGCAATTTGAAATGTGACGCTCTAGGATGCAAAGAAAGAGGTCAAAGGCAGTAGAGGGATTATCAGCCAAATATACTTCCTCCCATAACTCATGATTTAAAGCTGTTTTCAGAGATTGGAAGTCAATGTTTTGACATGGAATGTAATTATGTCCAACCCGTCCATTTCTGTTACAAGTTAGCTGAATTAAAATTAAACTATGATCCGTAATATGCAGATTATGTACCGTGGACTTGTAAAGGATAGTGTTGTTTTTGTGCAGCCTCAGATAAATATGGTCTAGACAAGATTTTGAAGCATTCAATTCACGAGTGGGTTCAGTAATTAAAGATTCGAAACCGTGGGACGCCAGATTTGAAATTAAGTAGTCAGATTCCGAACTATTCGATAAAATATTGATATTGAAATCTCCTAGGAGTATTACATTTCTACTGGTTATTGATTCTAAAAATTTTGAAAACTCATCAGTAAAAACACCAGAGCTAAATTTATGAAGTCTGTAGACACAGATGAAAACATATGTGGAACCAGCAATTACACAGTTTAGAATGATATTAGATCGCAAGAGGTTAATCTGAGATTGTGAATATCACACTTTAGGTCATTCTTAAAAAATACAGCTACGCCTCCAGCAGAGTACGAATCATTACACGTAGTGGAAAAATTATAGCCAGGGATATGAAAGTCAGATATTTCGGAGTTGTATATCCAAATTTCAGATAAAAAGATTAAATCAGGAATATGATCCAAACTAGCGATATGTGACACAAAAAGATCAAAATTTTTTCGCAAGCTTCTAATGTTTTGATGAATGGCTGAGAAGTTTGCGTTGATATCACCGTATGCGTGCTCAACACAAAGGCAGTTGAAAGAGTTAGAGTCAGAAAAGGAAGAAGAACTGGCAGAATCAAATAATGACATAGTAGATGTATATTTAAATGTTTAGAATATCTTGACGACTCCTTATTATAATTGGAGAATCTCCTTCTTTTTTTCTGACTAGAATGGTTGAATTCTTAACCCAAACATATTTGCATCTGTTTTTTTTGTTTTAATAGTTTTGCCTCTCTTAGCAGCGATCTGTTATAGCAAGTTAATGAATCGTTTATATAAACGGGATTGTTTTTATAACTATCACCAAAAATATCAGCCTTTAGTTTTATTTTCTCAGACCGCATCTTGTTCATTATCCTATTATTGGAAGAATACGATGAAAATTTAACACAAACCACTTTCAGCGAATCGGTATGGTTTGTTTTTTTAGCGAAGCAGCTTTGTATTTCATCCGCGCTCACCTCAATTCCAACCCCAACGGTAAAAAGTTTAGAGATGTTATCGTTAACCGTCGAGCCACGATCAATAGGGATACCAACAATATCAATTGAATTCTTTAACATTTCTTCTTCAAAATAATTAATTTTAGATTCTAAATTACAAACAGTTTTTCCAAAATATTGTTTTTCTCCTCTAAACGGCTTATTTTAGCAAGAGCATCCGAGTTTATTTGCTGCAGCTTCAAAATTTCTTTGAATAAAATTTCCATCGTCACTTCAGCTTGAACATAGATATGCGATTTCGCCGGCATGCTGCTAACGGATGTATTCGATGTCGACGGCCCTCTGTTAACATATATATTCGAGGTCGACGGCGCACTGTTAACGGATGTATTCAATGTCGACGGCACACTGTTAACGGATGGACCTGGTCTGGAAGCCATGTTGGTCGAGCAATCAACGGATGCCGAGGCAGCTAGCGGACTCACTGCATTATCATGAAGCATTGAATCTCTACGACGGTTCACACAGCAACTACACTTATATTTTTGTTTGTACTTTTCTAAATACTCGATCTCTTTGGGACCGATTTTTGCACACTTTGCATGCAGAAAGTTTAAACAAATCGAACACTGCACTTTGCTATCTAGTCTTTCGACTTTATTTTTGCACACATCGCACTTCATTTTAAGAGTGAATTCTGACACGTCTGACCCCACCAACGTTTAAATACAGAATGAATATTGATAAGACCAGTGAGTGTATTATTAACCACAAAGTGAAAAGCTATAGTTGGTTATTAAAGTGGAAATGATGCAAGAGACCATTCATCAATTAACCGGGGCAGTGAATGCTCAGATTGAATTAACGAAGAGCATCGTATTCAGACTGCAGAAGTTGGAGGAAACCCAGAACGGGCCTGCACAAACTTCAGCCGCCGAGTCTCCTCTCCGTGGTCCCACCACAGAGGAAGAGCTCAAGGAAATTTGTAAATTGCCAGATTGTGTCCGGCATTTACCGATATTCGAGCGGAATCCTACCGAATATATTTCCTGGGTGCACAATGTGGAAACCATATTAAATGATTTCGCAATTGTTCGCGGCAAACCACTATTCAGGGCGATTTCACAATGCATCCGCCAGAAAATTAGAGGGCTGGCAAATTTGGCGCTCATTTCATATAACATATTCGATGACAACTGGTCATCAATAAAAAAGTGTTTATCTTTACATTACGCTGGCAAGAGGGATATTCGCACCTTAGAATATCAGCTTAACCTCTTGAGGCAGGGGAATATGTCCCTGGATGAATTTTACGCCAACGTTAAGCACCAGTTCTCCTTAATCGTAAATAAGATTAAAACGGATGACTTTTCGTCGGAAACGGTGAGCGTGCTCATAGAAACTTATAGGAACCGAGCACTAGATGTATTTGTACGCGGGGTTAACGGAGATCTTTCCAGGATGCTGGTTATACAAAGGCCCAAGTCGCTACCTGAGGCATATACGTCATGCCTCGAAGTCCAAAACTTGAACTTTCGTGTAACCTCCGTCCACAAGGCCAATGTAAATAACTCAGTGACGGCACCTATTAACCAAATTTTTGCTCCACATCAAGGGAAGTCGTTTCCCAAAATTCCACCAAAACCATGCCCAAGGGCCGCACCGAGAGCATTACCTACCTACCAGAGGAACGAAGCTTACAACATTCAGCATGAACAACGCCCACAACCACCAGCAAGGTCGTCATTCCGAAACTACCAGTTCCAATGGAGATAGATTCATCAATACAAACCAGACAGATTGATTACCTGAATCTGAAAGACGATAAAGATCCTGCTAAAAGATATAGAACCTCTGACAATTACCCTCGCAAACAGCAAAGGATAAATGTTCTGGAGACACTGGATGAACAGCCGTGCGGAGGAGAACAGGAGCAACTCCATGAAGACTACTATGAAATCGCAGATCTTCATCTCGAGTATGAACAGGACGAATGTCACGAAGTAAATTTTATGACGCAAGCCCCTCTAGAATTCCATACTTAGAATATAGAACTAGAGACGGCAAAACCCTTAAATTCCTTGTTGATACGGGTGCCAATAAGAAATTTATACGACCCGAATTAGGCGCAAAGAGAAAACCAGTCAAACGCCCATTTAAAATACAATCAACAGGAGGTGACATAGTGATAAGGAACCAAATTTCAGGAAAATTCTTCTCTAGCATTGGAAACGATTACACAATAAATTTCTTCATTCTACCGGGACTCATCTTTCGATGGGATAATCGGAGATGACACCCTGAAAGACTTCAAAGCGATAATCGATAGAAAAAATAGCGTATTAAAAAGCAATCCAAACATTGTAATCCCGCTGAAAGAGAAGTTCTCTACTCAGGTGAATAATATAGAAGTCAGAGATAGTCATCTGAACCTTGAAATAAAAGCTAAATTAAAAAGAATCATACATAAATTTCAAAATCTTTTCGGACCGGTGGACAACAGCCAAATTATCGATACAAACATTAAGGCAGAGATCAGAACAATAACAGATGAACCAATAAACGCAAAATCATATCCATATCCTTCTGCTATGCGTGAGGAGGTCGACAGCCAAATAAAAAAAACTATTGAAGGACGGAATCATTAGGCCTTTCAAGAGCCCTTACAATGCTCCCGTTTGGATAGTCGCAAAAAAACTGACTCTTCCGGATCTCGAAAATACAGAATGGTAATCAACTTCAATTAATTGAATGCGGTGACCATACCGGACACTTATCCCATCCCGGATATATCCAACACAATAGCCAGCCTTGGTGAAGCGAAGTATTTCACGACATTGGACTTGACCTCAGGCTTTCACCAAATCCAAATGAGCGAACGCGATATACCGAAGACAGCTTTTTCAACAATGAATGGAAAATTCAAATATACAAGATTACCCTTCGGATTGCAAAATGCTCCCGCAATATTCCAAAGAATGATCGATGATGTCCTCCGGGAATATATAGGCAGAATATGTTACGTCTACGTTGACGACATAATCATATTCGGAAGAACGGAGGCGGAACACTTCGAAAACTTAGAGAAAGTCTTTTCCGAGATCGAAAAAGCTAATTTACGAATCAATCTGGACAAGACCGAATTTCTAAAAAAAGAAACGGAATTCCTAGGTTACATCATTTCCAGTGAGGGGATAAGGCCAGACGCCAAGAAGATAGCAGCAATACAGAACATTAAACCACCTTCTAATCTGAAAGATCTGAAAAGTTTCCTGGGACTGACATCATATGACCGCCGTTTCATAAGGGATTTCGCTAAAATTGCCAAGCCGTTGACTAATATATCAAGAGGTGAAAAAGGGCAAGTTAAGTCAACCCAATCCAAAAAGATTTCAATCGAGATGGGAGAAATAGAGCTAAAAGCGTTTAACGAATTGAAGGAAATTTTAGCCTCACCCGAAATACTAACCTTTCCAGATTTCTCTAAGGATTTCATATTGACCACAGACGCATCGAATACGGCCTTCGGAGCAGTGCTTTCTCAGGGCAAAATCGGAAAGGATAAGCCAATCACATACATTTCCCGATCCCTTGATAAAACCGAGGAGGCGTATGCAAAAAAGGAGAAGGAAATTCTTGCCATTGTCTGGGCCCTGGACAAGCTAAGAAACTACCTCTATGGAGCACAAAAGGTGAAAATACTCAACGACCATCAGCCACTGACGTTTAGCTTGAGCAATAGGAACAACAATGCCAAGCTCAAAAGGTGGAAGGCTCGTATAGAAAAATACAACTGCAATTTCGTATACAAACCTGGAAAAACGAATAACGTTGCTGATGCACTATCAAGGTTAGAAATAGAAGCCAACATTCTTACATCTAATTCATCCCAGATGGCACATAGTGCCGATGAAGACAGCACCGACCTCATTCCTTTTTGCGAGGCACCTATGAACGTATTTAAGAACAAAAGAGGCTCTCATAAAAACGCTAAAAGAAAACTTAAATCCCAATGTCATAAATGAGCTCAAAAATCCCGAACCGTACATACAGCTCCTGCAAGAAGTGTTTAGGGAACATTTTTGAAGATTCCGAATCCGCATAGCACAGCAAGTTGTGCAGGACATTACAAACCCCGATAACAGAAGGCAATCATAGATAAAGAGTACAGAAGAGCTCACCGTAATCATGACGAAAATAAGAAACAAATTTTAGAACAATTCTACTTCCCTCAAATGACTAAAGAAATAAAGAAGTATATCAAATCTTGCGAAATTTGCAACTGCAATAAATATGACCGCCATCCCAATAGGTTGGAGCTACAGAATACCTCAATACGCAGGTATCCTTCAGAAATCTTGCATCTTGATATCACGGAATACCAAGGAGAGAAATTTATCACATGCATCGACAAGTTTACTAAATTCGCAAAATATTTTCGAATAAAAAAAAACTCTAGCGCACCTGAACCGCTAGAAAAACTAATGTTCGAAGAACAGTAGAAGAATCGTGCAGGTTTTGAGTGCATATTCCACCACATGCGCTGCTTATTACGGCCAAATTGTTTCAAATGCCACGTTTTACTTTTGTCTCAAGAATGCATTATAACTCATATGGTAGAAGGTTTCAGATATTACCACTGGCATGAATTTCAACGTTTATGAGAACAAAACACGGGTTAATTATATTCGTTATCAGTTGCTTATTTCACAAAATTTTGAAAGCAGCATCTCATATAATATCAATGAAGAAAATGCTCAGTGCCTACAGCACTGAAACTGAAGTTGGAGTTTGGGGCTGCGATCCGAAAAATTTGCAGAACTTTGGGAATTGAAACATCGGTTATTTATTTTCATTGTAAATGTTTCCGGTATGAATACTAACTGTGAGCATTTATTGATACAAAAGTAGCACAACCGACTCGTGCTGGCAACCTTTTGCCAGTATCAAAGCCAAGAATATATCACATCTGCTTCACGTTGTTATATAACATTTGAAATTATAGGAGTATAAAGAAATTTAGGGTTACCTGCAGCGAGTGTTTTCAAATAATCGAAAGCTTAATATTTGCTGTTTATTGTCACAACAATATCATTACCAATTGAATATTCTACGATAAAACCGCTTAATAAAGATATTGCAAACAAACACAAAACCAACAATAGCTGGCAACCCTATCATGGCTTTTCAACCAAATTTGGCCTGAATAATGTTTATAATAGGTTCCAGTAATTGTATGAAATTCGTCTTGATTTCATGACTGCACTGGAAGTTATAGGGCAAAAAGTTGTATTTTCCTGAGCGAATTTTCAAAACCAAAGACACAAAAATTACCATAGCTGGCAGCACCAATCGAATTTTTCAACCAAATTTCTATCAAACAGAGTTTAGAGTAAGGTTCAGCTAATGTGTCAATTTCATGAAAATCTGGTAACTTATTCACATTTCATAGGGCAAAAAGCATTTTTTTTTTCTTTGTAATTTTTCAAGATGGCACCACTGGCACAGAGTTGCCTCCAATTCAAAATCGCTTCTATCAGACCTGGCCCTCCTTAAGTCCAATGAATTCTGTAAATTTCAATTCTATCTGATTATTGATTCGTGAGTTCCCGTGAACATAAGTTTTTGAAGCTAAAAATATAGGTTAACTGAGAAAGGGTTACCGTTCTTGTCCGACATGAAATTTCCAAAGTTTTACTTTGACTGTGTAGATTAAGCATAAGATTTGTATACAGATTGGTTTTATTGTAGAAACGGACATTTTTTAGGATTTTCGATGGTTTGAATGTTTTCACTTCCAAATTTTTTTTTTTTTCAAATTTAAGACACCAAAATTATCATAGCTGGCAGTTCCAACCGAATTTTTCAACCAAATTTCTACCAAACGTGGTTTGAAGTAAGATGCACCTACGGTGTAAATTTCGTCAAAATCGAACGATTCAATCAGAATTTTTAGGGCTAAAAGCAGTTATCTTTTTTAGTGATTTTTCAAGGTGGCACCACTGGCACAGAATCGCCCGTATTTCAAAATCACTTCTATCAGACTTGGTCCTATATAGGACCAATATATTCTGCAAATTTCAATAAATTCTGTTTATTGGATCGTGAGTTTCGGTGAACAGAAGTTTTTGGTGCTAAAAATATAGGTAAATTGGGCAAGGGTTACCAGGCGTGCCCGTTATACCATATCAAATTTTATTTTTTGCCTATGTAAACAAAGCACAAAATTTACATTTGAAGGTTTTTTTTTTTAAGAAACGACATTTTTTCAAGAGAGACGATGATTTGGAGGTTTTCACTTTCAGTGCCTGCCCTAGCTACAGGGTTGCCAGCACGCTCATTAAAACGTACATTTATCTACAACTAAATAAAACAAACATGTCCTGCAAATTTCGTAATAATGGAATAGCTCTGTCAAAAGTTATCACAATTTAAAAATTTTCAAATTTTCCCGTTCTCATTTTAGGCACCCAGCGCACACATGGGGTTAAAAAATTCCAAAACGATATCTGATTCACATGTAGAACAGGTTCGAAATTTATTTCATCAACTTTAATTTTGCAAAAAATATTTGTGTACGGAATAATAGGTATATTAAAAAAATCACTAAAATGGCCGCCGGCGCCAAAGGGTTAAAGATTATTAACTTTTTGTGAAACCTGGCACTATTCTGCATATACACTAATGTGTCCTGAAAATTTCAGCTCAATCGGATGGCGCGTTCCTGAGATTTTTTCACTGAAATTTTTTGATGATATATATATATATATATATATATAGAAATATGAATTTTTGGCCAAAGTGATTTTAATACTAATGTTCTTCTTCGAACATTAGTAACAAGTCAGTACTGCATTTGAGGGACAAGATGACTAAAGTACTACACTTCTTCACAGTGCCTAAAGTGTTGGTGATGGATAATGAAGGAAGCCTTGTAAGCCCGATTATTTCCAACTACGTTAATATCCTGGGCATAGAAACATACAGGACACCATGCCAGAAAAGTGAGGTAAATGGAACTGTGGAAAGAGCTCATTCCACCATAATGGAGATCGCTAGATGTATTACAAAGGAGTACCCGGACTTCTTGACGAAAGAAATCATCAACATTGCCGTTGACCGATACAATAACACGATTCATTCAGTAACAAACAGAAAACCTAGCGACGTATTTTTCGGAAGAGAACAGCGAATAAATTATCAAAATTTAGTAGATTTTAAAAACAAAGTCAATGACAATTCGATAAATCAAATTCGAAGGAAGCAGAAGCGTAAGCTGAACAACGAAATTCCAAAAGACAAGAGCCAAAAACTTATGATTCTGGACAAACCATATAGGTAGCAGTGAAACAAATTCAGGGCAAACACAAACCTATTTTCAAGAAACAGATCGTAGCCAAAGACAATTAAGTTACCGTAACGACCGCCAGTGGCAGGCGAATTCATAAGCCCCATATAAAAAACTCTGGGCAATAAGGCATCTTTCCTCTCGTTTCAGTACAACGTGGACAAACAAAACTACGTCAACAAACGTTTATGAGTACCTAGGACCAATAGCAACTATCAAGTTAGGAAGCGGACGAATAATAAACGACAGCATGAAACTCATAGACGCCATCGACTTGAACAACTATTACGAGCAATACAAGATCAACAGAAATCTGATGGACTCAACGAATGCGATGCTGCGGCAATACAACAACATTATTGGACACCTAGACGACCGTATCACCGATACATATGAACTATAAATAAATGATGTTTAATCGACTGAGTATCATGCGAAATGAAGTAAATGAAATAGTGCAGGCCGAACAGTTAGCTTAAAATAGAATTGTCAACTCCTTTTTATTAAACAAGGAAAAAATGAACCAACTTATAGCACAAATTGAAACACTTCCCTATGAAAATGAGGTTGAGGCTATAGAATATGCCGAACCAACAATGGTAGCAAAAGGATCACTTCTGTTGTACATTATTTCACTGCCCAAGACCGGTAGAAAAGAATACAATCACGTCACCGTTAGACCAACAACTAAGAATGATAAGCGAGTTTATATGCAGTCTGAGGAACTACTAACCAGCGAGATGGAAAATTATATCATAAAGAAAGTATGCAACAATATCAAGAACGTCATGGTTTGCAAAGAAAGCCAAGTAACCAAATTAGACAATGACTACTGCGTCAGTCGTCAACTAAAAGGCGCAACAACGAAATGCACATATCTTGTCACCTTTTTAAGTGCAACACAGTATAAAAACCCTTCGTCACCAACTGTGACACAAGGGCGGCAGTTTTCGGCGGCTTCGGCTCACGAGAATGGGTCGTGAGTGGGCGCCACTCGCTTCTGACCCAGAAACTACCAACAAACCGTCGCTCCGAAGCGAGAAGACGGCGACGGGTGCTCCGTGTAATCAACTAACGCGACCGGTAATGACAGAAGCGCCAGCGTTACAATATCTAACACAACACTTTAATATCCGTAATTTACTCAAATAGCTTAATTCAACAATTTACACTTCCTACGGCGCCGCGTTACACTTCTATATTCAAAATTCAAAACTACGCCCTGGTATACACGTTAATCTCTTCTACACTTTTTATATATATTATTTCAACTTAAACATTAACTAACCTGAATCAATTTCGAATAACCTCCCACGATCAAATCGCTGGTTCAGATGGTCTTCCTACATCAGTCGGGTAAATCCCCAAATTCGAATCACCTCGCTGCTTGCGCCTCCGCCACTTTCGCTCCAAACTCGATCGTCGGTACTCACGGAATTCTCCTTCACTTTTTAGCGCAACAAAATCTTCGCCGCACAGATTCTCCGTCTATCAACAGCTACTCCGCGGCAAACTTATTTCCAAGTACTTCACCCAAATTCGTTGGCTTTCGCTGGTATCTTTTTCGAGCGCTCCTTAGTCGGTCGTTACCCAAGTAAAAATATGGAAAGAAAATCTTGCATGAGTTTCCAATCTCGATCACCCGGACACCTCCAATCTCACCTGCTTTCAGATCCAGAATAAGGTTCCGATCGTCGTCGGTTAGCCATGTAACCTCGCTAGGTGTTTTTCAGTTACCGCTTCTGCGGTATCGAGCAGACCCGTTGCTGCTCGAGTCTTTGGCCCAGTACGCTGGGGCATTGGCCCCTCGTCTTTGACGCGTTCACCTTTCGCTCGCCCGTCACTTCGCCGTAGTTCTGCTGATTTGGAACGCATCTTGCGATTTCCTGACCGCTTGGCGGCACTCTTGTCCCTTGTTTATCGCTCCCTCAGCTGTCGTGTTGACATGACAACTGTCACGACGACCATTTCCATTGCAGATTGTTTACTGGATTTGGTGGGTTGATTGGGGTGATCAATGTGGACCCTATGGCGGCGGTGATGGATTTAGCGGTGGCGTCGGCATATGGGTGATATAATCAATATGAAGACGAAAGTAGTGGATAGATGCCTGCGGCCGATGGCGGTGTAGGTCCAGGAGGATACAACCAAGGCGGCGAGATGCCCTTGCAGCTTCGTAACGAGGTGGCTATGAACAGATACTTTTCCGCTTACATCTATTTTTCTTTTATTAATCCTACTCTATGTCTATTCACCTATTATATTCACATCTTCTTTGTAGAGAAACACTCGCTGGCGTAACAATCTGGAGGGTAGTTTTGTAATCCAATTCAACAACGAGACAATCCGGATCAAAAAGAAGGCTTTCACGAACGAAAAAGCCCAAGTACTCCAGGTTTTGCCACCAGTATTCCAGGCCAGACCAGATAAGGACTTACGGCTTGACTTGGAGTACCTCCACACTCTTCACCTAAATAACACCAGCAAGCTGAACAACCTACTCACCAATCATGAGAAATCCTTGATAACAGATATAA
This sequence comes from Nemotelus pantherinus, assembly GCA_963978885.1. Taxonomy (NCBI): domain Eukaryota; kingdom Metazoa; phylum Arthropoda; class Insecta; order Diptera; family Stratiomyidae; genus Nemotelus; species Nemotelus pantherinus. The sequence continues at coordinate 128,853,451 of OZ022263.1, forward strand.
CTCTCTTTGCAGTACTAATTTTAACAAATGGTATACTTGTAGTCTCCAAATGCAGAAGCAGCAGAAACAAGCTTGAGATCACCCATCCGAAAACACCTAACCTACTAGATGTCCAACCTATTAGGCTTAACATCCAGGACATTCAATCCATCAACCTTAACGTATAATCTGCGGGACGCAGAGACTTCAAGAGGGAGGAGTTAACACCATTCTCAAACGTGCCAGAACACCATTACTTTTGTCGCCTGTGCAGAATTGCATTTCATATAATTGAATTGTGTATTAAAACAAATGTATAAAAATGTCATTGAAATACTTTGAGTTAGAAGATAATTGTGTATTAAAGTAAACTTTGCAAAATATGTAATGAAAAATAATTGAAATATTTTGAGTCGGATTAAAATTCAGTCTTCAACAGAACAGACGTTTTATTTTTCTTCAACGTACTCACGTTGATAACTTATATAAGTAAAATAAATATAACGAAGCAGATAAGGAACACAGTAGAGAAGGCAGTGCTTTTGTGCCTTTATGCAGTGCAAGCCTCTCTGTATAGAATTGTTGCATTATTTATAATTTCACTATTTGATCTCAGCGAAGTCAAAAGCTTGTCGCACACCATTCCGACACGACACGTCACAATACGACACGACAAAAATCTGTGAGAATCAATTGCATGTAATTGTATGAACGCCCGCACACTTGACCAAAACATCACGACAAGACACGTCAGGGAAATATTTTTGTCGTTTGAGATGTTTGAATTTAATCCAATCCGACAAATGTTGTACAACGTTGTGATGTGTCGTGTCGGTTAAGTGTGCGGGCTTTCATATAGCTTCATAGATTTTATGATAAGCATCAGTAGTCGTTCGGCAGTTTGATATTTAAACAAGAATGCATTCTAACTCATATGATGGAAAGGTTGGAGATATTACCACTGGTATGAATTTCAAAGTATATAAGAGAAAAACACTTGTTAATTATACTCGTTATCAGTCGTTTGTTTCACAAAACTTTGACACCAGCATCTCATATAACATCAATGAAGAAAATGCTCAGTGCCTGCAGCACTGTGATTGAAATTGGTGTTTGGGGCTGCGATCTGGAAAATTTGGAGAACTTTGGGAATTTAAACGTTGGTTTTTTATTTTCATTATAAATGTTTCCGGTATTTATTGATACAAAAACAGCACAATCGACTCGTGCTGGCAACCATTTGTCAGTATCAAACCCAAAAATATATCACATCTGCTTCACGATGAATTTAACCTATCCTGCGAACTTCGTCTCGATCCGATGACTGCATTCGAATTTTTCATACAATCGAAAATTTTATATTTGCTGTTTATTGTCACTACAATATCATCACCATTGGAAAATTTTACGATAAAAGTTAAAGGGCGAATAGCTTTATTTTCCTGAGCGAATTTTCAAAAACAAAGACACAAAAACTACCATAGCTAGCACCACCAATTTAGTTTTTAAATTAAATTTCTGTTTTTTTTTCTTACCAAACATGGCCTGGAGTAAGGTTCAGCTACTGTGTCAATTTCATGAAAATCTGGTAACTGAATCAGAATTCATAGCGCAAATAGCAGTGTTTTTCTGTGTACTTTTTCAAGATGACACCACTTGCATAGAGTTGCCCACAATTCAAAATCGCTTACATCAGACCTGGTCCTATGTTGTCCGTAAATTTCAACTGTATCTGATTATTGGCTCGTGAGTTCCTGTGAACAGACGTTTTTGATGTTAAAAATATATGTAAATTGGGAAACGGTTACCGTTCTTGTCCGACATGAAATTTCCAAAGTTATACTTGGACCGTATGTACAAAGCATTAAATTTGTACACAAGTTGGTTTTTATTGAAAAAAACGAACATATTTAAGGAGTATCGATGATTTTAATAATTTCACTTTCAGTGCCTGCCGTAGCTACAGCGTTGCCAGCACTTCCATCAGAAACAATGGAAGTGTGCAACTTAATAACATTACCATGTTCTGTAAATTTCAAATTGATTTGATAATCAACTAAAAAGTTATCGCAATCCAAAAATTTTCAAATTTTCCCAATCCCATTTAAGGTGCCTAGCGCACACATTATGTTTTTCAAAAACATAATCATATTCACTTTAAAAACACGTTCAGAATTTCTTACATAGACTTTATTTTTCCAAAAGCTATTTTTTGACAGAATAATAGGTATATTCAAAATATCACTAAAATGTCCGCCGGCGCCAATAGGCTAAATATTATGAACTTTTTGGGGGATATGACACTATTCTGCATATACACCAATGTACCCTGAAAATTTCAGTTCAACCGAATGACGCGTTCCTGAGATTTTTTCAATTAAAACTTTTTCATTATATATATATATATATATATATATATATATATATATATATATATATATATATATATATATAATATATATATAAATATATGTATATATAAATATATATATATATATATATATATATATATATATATATATATATATATATATATGTATATATATATATATATATATATATATATATATATATATATATATATATATATATATATATATATATATATATATATATGTGTGTTGTGTATATATATATATATATATATATATATATATATATATATATATATATATATATATATATATATATATATATATATACTGATGTGGCCAAATTATTATCACCTCATATAAAATCATTGTTAATCCTATTTAGAATCGAGGAACTATAGTTATTTTTATTGTTGGTTTGTAATTAGATTAGGTGTCCTTAACTACGAAGATTCGTGGAATGAAAAGATCCTTTTCCGCGGAATTACCTCCGTAATGGGTAATTAATTACCTGCAGCCATTTTGAGATAAATATGAATTCTGAGTTTTTATTGCCCTCTTAATTTGTTTGAGCTGCTAATTGTTTCTGTTTTATGGTTTCTAAGTAGCATTTAAGGTGAAGTATTTTACCGAAAAATTTCAGTCTCCTTTTTGACTTTTTAAGGAGAACGTAAAAGTGGCTTTTGTAAAAGTAGTGATTTTTCAATATGGGTAAAGCAAAAGATATCAGTTCAGTGGTGAAAGCTAAAATTTATTTTGGAAGTAGGTTATTTGGAAGTAGGACACTATACTCATGCGCAAATAGCTCAAAAAGTGGGAGTAAGTAGGTCATTTGTTAGCAAATTTGCGAAAAGTAGAGTTGTCCGGCCGTCAGGAAGTCCGAAAAGAAAGGGGAAATGCGGTCGCAAGCCTAAAACAACAACCAGTCAAGACAGATATTTATTGCGAAAAGCGAAAGAAGACCGAACGCTATCCAGCAAGTCCCTAAGAGGTACTCTACGCGACGTTGGTGTGGAAATATCGGAGAGAACAGTTAGGCGTCGACTTTTCCAATCTGGGCTCTGTGCAAGACGTCCTCGTCAAAAGCAAAAACTAAATGCTAGGATGATACTACAAAGGAAAACGTGGGCGAATGAACATTTATCATGGTCTGCAGTCGATTGGGAAAAGGTATAAACTAATAATATCTCTTTTTACTAATGTTCGAAGAAGAAGATCACTTTTGCCAAAAATTCATAATTCTATATATATATATATATATATATCATCAAAAAATTTCAGTGAAAAAATCTCAGGAACGCGCCATCCGATTGAGCTGAAATTTTCAGGACACATTAGTGTATATGCAGAATAGTGCCAGGTCTCACAAAAAGTTAATAATCTTTAACCCTTTGGCGCCGGCGGCCATTTTAGTGATTTTTTTAATATACCTATTATTCCGTACACAAATATTTTTTGCAAAATTAAAGTTGATGAAATAAATTTCGAACCTGTTTTACATGTGAATCAGATATCGTTTTGGAATTTTTTAACCCCATGTGTGCGCTGGGTGCCTAAAATGAGAACGGGAAAATTTGAAAATTTTTAAATTGTGATAACTTTTGACAGAGCTATTCCATGATTACGAAATTTGCAGGACATGTTTGTTTTATTTAGTTGTAGATAAATGTACGTTTTATTGAGCGTGCTGGCAACCCTGTAGCAAGGGCAGGCACTGAAAGTGAAAACCTCCAAATCATCGTCTCTCTTGAAAAAATGTCGCTTCTTAAAAAAAAAGCCATTCATATGTAAATTTTGTGCTTTGTTTACATAGGCAAAAAATAAAATTTGATATGGTATAACGGGCACGCCTGGTAACCCTTGCCCAAGTTACCTATATTTTTAGCATCAAAAACTTCTGTTCACCGAAACTCACGATCCGATAAACAGAATTTATTGAAATTTGCAGAATATATTGGTCCTATATAGGACCAAATCTGATAGAAGTGATTTTGAAATACGGGCGATTCTGTGCCAGTGGTGCCACCTTGAAAAATCACTAAAAAAGATAACTGCTTTTAGCCCTATAAATTCTGATTGAATCGTTCGATTTTAACGAAATTTACACCGTAGGTGCATCTTACTTCAAACCACGTTTGGTAGAAATTTGGTTGACAAATTCGGTTGGAACTGCCAGCTATGATAATTTTGGTGTCTTAAATTTGAAAAAAAAAAAAATTTGGAAGTGAAAACATTCAAACCATCGAATATCCTAAAAAATGTCCGTTTCTACAATAAAACCAATCTGTATACAAATCTTATGCTTAATCTACACAGTCAAAGTAAAACTTTGGAAATTTCATGTCGGACAAGAACGGTAACCCTTTCTCAGTTAACCTATATTTTTAGCTTCAAAAACTTATGTTCACGGGAACTCACGAATCAATAATCAGATAGAATTGAAATTTACAGAATTCATTGGACTTAAGGAGGGCCAGGTCTGATAGAAGCGATTTTGAATTGGAGGCAACTCTGTGCCAGTGGTGCCATCTTGAAAAATTACAAAGAAAAAAAAAATGCTCTTTGCCCTATGAAATGTGAATAAGTTACCAGATTTTCATGAAATTGACACATTAGCTGAACCTTACTCTAAACTCTGTTTGATAGAAATTTGGTTGAAAAATTCGATTGGTGCTGCCAGCTATGGTAATTTTTGTGTCTTTGGTTTTGAAAATTCGCTCAGGAAAATACAACTTTTTGCCCTATAACTTCCAGTGCAGTCATGAAATCAAGACGAATTTCATACAATTACTGGAACCTATTATAAACATTATTCAGGCCAAATTTGGTTGAAAAGCCATGATAGGGTTGCCAGCTATTGTTGGTTTTGTGTTTGTTTGCAATATCTTTATTAAGCGGTTTTATCGTAGAATTTTCAATTGGTAATGATATTGTTGTGACAATAAACAGCAAATATTAAGCTTTCGATTATTTGAAAACACTCGCTGCAGGTAACCCTAAATTTCTTTATACTCCTATAACTTCAAATGTTATATAACAACGTGAAGCAGATGTGATATATTCTTGGCTTTGATACTGGCAAAAGGTTGTCAGCACGAGTCGGTTGTGCTACTTTTGTATCAATAAATGCTTACAGTTAGTATTCATACCGGAAACATTTACAATGAAAATAAATAACCGATGTTTCAATTCCCAAAGTTCTGCAAATTTTTCGGATCGCAGCCCCAAACTCCAACTTCAGTTTCAGTGCTGTAGGCACTGAGCATTTTCTTCATTGATATTATATGAGATGCTGCTTTCAAAATTTTGTGAAATAAGCAACTGATAACGAATATAATTAACCCGTGTTTTGTTCTCATAAACGTTGAAATTCATGCCAGTGGTAATATCTGAAACCTTCTACCATATGAGTTATAATGCATTCTTGAGACAAAAGTAAAACGTGGCATTTGAAACAATTTGGCCGTAATAAGCAGCGCATGTGGTGGAATATGCACTCAAAACCTGCACGATTCTTCTACTGTTCTTCGAACATTAGTTTTTCTAGCGGTTCAGGTGCGCTAGAGTTTTTTAAATATTACCTTGTCACACTTGAAATGACACAAATGACACTTGTCAAAAAGTTCGTCTTATGACTTTATCCTTTTTTTATTTTCTGATCAGGTTATATTCAGCGATGAAACGATGATGAGTTTAACACTACCAATGGTAAGGACTGTCCGCAGATACAAAGGAGAGGAATATTCAGCTTCGTGTGTTCAGCAACGAGTCAAACAACCAGTCAGGGTCATGATTTGGTCGGCAATTTCATCGAAAGGACTCTTCCCACTTTACGTAGTCGAGGGAACAATGAATGCCAATCAATATTTTACTGTTCTACAGACACAATTGGTACCGACTCTCAACGAAAAATTTAATGGAGAAGCGATTTTCATGCACGACAAGGCTCCATGCCATACGGCGAAGAAAATCATTGAATTTCTAAGAACACAAGGTATCCAAATCCTTGATTGGCCAGCAAATAGTCCAGATATGAATCCGATCGAAAATATATGGGCTATTTTTAAACAAAAAGTGGCAGAAAACTGCCCCCGGACAAAATCAGACTTGATTGCAGCAATGAAGGAAGTCTGGCAAAATGATACGGATTTAATCGAAAAAGCCAAAAATACGATAAGTGGAATGCCTCGTAGAATACAGCGTTTAAAAGATGCGAAAGGAATGTTCACTAAATACTTATAAATATGTTAATTACAATAAGTTTTATTTGTAAAAGGTGTAATTTAGGACAAAAAACTTAAGATTTTCAGAAGGTGATAATAATTTGGCCACATCAGTATATATATATATATATATATATATATATATATATATATATATATATATATATATATATATATATATATATATATATATATATATATATATATATATATATATATATATATTGTTACACCAACGAAGTTTGATCTAAAATGAAACGAAAGAAAAATGTACATAAATATATGCGTTTTGAAATCAAGTAGAATAGAGTTTAAATGAAGAACACATGTTAAAAAAAAAGTAGAGTTAAATTAGAACTAATAAAATTAGAGTTAAATTCAGCAGTAGAATTTAAATAGAGGAAGGTACATATAAGGTATGCACGGCGCATCGGATGTCGACGGAACACGGGCACCCCCGGAGTGTTTTGGGTTTGTCCTCTTTCAGGTCACGCCATTGCCTACGATATAAAAATAACGAGCGGTGACGCTTCGACCCAATAAACCACAAACTTAGCCTAATCCAGGGGGAAGCCAACGATCCAAGACTGGAAACAACAAACTAACACGGAGTGGTCGTACCCTTCGGCGAACGAGCCCTACATGGGAACAAGACGGATCGCGAGACCGACGACGGATCTATGGCGAAATTAGGGGTCGAAGTCAACGGGGACAGATCTTATGAGCCGCGCAACCGGGATGAAAAGTTAACACGAGCACCGAAAATTCAGGATGAAAAGTAAACACGAGTATTCCAACTGTCAGCTAGAATGGCAAGATGGCGACAGGCAGCAACAGAGCCGCCACCACGCGGCAAAAAGGCAAATAGGGCGCGTTCCGATAGCTATCGATTACAACTGCGGGAAAATGCACTTTTGAATGCGCGTGCAACAAGTGTAATGGGCCGATGCACCCGCCAACAGAATGAATAGAAGGTGGCGGCAACGGCAGTAGGAATACCGCAGAAGCGGTTGAAAATACCTCCAGCAAAGGTTTCGTGGCAAGTCGACGGGGCCTAGAGAGCTCTCTTTTACGGCAACCATGGTGAGACTCGGACTCATAGGCACGCACTCCTTTTTAACAGATTTTCTTTTTCTCTTCCTGACAATTGACGGCGAAAAACCTTGTACTGGCGATCGAGAAGAATCAAAGTAGCATTGAGAAGGAAAATCGACTGCGGCAATTGGACGTTAGCCGAGTGGAGTGGAACGAATCGAAGAACACGGCTAATGGTACTCAAACAAGCGAGCGTTGGCGTAAAACCATCATCGTAGGCAGCAGCGAAGTAATTGTGACTGAGACAGGCGAGCGCCGGTGAAGGAAGCTTTGCGAACGCAATATCGATTATCGACGGCGGCAGTGGAACGTCGTTTTGGGGAAGCATCATTTTTGTAATCAACCGAGTGAGTGATGGCAGCGCATTTTTGTAGAGAAGGTTCGAAGGTAGGATAAGTTTTTCTTATTGTTATTAAAATAAGTGAAAACTGGAATAGGTAACGCGGCGCCGTCGATAGGTGTAGAGTACGATGAATTTCAAGCAATAAAAATTGTTATAACGTTTTAATCGTTGGTGTCACCTGTGTGCCCTTCTGGCAGGGTCGTTAAGAGGATATCGGTTTGCTTATAGCAAAGATTTGAAATCGTAAGAGCGAAGTACGCCACCGTCAATTTCTCGCCTATAGACGGGGGCTTCAGAGACGGTTCCGGTTGTGAATTTAAAGCGAGTGGCGCCTGTAAACGACCCGCCCCCATTTCCACGGGAGTTAGCCGATCGGAACTGTCCCCTTGTACTCCATCGGGAGTCGAAGGGCTATCAGAGGGTTACTGGAGGAATTACGGTGACAAATTGGCGCCCAATGTGGGGCCTAGCGGTAATAACGGTACGCAACGATGCGCGTGTAAGGTTTCGTATAGCCAAGTCCCAAATTGTGGGAGGCTCGGTAGGCGAGAAAAATTCAGAAGGGAAGAACCCCTAAAGGCACCCGTATAAGTGTCCTGCTCGTAACTCGCGTTACTTTTGCAATATTGATTACTCCGGTTGGTGGTTCTGCGAGGGTTTCAAATCGAAATAATTTTGCGTTGGCATATTCGTTGCAGATACTAATCTGAGCGTAAGTGGTATAACTATCCTTATATAATATTAGAATTGGTATAGTTGGCACTGAATTTTTAATTTTCTCGTATAATTGTATTCGGATAGATCATTCAAACATTTATATTCTTATTGAACTTTTGGAATTTATTCGAATACTAATATTTACCTACACACATATCCATATGTATATTTTAAAAGTCTACATGTTTTTATTTTTGGTGAAGATCTATTTGAATTCTAGTTTCTTGGTGTGGAAGCGTGAGTAAGTGGATTTAGGTTGCTCGGGTTAAATTTGGTTATTGGAAGTGGATAAGTTTTGAAGAGGTGAATTGGTGTTAGCCGGAGGAAATCGTGACGTTTGTTAGGTATTTCTCTCATGTTGTTTTTCGGAAGAGCATTTTTGGGTTTGATAAAATCGAAAGATTACCTTTCACTTGAGAATAAAGGTTTTAGTAGACCGCCTGTCGAAAGACGAGCTTACTTATGAGCTCACCATCCGAGGTTTTTCGGCGGACACGGTAGAAAGTATAAGGAAGACGCTGAGGGCAACGCTGAAAGCGGAGTCTGCGCTGAATACCTCTTACGTGGAGGCAGCGTATCCCTTTGACTACGAGACAGATTACGCGGAGTTGTCGGCGAAGGCTTTAGAGGTGGAAGATTTAGTGTCGAAGGTGACGGGGGACAAAGCCGCATCGGAATATGTGAAGTCCAGGGTGAAAATTGAGTTCGCTTTTCGCCGCCTGGGTAGTATACGGACGATCACACCCGAACAGTTAGATGGCGCAAGAAAACTTCGTAACCGGTTCATCATTGCGATGGGGACCTTCGTGTCCAAGACGGAGGAGACGAGTGGGGACGAAGATGAACTTGCTGCTATCGAACGGGCAGCGGCCGCTCCGCCATAGGCAAGGCTACCAAATTTAGCGGAGGTGGCGAAGTGGAGCCTCAAGTTCAGCGGAGACTCCTCGGATTCCGTGAATGCCTTTCTGGAGCAGGTAGAAGAGTTGCGACAGGCGAGGGGGTTGACCAAAACACAACTTTTCAGGGCTGCGGTAGACGTGTTTGATTCCCGGGCTCTGATTTGGTTCCGGGCCAACCGCGGTCTAGTGGGGAACTGGGACAAGCTGGTGGAGGAGCTCAGAGCAGAATTCTTTCCATCAGACTATGAAGATTGCCTATGGGACGAGATCCGGAAGCGGACTCAAGGAGAAAATGAGTCCATGGGGGTCTACGTGGCTTTATGGAGCGCCTTTTCAGTCGTTTGAAGACGTGTTGCTCGGAGGAAGAGAAGCTGCGTCTATTGCGGAGAAATATCGCGCCGTTCTACCAGCAACAGCTATGCCTAACGATAGTGACATCTATCGCGGAGCTGGTAAGGATGGGCCGCACCCTGGATACAACTAGGGCGTCAGTGGCGGCGTTTGTGCCTCCCAGCACCCGTTCTAGACGTTGTATAGAGCCAGACTTGGCATATGTAGGGACGGGAAGTGCGGAGCGAGTTGCTGCGGTGTCCGAGCGAAGCCAAATTCACTATTGGAATTGCAAGCGGGAGGGACACTTATCGAGAGAGTGTACGGAGCCGAGGCAGTGTTTTGGGTGTGGACGTCTGGGGGTCATGCGATCCGCCTGTCCAACTTGTCGAGCGAGGGCCAATAACCAGGTGGATCGAGGTCGGTCAGGGATCGAGGAGTTGGGAAACGGACGGCTTGCTCACTAGGCGGCCAAGCGAGCACTGGGTCGAGGCCGCAACAGCAACGTCATCAGCTGAAGGTAGGTTTCACCCTGGTTCGAAGCGAACATGACTGTCGTCCGCACTTACGGGTGGAGATCGAGGGCACGGTCATGGAAGGACTAGTAGATTCAGGGGCGAGCCGCACAATCCTAGGAGGAAAGAGGTGGTCCCGGTAGGCAGAGAAGGGGGTGACATGTAGTCAAGGAGGAAATGAGCAAGTAGGACTTGCTAACGGGGCAATGTGTTCGGTGGACGGGGAGGCACGGTTGCGCTTTGCTTTGAACGGTCGTAAGCACAACATGGAGGTATTGATCATTTCGTCGATTTCTCAAGAAGCGATATTGGGGATCGATTTTTGGCAGCGTTTCGGTGTTGTCCTGGATATGCAGGGTCAGCAATGGACGTCGGTCGCTTCAGCGGAGGCGGTGGGGGGTAATGCGCTGCGAAGTCGGACAAACTTATCCACTGGAGAAGCAGAGACCTTGGTTATGTTGTAAGAGGAGCAGATTGAATTAATGGGCGAGGGACTGGGCTGTGCGAAAGCAGCTAAGCATGTGATTAAAACTTCGGCTCTCCTGAACAAGCAGAGGTATGACCCGGTCTCACCAGCGGTGCAGAGACAAATTAATGCGGAGTTGGATGAGATGCTTCGAAAGGGGGTAGTCGAACCGTCGTCAAGTCCTTGGTCGTCTCCGATATTGCTGTTTAGGAAAAAAGATGGGTCTGATCGTTTTTGCGTAGATTTTCGAAAAGTGAATGCGGTGCCGGAGAAGGACGCGCACCCTTTACCGGACATATCAGCCACTTTGGACAAACTGAGGAATGCAAAATACTTGTCGACGCTGGACGTCAAGTCGGCTTACTGGCAGGTGCCGATGGCCGAGAGCTCTAGGCAGTACACCGCATTCACCGTGCCAGGAAGGGGATTGTTTCATTTTCTCAAAATGCCCTTCGGGCTCCACAATGCGGGGGACACATGGCAACGGCTGATCGACACGGTGCTTGGTCCTGCATTGGAGCCGTTCGTACTTACATACCTCGACGATGTGATAATCGTGACCGATACATTTGAGCGACATATAGAAGTACTGCGAGAAGTGTTTGTTCGACTGAAAGGGCCGGGTCTATGGTTGTCACGGGAAATATGCCAGTTTTGTAGGGCGCAGTTGACGTATTTGGGTTACCTGGTTGATGCAGAAGGTTTGCATGTAGACCCTGAAAAAGTAAAGGTGGCAAGCGAGTTTCCGCGTCCCGAAACAGTGAAACAGGTAAGACAGCTCTAAGTTATGGTGTCTTGGTACAGACGCTTCATTCCGGACCATGCAACGATGGTGGCTCCCCTGAGTGATTTGCTAAAAAAAGGGCGCAAGTTTGAGTGGAGTGAAGAGTGTGCGTGTGCGCGCGCGTTTGCTTTGTGTAAACAGAGGCTCATTACGGCACCGGTACTGTCGTGCCCTGACTTTGACCTCCCATTCAAAGTACAAACAGATCGGCGCGGTGCTGAGCCAGGCACACTCGTCGGGAGAAAAAGTCATGTGTTATCTCAGCAGGGCGCTCTCAAGTAGTGAGAGGAAATACTCAGCGACGGAAAAAGAATGTTTAGGGGTGCTATGGGCAATCGAGAAGCTGCGCCCATATATTGAAGGCACTCATTTCATTGTCATTAATGATCACCACTCACTCGTTTGGTTGAATAGGCTGAAGGACCCCACTGGTAGGCTGGCTAGATGGGCGGTAAGGCTCCAGCAGTTTGACTTCAAGGTGGTTCACCGAAAAGGGAAGGAGCACTTGGTGCCGGATGCACTCTCCCGGGCAATTAACCAGGTATACAGTATAGGCGCCTCACTGAAACTGGAGCCGTGGTACGAGAAGATGTTGGAGAACGTGGGAGGAGATCCAGTGAAACACTCAAACTGGAGAGCTGTGGATAACACCCTGTGGAAACAGACAGAGGGGACCAGGTTAGAGGCAGGAAACAAAACTGGTTGGAAAAGAGTTGTGCCGAGAGCTGAGAGGGGAGCCGTTCTCAACCGGTGCCATGATGATTCTACAGCAGGACATATGGGAACTGACCGGACATTATCCCGAGTTGCGCAAACCTACTACTGGCCAGGGATGCGGGCGGACATCCGCCGATACGTGGAGAAATGTAAAGTTTGCCAGGCATGCAAAGTCGAGAGGAGGCCACCAATTGGGTTGATGACCAACAGGGCCGGCGAGGCTAAAGACCCCTGGGAAATGATATGTCTGGATCTGGTGGGACCGCTGCCCAGGTTAAAGCGTGGTCACGTTTATATTTTGACAATATTGGACTACGTCACCAAACTTTCGATCTTGCTACCAATGCGAACAGCGACAGCTTCAGAAGAAAACGTATTCCTGATGTATGGTACCAAGGGTTTTGGTATGTGACAATCGCGTGCAATTTCGGGGCAAGCAATTTAAGTGTCCGGTGGAGGGTTATGGGGTACAGATTAGGTACACTACGCTGTACCACCCCCAGTTCAACCCGGCCGAAAGGCGCAACCAAGATGTGAAGTGCATGTTGCGCTGCTATGCATCGGATAATCAGCGCACGTGGGATGAGTACTTGGCAAAGGTTGCATGCGCTCTGCGAACTTATAAGTACGAGGTCATCGGTTACTCTCCATATTTTCTAAATTTTGGCCGGGAGATGGTTATGTTTCAAGAAGAAACAGAACCGCCCGAAAGTGGGGATCGGAATTTTAGCCCTCTACGGAACGCGAGAGCACTAGATGAAGTTCGACAAGAAGTGATCCAGAGGAAGGGGTTGGTGGCTTCATCAAATAAAAAACGCTATGACCTCCGGCAGAGGACGGTAGATTTCCAGATAGGTGATAGCGTATGGAGAAGAAACTACGTATTGTCAGATACCAGCAAGAATTTTTCCGCAAAACTTGCTCCTGCGTTCGTTGGGCCTTATAAAATAAGGAAAAAGACTTAGGCATGGACCTTTGAGTTAGTTGATGAGAGGGGGAAGCTTGTAGGAAACTGGCATGCAAAAGACCTTAAACGGTATGTTAAAGGCAGTTCCGAACTTGAATATAACTAGATGTCAGCGTCAGCGGAGACCGGTGGCCAAGTGTTGTCATTTTACCATAAGATGTCTGAATAGGTTACTTTTAAAAGCAGTAGGATAATAGAGTAGGGGTCTCGTGATAATGAGAATCTAGTACGAATGGTTGGTACCTTTCCCGGTTTTGAATTTCAAACGATAAGGGTAATAATTTAGATAGCCCAACTGCATACTAACCTAATGAGCAGATCGCGAGTTAAAATTTGTCAGCGAGACAGCTGTCACTTAGAGAGAAGGCTGGGGACAGAACGAAATTTAAAACAAAAAAAAACTCTAGCGCACCTGAACCGCTAGAAACACTAATGTTCGAAGAACAGTAGAAGAATCGTGCAGGTTTTGAGTGCATATTCCACCACATGCGCTGCTTATTACGACCAAATTGTTTCAAATGCCATGTTTTACTTTTGTCTCAAGAATGCATTATAACTCATATGGTAGAAGGTTTCAGATATTACCACTGGCATGAATTTCAACGTTTATGAGAGCAAAACACGGGTTAATTATATTCGTTATCAGTTGCTTATTTCACAAAATTTTGAAAGCAGCATCTCATATAATATCAATGAAGAAAATGCTCAGTGCTTGCAGCACTGTAACTGAAGTTGGAGTTTGGGGCTGCGATCTGAAAAATTTGCAGAACTTTGGGAATTGAAACATCGGTTATTTATTTTCATTGTAAATGTTTCCGGTATGAATACTAACTGTAAGCATTTATTGATACAAAAGTAGCACAACCGACTCGTGCTGGCAACCTTTCGCCAGTATCAAAGCCAAGAATATATCACATCTGCTTCACGTTGTTATATTACATTTGAAGTTATAGGAGTGTAAAGAAATTTAGGGTTACCTGCAGCGAGTTTTTTCAAATAATCGAAAGCTTCATATTTGCTGTTTATTGTCACTACAATATCATTACCAATTGAAAATTCTACGATAAAACCGCTTAATAAAGATATTGCAAGCAAACACAAAACCAACAATAGCTAGCAACCCTATCATGGCTTTTCAACCAAATTTGGCTTGAATAATGTTTATAATAGGTTCCAGTAATTGTATGAAATTCGTATTGATTTCATGACTGCACTGGAAGTTATAGGGCAAAAAGTTTTATTTTCCTGAGCGAATTTTCACAAAAAGACACAAAAATTACCATAGCTGGCAGCACCAATCGAATTTTTCAACCAAATTTCTATCAAACAGAGTTTAAAGTAAGGTTCAGCTACTGTGTCAATTTCATGAAAATCTGGTAACTTATTCACATTTCATAGGGCAAAAAGCATTTTTTTTTCTTTGTAATTTTTCAAGATGGCACCACTGGAACAGAGTTGCCAACAATTAAAAATCGCTTCTATCAGACCTGGCCCTACTTAAGTCCAATGCATTCTGTAAATTTCAATTCTATCTGATTATTGATTCGTTAGTTCCCGTGAACAGAAGTTTTTGAAGCTTAAAATATAGGTTAACTGAGAAAGGGTTACCGTTCTTGTCCGACATGAAATTTCCAAAGTTTTACTTTGACTGTGTAGATTTAGCATAAGATTTGTATACAGATTGGTTTTATTGTAGAAACGGAATTTTTTTAGGATATTCGATGGTTTGAATGTTTTCACTTCCAAATTTTTATTTTTTCAAATTTAAGACACCAAAATTATCATAGCTGGCAGCTCCAACCGAATTTTTCAACCAAATTTCAACCAAACGTGGTTTGAAGTAAGGTGCAGCTACTGTGTGAATTTCGTTAAAATCGAACGATTCAATCAGAATTTATAGGGCTAAAAGCAGTTACCTTTTTTAGTGATTTTTCAAGATGGCACCACTGGCACAGAATCGCCAGGATTTCAAAATCACTTCTATCAGACCTGGTCCTATATAGGACCAATACATTCTGAAAATTTCAATAAATTCTGCTCATTGGATCGTGAGTTTCCGTGAACAGAAGTTTTTGATGCTAAAAACATAGGTAACTTGGGCAAGGGTTACCAGGCGTGCCCGTTATACCATATCAAATTTTTTTTTGTTTATATAAAAAAAGGACAAAATTTACATATGATTGGTTTTTATTTTAAGAAACGACATTTTTTCAAGAGAAACGATGATTTGGAGGTTTTCACTTTCAGTGCCTGCCCTAGCTACAGGGTTGCCAGCACAATCAGTAAAACGTACACTGATCTACAACTGAATAAAATAAACATGTCCTGAAAATTTCGTAATAATATAATAGCTCTGTCAAAAGTTATCGCAATTTAAAAATTTTCAAATTTTCCCGTTCTCTTTTTAGGCACCCAGCGCACACATAGGGTTAAAAAATTCCAAAACATTATCCGATTCACATGTAAAACTTGTTCGAAATTTATGTCGTCAACTTTATTTTTGCAAAAATTATTTGTAAACGGAATAATAGGTATATTAAAAAAATCACTAAAATGGCCGCCGGCGCCAAAGGGTTAAAGATTATTCACTTTTTGTGAGACCTGGCACTATTCTGCATATACACCAATGTGTCCTGAAAATTTCAGCTCAATCGGATGGCGCGTTCCTGAGATTTTTTCACTGAAATTTTTTTATGATATATATATATATATATATATAGAAATATGAATTTTTGGCCAAAGTGATTTTAATACTAATGTTCTTCTTCGAACATTAGTAAAAATATAGCGTAGGGGAGTTGGGATGAGAGAATAAATTATTAGGATAAGCTGGTGGTGGATATTAAAGTAACTAATGGATTAGACAGGTGATTTTGATAAAAACCGCAGTTAGGATTAGATTTAGGGATAAGCTTATAGGTTAATTTTATGAAGTAGTATTATTGGGGTTATTGGGAATATAAAAACAATACCATTCATTTGGTGGTGGGTCCGTATCTGCTCATCCTTTTTTTACTAATGTTCGAAGAAGAACATTAGTATTAAAATCCCTTTGGCCAAAAATTCATATTTCTATATATATATATATATATATATATATATATATATATATATATATATATATATATATATATATATATATATATATATATATATATATATATATATATATATATATATATCATCAAAAAATTTCAGTGAAAAAATCTCAGGAACGCGCCATCCGATTGAGCTGAAATTTTTAGGACACATTGGTGTATATGCAGAATAGTGCCAGGTCTCACAAAACGTTAATAATCTTTAACACTTTGGCGCCGGCGGCCATTTTAGTGATATTTTTAATATACCTATTATTCCGTACACAAATAAGTTTTGCAAAAATAAAGTTGACGAAATAAATTTTGAACGTGTTTTACATGTGAATCGAATAATGTTTTGGAATTTTTTAACACCATGTGTGCGCTGGGTGCCTAAAAACAGAACGGGAAAACTTGAAAATTTTTAAATTGCGATAACTTTTGACAGAGTTATGCAATCATTACGAAATTTTTAAGACATATTGATATTATTTAGTTGTAGATTTGTGTAGCTTTTGATGAGCGTGCTGGCAACCCTGTAGCTAGGGCAGATACTGAAAGTGAAAAACTTCAAATAATCGTCTCTCTTGAAAAACTACCGTTTCTTAAAAAAAAGCCACTCATATGTAAATCTTGTGCTTTGTTTACATAAAAAAACAAAAAAATTTGATATGGTATAACGGGCACACCTGGTAACCCTTGCCCAATTTACCTATATTTTTAGCATCAAAAACTTCTGTTCACGGAAACTCACGATCCAATGAGCAGAATTAATTGAAATTTGCAGAATGTATTGGTCCTATATAGGACCAGGTCTGATAGAAGTGATTTTGAAATGTGGCTCGTTCTGTGCCAGTGGTGCCATCTTGAAAAATCACTAAAAAAGATAACTGCTTATAAATTCTGATTGAATCGTTCGATTTTGACGAAATTCACACAGTAGCTGAACCTTATTTAATTCCACGTTTGATAGAAATTTGTTCGAAAAATTCGGTTGGAGCTGCCAGCTATGATAATTTTGGTGTCTTAAATTTGAAAAAATAAAAATTTGGAAGTGAAAACATTAAACCATCGAATTTCCAAAAACTTACCGTTTCTTACAATAAAACCAATCTGTATACAAATCTTATACTTTATCTACACGTTCACAGTAAAACTTTGGAAAGTTCATGTCGGACAAGAACGGTAACCCTTTCCCAGTCAACCTATATTTTTAGCATCAAAAACTTCTGTTCACGGGAACTCACGAATCAATAATCAGATACCATTGAAATTTACAGAATGCATTGGACTTAAGTAGGACCAGGTCTGATAGAAGCGATTTTGAATTGTGGGCAACTCTGTGCCAGTGGTGCCATCTTGAAAAATTACAAAGAAAGAAAACTGCTTTTTGCCCTATGAAATTTGAATAAGTTACTAGATATTCATGAAATTGACACAGTAGCTGCATCTTACTCTAAACTCTGTTTGATAGAAATTTGGTTGAAAAATTCGATTGGTGCTGCCAGCTATGGTAATTTTTATGTCTTTGGATTTGAAAATTCGCTCAGGAAAATAAAACTTTTTGCCTATAACTGCCAGTGCAGTCATGAAATCAATACGAATTTCATACAATTAATGGAACCTACTTTCAACATTATTCAGGCCAAATTTGGTTGAAAAGCCACGATAGGGTTGCCAGCTATTGTTGGTTTTGTGTTTGTTTGCAATATCTTTATTAAGCGGTTTTATCGTAGAATTTTCAATTGGTAATGATATTGTTGTGACAATAAACAGCAAATATCAAGCTTTCCATTATTTAAAAAAACTCGCTGCAGGTAATCCTAAATTTCTTTATACTCCTATAACTTCGAATGTAATATAACAACGTGAAGCAGATATGATATATTCTTGGCTTTGATACTGGCAGAAGGTTGCCAGCACGAGTCGGTTGTGCTACTTTTGTATCAATAAATGCTTACAGTTAGTATTCATACCGGAAACATTTACAATGAAAATAAATAACCGATGTTTCAATTCCCAAAGTTCTGCAAATTTTTCGGATCGGAGCCCCAAACACCACCTTCAGTTACAGTGCTGCAGGCACTGAGCATTTTCTTCATTGATGTTATATGAGATGCTGCTTTCGAAATTTTGTGAAATAAGCAACTGATAACGAATATAATTAACCCGTGTTTTGCTCTCATAAACGTTGAAATTCATGCCAGTGGTAATATCTGAAACCTTCCACCATATGAGTTATAATGCATTCTTGAGACCAAAGTAGAACGTGGCGTTTGAAACAGTTTGGCCGTAATAAGCAGCTCATGTGGTGGAATATGCACTCAAAACCTGCACGATTCTTCTACTGTTCTTCGAACATTAGTTTTTCTAGCGGTTCAGGTGCGCTAGAGTTTTTTCTTTTTACTAATGTTCGAAGAACATTAGTATTAAAATCGATTCGGCCAAAAATTCATATTTCCATATATATATATATATATATATATATATATATATATATATATATATATATATATATATATATATATATATATATATATATATATATATATATATTTATATCATCAAAAAATTTCAGTGAGATAATCTCGAGAACGCACCATCCGATTGATCTGAAACTTTCAGGATACATTGATGTATATGCAGAATAGGTCCAGGACTCTTTAAATTTCAATTATCTTTAACCCTCTGCCGCCGGTGGCCATTTTAGTGATGTTTTTAATATACCTATTATTCCGTACACAAATAATTTTTGCAACAATAAAGTTAACGAAATAAATTTCGAACGTGTTTTACATGTGAATCGGATAATGTTTTGGAATTTTTTAACACCATGTGTTCGCTGGGTGCCTAAAAAGAGAACTGGAAAATTTGAAAATTTTTAAATTGCGATAACTTATGACAGAGCTGTTCAATCATTACGGACATTTAGGACATATTGGTATTATTTAGTTGTAGATTTTTGTAGTTTTTAATGAGCATGCTGGCAACCCTGTAGCTAGGGCAGGCACTGAAAGTGAAAACCTCCAAATCATCGTCTCTTTAAAAAACGCCGCTTCTGAAAAAAAGCCATCCAAATTTAAATCTTGTGCTATGTTTACATAAACAAGAAATAAAATTTGATATGGTATTACGGGCACGCCTGGTAATATTATATTTTTAGCATCAAAAACTTCTGTTCATGGAAACTCACGATCCGATAAGCAGAATTAATTGAAATTTGCAGAATGTATTGTTCTTTAATAGGACCAGGTCTGATAGAAGTGATTTTGAAATGCGGGAGATTCTTTGCCAGTGGTACCATCTTGAAAAACCACTAAAAAAGATAACTGCTTGTAGCCCTATAAATTCTGATTGAATCGTTCGATTTTGACGAAATTCACACAATATCTGGACCTTACTTCAAACCTTGGTTGATAGAAATTTGGTTGAAAAATTCGGTTGATGCTGCCAGCTATAATAATTTTGGTGTCTTAAATTTGAAAAAATAAAAATTTGGAAGTGAAAACATTCAAATCATCGAATATCCTAAAAATGGCCGTTTCTTACAATAAAACCAATCTGTATACAAATCTTATGCTTTATTTACACGTTCAAAGTTAAACTTTGGAAAACTCATGTCGAACAAGAACGGTAACCCTTTCCCAGTTAAACCATATTTTTAGCATCAAAAATTTCTGTTTACGGGAACTCAAGAACCAATAATCAGATACAATTGAAATTTACAGAATGCATTGGACTTAAATAGGACCAGATTTGATAGAAGCCATTTTGAATTTTGGGCAACTCTGTGCCAGTGGTGCCATCTTGAAATTATACAAAGAAAAAAACTGCTTTTTGCCTTATGAAATGTGAATAAGTTGCCAGATTTTTATGAAGTTGACACAGTAGCTGAACCTTACTCTAATCTATGTTTGGTGAAAAATTGGTTGAAAACTTTGATTGGTGCTGCCAGCTATGGTAATTTTTGTGTCTTTGGTTTTGAAAATTCGCTCAGGAAAATAAAATTGTTTGCCCTATAACTTCTAGTGCAGTCATGAAATCAATACGAATTTCATACAATTAATGGAACATATTAAAACATTATTCAGGGCAAATTTGGTTGAAAAGCCACGATAGGGTTGCCAGCTATTGTTGGTTTTGTGTTTAATTGCAATATTTTTATTAAGCTTTTTTATCGTAGAATTTTTAAATGGTAATGATATTGTACTGACAATAAACAGCAAATATTAAGTTTTCGATTATTTGAAAAAACTCTCTGCAGGTAACCCTTAATTTCTTTATACTCCTATAACTTCGAATGTAATTAAACAACGTGAAGCAGATGTGATATATTCTTGGCTTTGATACTGGTAGAAGGTTGCCAGCACGAGTTGGTTGTGCTACTTTTGTATTAATAAATGCTCACAGTTAGTATTCATACCGGAACAATTTACAATGAAAATGAATAACCAACGTTTCAATTCCCAAAGTTCTGCAAATTTTTTGGATCGCAGCCCCAAACACCAACTTCAGTTACAGTG
The DNA here is from genome assembly GCA_963978885.1 of Nemotelus pantherinus. NCBI lineage: Eukaryota > Metazoa > Arthropoda > Insecta > Diptera > Stratiomyidae > Nemotelus > Nemotelus pantherinus. The sequence continues at coordinate 128,874,458 of OZ022263.1, forward strand.
CTGCAGCCACTGAGCATTTTCTTCATTGATGTTATATGAGATGCTGCTTTCAAAATTTTTGTGAAATCAGCAACTAAAAACGAATATAATTAACCCGTGTTTTGCTCTCATAAACGGTGAAATTTATGCCAGTGGTAAGATCTGAAACCTTCCACCATATGAGTTATAATGCATTCTTGAGACCAAAGTAAAACGTGGCTTTTGAAACAGTTTGGCCGTAATAAGCAGGTCATGTGGTGGAATATGCACTCAAAACCTGCACAATTCTTCTACTGTTTTTCGGACATTAGTGTTTCCAGCGGTTCAGGTGCGCTAGAGTTTTTCCTTTCTTTTAGTTTTTTTTAGACTTTTGCTGTTGTCTTGTTTTTCCATTGGCCGTGGCAGGAGTAGACATCCTAAAAAGAAACAGTTTGTTTTGCTTTAGAATTGGATATAAGAATATATATGGTAGTTTTATGAGATAATACGATTAGGATTATTAGGAGTATAAAAACAATACCGTTCATTTGGTGGTGGGTCCGTATCTGGTTTTATTTTATTTTATCCTTTTTTCCTTTTTCTCCTTCCTTTCTTTTAGTTTTTTCCTCTTTTGATATTGTTTTGTTTTTTTTTCGTTGGATATGGTAGAGGTAGCGATCGTTAAAAGAAACAGGTTGTTTTGCTTTAGGGTTTGATAAAGTTGTACATATATGTATGAGGTGGACATCTACCAACACCGTACAGACCACGAGACGAAGCTTACAAAACAAAAACTCTAGCGCACCTGAACCGCTAGAAACACTAATGTTCGAAGAACAGTAGAAGAATCGTGCAGGTTTTGAGTGCATATTCCACCACATGTGCTGCTTATTACGGCCAAACTGTTTCAAATGCCACGTTTTACTTTCGTCTCGAGAATGCATTATAATTCATATGGTGGAAGGTTTCAGTTATTACAACTGGCATGAATTTCAACGTTTATGAGAGCAAAACACGGGTTAATTATATTCGTTATCAGTTGCTTATTTCACATAATTTTGAAAGCAGCATCTCATATAACATCAATGAAGAAAATGCTCAGTGCCTGCAGCACTGTAACTGAAGTTGGTGTTTGGGGCTGCGATCCGAAAAATTTGCAGAACTTTGCGAATTGTAACATCGGTTATTTATTTTAATTGTAAATGTTTCCGGTATGTATACTAACTGTAAGCATTTATTGATACAAAAGTAGCACAACCGACTCGTGCTGGCAGCCTTTCGCCAGTATCAAAGCCAAGAATATATCAAATCTGCTTCACGTTGTTTAATTACATTCGAAGTTATAGGAGTATAAAGAAATTTAGGGTTACATGTAGCGAGTTTTTTCAATTGATCGAAAGCTTAATATTTGCTGTTTATTGTCACTACAATATCATTACCATTTGAAAATTCTACGATAAAACCGCTTAATAAAGATATTGCAATTAAACACAAAACCAACAATAGCTGGCAGCCCTATCGTGGCCTTTCAACCAAATTTGGCCTGAATAATGTTTTTTCATTAATTGTATGAAATTCAAATTGATTTCATGACTGCACTGGAAGTTATAGTGCAAAAAGTTTTATTTTCCTGAGCGAATTTTCAAAACCAAAGACACAAAAATTACCATAGCTGGCAGCTCTAATCAAATTTTTCAACCAAATTTCCACCAAACAGAGATTGGAGTTAGGTTTAGCTATTGTGTCAATTTCATGAAAATCTGGTAACTTTTCACATGAAAATCTGGTAACTTTTTTCACATTTCATAGGGCAAAAAGCAGTTTTTTTTCTTTGTAATTTTTCAAGATGGCGCCACTGGCACAGACTTGCCCACAATTCAAAATCACTTTTATCAAATCTGGTCTTTATTAAGTCCAATGCATTATAATAAAAACAGTTATCTTTTTTAGTGGTTTTTCAAGATTTCACCACTGCCACAGAATCGCTCGCATTTCAAAATCACTTCTATCAGATCTGGTCCTATTTAAGACCAATACATTCTGCAAATTTCAAATAATTCTGCCCGTCGGATCGTGAGTTTCCGTGAACAGAAGTTTTTGATGCTTAAAATATAGGTAAATTGGGCAAGGGTTAACAGGCGTGCCCGTTATACCATATTTTTTTTTTTTTTTTTTGTTATGCAAACAAAGCACAAGATTTACATATGAGTGGCTTCGTTTTGAAGAAGCAGCATTTTTTCAAGACAAACCATGATTTAGAGGTTTTCACTTTCAGTGCGTGCCCTAGCTACAGGGTTGCCAGCACGCTCATAAAAAGCTTCACAAATCTACAACTAAATTATACAAATATGTTCTGAAAATTTCGTAATGATTGAATTGCTCTGTCAAAAGTTATCGAAATTAAAAAATTTGAAAATTTTCCCGTTCTCTTTTTAGGCACCCAGCGCACACATAGGGTTAAAAAATTTCAAGTCATTATCCGATTCATATGTAAAACACGTTAGAAATTTATTTCGTTAACTTTATTTTTGCGAAAATCATTTGTGCACGAAATAATAGGTATATTAAAAATATCACTTAAATGGCCGCCGGCGCCAAAAGGTTAACAATAACTGAAATTTAAAGAGACCTGGACCTATTCTGCATATACACCAATGTATCCTGAAAGTTTCAGCTCAATCGGATGGCGCGTTCCCGAGATTATCTCACTGAAATTTTTTGATGATATATATATATATATATTTATATATATATATATATATATATATATATATATATATATATATATATATATATATATATATATATATATATATATATATATATAAATATATATATATATATATATATATATATGGAAATATGAATTTTTGGCCGAATCGATTTTAATACTAATGTTCTTCGAACATTAGTAAAAATGTGTAGTGTAAATGGTATTGTAAACGTAGCTACTCGGTTGAGAGAGAGGATTTATAGTGAAAATTCTGGCGTAAATGTGTAAAATGACAGCCGAGATCGTGTCGTACCATCAAGAATTCAAATTGGTAGGAACACGAATATCGACCATCAAATACTAGGCTCGAAACGAAGTTCTCGCGAGTTCTAACGGAATATTTACCCGCGGTATGGAATCGTATAATCGCCGAGAACTTCTACGTAATTCTGTGGAGAAGGGGGTGATGTAACACCAACGAAGTTTGATCTAAAATGAAACGAAAGATAGATGTACATAAATATATGCGTTTTGAAATCAAGTAGAATAGAGTTTAAATGAAGAACATATGTTAAAAAAAAGTAGAGTGAAATTAGAACTAGTAGGATTAGAGTTAAATTCAGCAGTAGAATTTAAATTTAGGAAAGTACATATAAGGTATGCACGGCGCATTGGATGTTGATGGAACACGGGCACCCCCGGAGTGTTTTGGGTTTGTCCTCTATCAGGTCGCGCCATTGCCTACGATATAAACAAAACGAGCGGCGACGCTTCGACCCAATAAACCACAAACTTAGCCTAATCCAGGGGGAAGCCAACGATCCAAGGCTGGAAACAACAAACTAACACGGAGCGGTTGTACCCTTCGGCGAACGAGCCCTACATGGGAGCAAGACGGATCGCGAGACCGACGACGGATCTATGGTGAAATTAGGGGTCGAAGTCAACGGGGACAGATCTTATGAGCCGCGTAGGTTAGGTTAGGTTGAAATGGCTGCCGATCCCCAGAGACCTGACGACCGGCACACATAGGCACAAGAGAGGCCCGTTGTGATACCATACTAAATTAGTGACTCTCTCCTACTCACTAAAATCAGGAAACCATCTGCTTCCTTTGATAAAACGGACTATCGCCTTTAAATTGACCGTGGACAGTTCCGCCAGATTTGAGAGAAAGGGTGCACCAAGTGCCGCCAACCTTCTCCTTGCCAAAGCCGGGCACTGGCATATGAGATGGAGGACGGATTCCTCCTCATCCTCAGAGCCACAACGCCGACAAAAATCGTTAAACTCTACGCCCAGTCGTTGCGCGTGCCGCCCTATGAGGCAGTGGCCAGTTAACACACCGACAGTGCAACGCAGAGCGCTTCAAGTTAAGCCTAAAAGCTGCCTGGTGCGATGCGCATCCATGGATAACCAGGACTGCCTTGCTATCGCACAGGATGATTCCTCTGCCCAGGACTTCCTAGCGTCCTCAAGATATTTTTGCCTGATGGCCAATTTTACCGATGCCATCGGTATTCCTATTGTGGAGCAAGAGACCTCCGGTAACAAGGTTCCAAGCCTTGCTAGCTCATCGACCTCACAGTTGCCCTGAAACCCCCTATGTCCAGGTACCCAAATCAATTTAACAACCGAATGTCTCGATATCTCCCTAAGAGATGCACGGCATTCAGCAACAATGATGGACACTGTACAAGGACCAGCAAGGGACCTAATAGCCGCTTGGCTATCTGTGAAAATACCAATATTGACCCCGAATATTCGATTACACAGAAGCCAGTCGATAGCCTGAAAAATAGCCGCAACCTCTGCCTGAAAGACACTACAGTGGTCTGGCAGACGGAGGGACAGCTTAAGATTCAGCTCGTCCGAGTATACAACACACCCGACTCTGTTGCTAAGCTTAGAGCCGTCGGCGTACACATGGACAAGCCCACTTTCGAGGGTGACGCCATCACGCCATTCATCCCTACCAGGAATGCGAGTAGTGAACTCCATATCTAGTAGGCATTGCGGTGCGATGTAGTCAACCCCTCGGCCACAAACTTCCTCGGCCAAAATTCTCGCATGGCCGACTTCTGTTCTATTCCATGCCGAGATGCAATTAAGTCTCACAGCAGCAAGATTGGCTTGCTGTAAGATAAGTAGATTCGTTGGTAGCCAATGAAGCAGCACGAATAGTGCCTTAGTAGGAGTGGATCGGAGCGCTCCAGTTACCAGCAGTGCAGCCATCCTCCGCACTTTTTCAAGCTGCCGTTTGCAGGTTGCCTTAAGAGCAGCCTGCCACCAGAACGCTACCCCAAACAATAGAATTGGCTCAACCACAGTAGTATAAAGCCAAGCAACAGTACGAGGCTGTAATCCCCAATTCGCTCCTATGGCTCGGTTACAGCAGTAGAGTGCATTGAAAGCCTTCCGCGCTCTTTCTAAGAATAAAATAATAAAATAAGAATCGTATGCATTGTAAGTCAAGAACTATTGTATAAGAAGCACATGCAATACAATGCGTGACCTACGATGCAATAAATCGAAAACAAGTCATAAGCTATATTTGTAAACAGCGAAGCGATCGAAGTATTGACCGCGATATGCATATTTGACGCATTCAGCAAGAATGCATTAATTGATATTTTTGTATGCGGAAAGGTTGTATGTAGGTTAAGGCGACAAGTTATGTTATTCTGATTAAGTGCATTTTGTATGTAGAAGTAATATTTGGGTTAAGGTAACAATTTATGTTATGATGCATTTTTCAGATGTAGGAAGTAAGATTATTGAATGAAAGATATAAGAAGAGTGATTTTGAATAATAAATTGAGTTCCTCACGAACCAGCTGTGTGTTAATACAGTTATATTCTGCTCTTGCGAGGTTTTCTTGCAAAGCAAATAGAAAGCACGGCAAATGTTTAAGGGTAGCTTAAACATGGTGCCAGCATTAACTGCGGCCTCGCCGCTTTGTTAGGAAGGACTCAACAGAAGCATCTCAAGATCCGTATACAATATTGTCTCTAGACAATCAACATATATCACATCGACATTTATTTCAAGGTGTTCAGGTTCAAGTGCTTGAATATCTTCTTTTCAAACTTTGCAAGCTGATGTGGTTCAAGTACCGCATCAGCATCAAACGCAGAGTATACATTTTGGTGACCCCGACGTGATTCAAAGAGCAGTATTCTTTGAATCAATAAATTATTATCAGTGAGGATAATAATAGACATCGCTGCAGGAAGGAGTATCAACGGAAAATTGTATAATTCAACCAGGCGAATTATACCATTCATCGCGAACTATTGTTCATTCACGCGATCCAACTCAGCGAATCGCTACAACAATTCAACTCGGCGAATTGTTAGAAGTACGAACGATAATTCAACATCGCAACTGTAAGGAAGCAAACTCGCTGAAAGAGTCAAGATGTCCACAGTTGAAGAATTAGCTATTGAGCAGCAACGAACTGGAGAAGAAATCCAGCAGCTCATTTGTCTCTTTAAAGGAGACACCGAGGCAAGAAAAACTAGAACCTACTATGAAAAATGGTTAAAGTTATTAGAGGACGGTTGGTCCAAATTTGAGGCGACTCATAACAAAATATTGCAAGTCGCTGACGGGTCGCGACAACATGCGTATTTCACGAAAGACTATTTCATTGAAATAGGAGCTTTGGTCAGCCATTACCGAAAGGTATTCACTAAAGACATTAGTGAATCAAAAGGGACTCCAAAGATGCAGCATTCAATTAAAGGCTCAGAGCAAATAGCGGAGCAACGAACAATTTGTCAGACAGAACAAATAGGGAACACTGTGGGAACTGTCCGAAAACAGAAAGCGCTAATAGCATCAATGAAAAGGCTTTTGACATTGAATATTGAAGATAATCAGCCTAATTCATACTACGAATATAAGATGAACTCGTTTGATCAGCTCTGGAAACAAATTGAGTCTAACCATTACACTATATGTGAAGCAATGGAACAACCTGAGACTGTCGGATACTCCATGAAGGACTACATTGAACTTGAAACAGAAGTACAATCTGTGCTGCCTACACTGGCCGTCAAGCTGAGTAGTCAACCAATTCCAGCTATAGTTAAAGGTGGCCAAAAACCAGAAATTGATTTACCAAAGATAACTATCCCAAAGTTTGATGGTAATTATTTACATTGGCCACAATTCTATGACCTCTTTGTGGAGATCATTCACAAAAGACCATTAGATAACATTCGAAAGATGTGGTATCTAAAAGCCAACTTAACTGGTGAAGCAGAGCGACTAGTTAGACATCTCCCATTAACGAAGGAGAATTACGAGATAGCATGGACCACTTTAAAAGATAGATACCACAATAAAAGGGTTTTGGCATCCACGATTCTTCAACGACTTCTTGAGCAACCCACCAATAACTCCGACACGGCATCATCAAGCAGCATCAAGGCTTTACATGATACAACAAAGGAAAGTTTGTTAGCACTGAAAGCATTAAAAATACCAACAGACAATTGGGGACCTTTATTACTGCACATGCTGATCAAAAAACTGGATAAGGCAACAAGAATCCTTTACGAACAATCATTAAAGGATCCTAGAGAGCTTCAAAAGATGGATGAGTTCCTGAAGTTTTTAGAATTCAGATTCCAATCTCTGGAAGCGATTTCACAAAAGGCAAAGCCGAGTGGTGTGAAGACTTGTACGACAGTATCATCAACAATTCAAGCAGAAAAGACAAGAAACAACATCAATTGCAAACTTTGCAAACATGACACGCATAGTTTGAACAATTGTCGAAACTTTCTTCAATTGCCAACAACAAAGCGGAAGCAATACGTGCAGGAAAATAAGCTATGTTTTAATTGCCTAAAGGCAGGGCATAGAATCTCTACATGCACTTCACGCAACTGTTTGAAGGGTAATAAAAAACATCATACGTTGCTGCATATTGAAGACACTCAACCACAAACAATAACAACTGATCACGGGGCCAGAATTGAAAAAAGGTCATCGACAACCCTAACCGCTTCCATGCAGGCTCGAGCCACAGGATATGTACTCCTAAGCACAGCGCGAATACAGTTGATGTCAATCAATGGAGAAAGGGTAGAATGTCGAGCAATTTTGGATTCTGGGTCACAAATCAATATGGTGACAGAAAGACTAGTGAAGCGCCTAGGAATATCTTCTAAGCCAACGTCATTGAATATTGAAGGCATTGGAAAGGCAAAGAGTGAAGCTCATCGACGTGTTCATCTCAATTTTCAATCACGAACAACTGCATATGCAACATCTATGGAAGCTTTTGTCATTCCACAAATTATTTCGGATCAGCCATCGCAGAGGATAGACATAACGAATTGGCCATTACCATCGAATGTCCAACTTGCCGACCCTGATTTTAACCGGCCGGATAAAATCGATCTACTGTTAGGAGCTGAGTTTTACCCTTTGATATCACTGGCAGGACGTATTCATCTAGCTGAACATCTACCTATCTTACAAAATACGCTGCTTGGGTGGATAATAGTTGGCAAGTTTTCGGAAGTCCCACAAGAAACTTTCGTTTGTGGAATAAACAGTACGGAAGAAGAATCTATAGATAAACTCCTCACTCGTTTTTGGGATATTGAAGAGCCAGTACAGCAAAATAAAATGTTGTCTGTTGCAGAGAAAGAATGCGAGGCTCACTTTAATCATCACACTAGACGAACATCAGCAGGACGTTTTGTCGTCAAGCTACTAATGCTAGACAATTCAACCTCTCTTGGATCATCATTACAGACAGCTACAAGAAGATTTTTATCGCTTGAGCGTCGACTAACATCAAATCCTCAGCCTAAAAAAACAATACGCTGAGTTCATGGATGAATACGAGAATCTTGGGCACATGAAGGAAGTCAGCCAGGAAGGAATTTCATCTCCTCATTACTTCATTTCCCATCACTGTGTCTTACGACCAGATAACAGTACTACAAAACTACGTGTAGTGTTTGATGCCTCTTCAAAATCGTCTTCTGGCAAATCACTTAATGATATCTTGCATAAAGGTCCAATAGTACAAAAGGATTTGTTCTCCATTCTTCTCCGCTTTCGGCTACCAAGATACGCATTTGTCACCGACATTGAGAAAATGTACAGACAAGTTTTAATTCATCCAGATGACGAAATGTTGCAGTTAATTGTATGAAGGAAAACTCCAATGGACTGTTTGAAATATTACCAATTAAAAACAGTTACTTATGGAACTCGATCGGCACCATACCTTGCAACAAAGTGCCTGCAGCAATTAGCTAAAGAAGCAATATCATCGTTTGCGTTGGGTGCAGCAGTGATCGAAAGAGATTTCTACGTTGACGATTGTCTGACAGGAGCCGATAGTTTGGCCGAAGCACTTCAAGTCCAACAAGAAATTACTTCAATTTTACAAAGTGCAGGTCTCAAGTTGCGTAAATGGAGCGCCAACCATTCACGATTATTGCAAGGTGTCCCAAAGGAAGATCAAGAAGTCAACCTGGAGCTAGCTACTGATGACAATAAGGCTGTAAAGACCCTTGGCCTTTCATGGACTCCACTACAGGATGATTTCTGCATTAAAACAAATATTGATACGAGTTCAGCTATCTCAAAAAGAACAGTGGCATCAGATATTGCACGTTTTTATGATCCACTTGGATTATTCGCACCGGTTGTTGTTATGGCAAAGATTTTTATTCAGAAATTATGGCAATTCAAGCTTGGCTGGGATGACGTACTATCAGAAGAATACCAACATGAATGGGCAATGTTTCGAAGTGAATTGCAAACTCTCAACAACACAAAAATTCCCAGACATATTTTCAACCATCAGATAAAGCGGAACATTCAGTTACATTGCTTTACGGACGCATCAGAAAGGGCGTACGGTGCCGCAATCTATGTGCGTGCAGCACTTCAAGATGGCACAGTCAAAGTCAGACTCTTATGTGCAAAATCACGTGTCACTCCGCTTAAAACTCAAACAATTCCACGATTGGAGTTGTGTGCAGCACTCCTGGGTGCACAATTTATGACACGCGTGGTAGAAGAGCTGAACTATGGAAACAATCGCATGAGCTTCTGGACAGATTCTCAGGTCGTATTAAGTTGGATTAATTCGAACTCATCAGCCTATCAGACATTTGTTGCACATCGACACATCGACACATTTGTTGCAAGAATTCAAGAGCTAACACTGACTGATCAATGGAGATATGTGCCCACAAAACACAATCCAGCCGATGTGTTATCCCGGGGATTGAAACCTGGACAGATGCCATCTTGCAACATTTGGTTTTACGGACCCTTATTTTTGTCCAGACCCGCATCAAGCTGGCCCATCGCAATTCAGAAAACAGACTTACCTGACGAGTGCTCTGAACGAAAACGGGGTACACAGGTACCAACTGCTGTGTCTGCATCTGTTTCAACGGCTGAAGATATTATATATAAAGTTAACTCGAAGAATTCATTTCCGAAACTGCAACGAATCGTTGGCTATATGTTAAGATTCATTGGACGTGTCAAGAAGGCTGACAATGGTTCCTGCTCATCGCTTGTACTGAGTCCACTAGAGCTTGAAAATGCATTGCATGTCATAATAAAAACAGTACAGCAAACGGAATTCAAGGATGAAATTAAGCAATTAAGCATAAATGGAAAAGTGAACAGCAACAACTTTTTGGTCAGTTTATCGCCATTTTTAGATGAAAAGGGTATTATGCGAGTTGGAGGTCGATTACAGTCATCATCACTGCCATATGACGCTAAGTATCCAATGCTGCTCCCATACAATGACCCAATTGTGAAGCTGATTATGCAAGAAGCTCATATGAGGAACATGCACTGTGGACCACAGGCATTATTGGCACAAATACGACAAAGATTCTGGCCAATAAAAGGAAAAATAATGGCTAGATCAACCGTTCAACATTGTGTCCGTTGTATCAGAGCCAAACCGGTCGTGTTTCAATAGCTTATGGGTAATTTACCATCAGCAAGAATTCAGCCTGCACGTCCTTTCTTAAAAACCGGAGTGGACTTCTGTGGCCCTTTCTGGATACATCACAAAATTAGAGGAAAACGACCATACAAAGCATATGTGGCAGTTTACTGTTGCTTCGCTACAAAGGCTGTTCACTTGGAAGTCGTGAGTGATCTTACAACCGACGCCTTCATAGCCTCCCTTAAACGGTTCATAGCTCGTCGAGGACACTGCAGAAATCTTTATTGCGATAATGCAACAAATTTTGTTGGAGCTAGAAATCAACTAGCAGATTTATCGTCTGCTGTTCATGACAAGGCAGGACTCGAGAAGATTACTTCAACGTGCAGTAAAATAGGAATTGATTTCAACTTTATTCCTCTACGAGCTCCTCATTTTGGAGGACTTTGGGAGGCAGCTGTCAAGTCTGCTAAACATCTCTTAGTTCGAAGTATCAACACTGCATCACTAACGTATGAAGAGCTGGAAACTGTGATCATTGAAATCGAGTCGATCCTAAATTCAAGACCAATCACCCCCATGTCCAATGATCCCAATGATTTATACGCTCTTACGCCCGGGCATTTTTTGATCGGTGAACCACTTACAGCTCCAGTGGATTCACTGGCATCATCTTTGAAGACTAATCTAAACACTGGCTGGAAAATCGTGTCTAACATAAAACACGAATTTTGGAAACGTTGGAGCTTGGAGTACTTGAGTGAGCTGCAACATAGATATAAATGGAAGGATCGTTTACCGAATGTTGAAATCGGCACCATGGTCATAATCAAAGAAGATAACCTTCCAACGCTGCAATGGCCATTAGGCAGAATAATAAAACTCTAGCGCACCTGAACCGCTAGAAACACTAATGTTCGAAGAACAGTAGAAGAATCGTGCAGGTTTTGAGTGCATATTCCACCACATGTGCTGCTTATTACGGCCAAACTGTTTCAAATGCCACGTTTTACTTTCGTCTTAAGAATGCATTATAACTCATATGGTGCAAGGTTTCAGATATTACCACTGGCATGAATTTCAACGTTTATGAGAGCAAAACACGGGTTAATTATATTCGTTATCAGTTGCTTATTTCACATAATTTTGAAAGCAGCATCTCATATAACATCAATGAAGAAAATGCTCAGTGCCTGCAGCACTGTAACTGAAGTTGGTGTTTGGGGCTGCGATCCGAAAAATTTGCAGAACTTTGCGAATTGAAACATCGGTTATTTATTTTCATTGTAAATGTTTCCGGTATGAATACTAACTGTAAGCATTTATTGATACAAAAGTAGCACAACCGACTCGTGCTGGCAACCTTTCGCCAGTATCAAATCCAAGAATATATTAAATCTGCTTCACGTTGTTTAATTACATTCGAAGTTATAGGAGTATAAAGAAATTTAGGGTTACCTGCAGCGAGTTTTTTCAAATGATCGAAAGCTTAATATTTGCTGTTTATTGTCACTACAATATCATTACCATTTGAAAATTCTACGATAAAACCGCTTAATAAAGATATTGCAATTAAACACAAAACCAACAATAGCTGGCAACCCTATCGTGTCTTTTCAACCAAATTTGGCCTGAATAATGTTTATGACAGGTTTCATTAATTGTATGAAATTCGTATTGATTTCATGACTGCACTGGAAGTTATAGTACAAAAAGTTTTATTTTCCTGAGCGAATTTTCAAAACCAAAGACACAAAAATTACCATAGCAGGTAGCACCAATCAAATTTTTCAACCAAATTTCCACCAAACAGAGATTAGAGTTAGGTTTAGCTTCTGTGTCAATTTCATGAAAATCTGGTAACTTATTCACATTTCATAGGGCAAAAAGCAGTTTTTTTTCTTTGTAATTTTTCAAGATGGCACCACTGGCACAGAGTTGCCCACAATTCAAAATCGCTTCTATCAAATCTGGTCTTACTTAAGTCCAACGCATTCTGTAAATTTTAGCTGTATCTGATTATTGGTTCGTGAGTTTCCGTGAACAGAAGTTTTTGATGCTAAAAATATAGGTTAACTGGGAGAGGGTTACCGTTCTTGTCCGACATGAAATTTCCAAAGTTTTATTTTGAATGTGTAGATAAAACATAAGATTTATATACAGATTGGTTTTATTGTAAGAAACGGACATTTTTTTGAATATTCGATGGTTTGAATGTTTTTACTTCCAAATTTTTTTTTTCAAAATGAAGACACCAAAATTATCATAGCTGGCAGCTCCAATCGAATTTTTCGACCAAATTTCTTCCAAACCTGGCTTAAAGTAAGGTCCAGCAATTGTGTAAGTTTCGTCAAAATCGAACGATTCAATCAGAATTTATAGGGCTAAAAACAGTTATCTTTTTTAGTGGTTTTTCAAGATGGCACCACTGGCACAGAATTGCCCGCATTTCAAAATCACTTCTATCAGACCTGGTCCTATTTAAGGTCAATACATGCTGTGAATTTCAAATAATTCTGCCCATCGGATCGTGAGTTTCCGTGAACAGAAGTTTTTGATGCTAAAAATATAGGTAAATTGGGCAAGGGTTGCCAGGCGTGCCCGTTATACCATATCTTTTTTTTTTTTGGATTATGTAAACAAAGCACAAGATTTACATATGAAAGGCTTATTTTTGAAGAAACTGCATTTTTTCAAGAGAGACGATGATTTGGAGGTTTTCACTTTCAGTGCCTGCCCTAGCTACAGGGTTGCTAGCACGCTCATTAAAAGCCACATAAATCTACAACTAAATAATATCAATATGTCCTGAAAATTTGGTAATGATTGAATAGCTTTGTCAAAAGTTATCGAAATTTAAAAGTTTTCAAATTTTCCCGTCCTCTTTTTAGGCACCCAGCGCACACATAGGGTTAAAATATTCCAAAGCATTATCCGATTCATATGTAAAACACGTAAGAAATTTATTTTCTTAACTTTATTTTTGCGAAAATCATTTGTGCACGAAATAATAGGTATATTAAAAATATCACTTAAATGCCCGCCGGCGCGAAAAGGTTTACAATAACTGACATTTAAAGAGACCTGGACCTATTCTGCATATACACCAATGTATCCTGAAAGTTTCAGCGCAATCGAATGGCGCGTTCCCGAGATTATCTCACTGAAATTTTTTGTACATATATATATATATATATATATAAAGAAATATGAATTTTTGGCCGAATCGATTTTAATACTAATGTTCTTCGAACATTAGTAAAAACGTACAAAGGTGAAGATGGAGTTGTTCGAGTGGTAGATGTGAAAACAACTGGTGGAACTTTGAAACGTGCAGTAAATCAACTTGCACCTTTATTTCCAGACGATAATGAACTCAGAGAACCTGTTGAAGAAAAATGTACAAAAAGTAACAACGAGAAATTACCAACACTAAAGCAGGGTTATCCGCGACCACCAGAACCTAATCAACAACCATTAAAACGCTTGCGACCATCACTAGGATCAGCATTAGTAACATTATTTTGCACTTGCCTCTTCATATCATCAACAAAGGGCCAATCAATAGAAAACAAGCCATTTGATAAAAATCTTGGCTTCTACTTTGAAAAATTGGGTCCGGTGGGGATAACTACAAGTGAATGGAAGATGGTGACGTATTTCAATATGAAACCTTACTGGAAAGAGTTTGAGATTATTGAAAGATATCCAGAGGTAATAAAAAATCTATGTAAAGGTGGGTCACCCTCGAATAGCTGCTCAAGTATCGGAACCCAGTTGGAGAGAGCCATTTCCGATTTAGAACTTAACAACAAATTTCTGAGACCAACGACATTCATACGCAGTAAACGAGGTGCTTTTAACTTCATTGGAAACGTTGCTCATACTCTTTTCGGAATATTAGATGCCGATGATGCAGACGAAATAGCTACGACGATAAATGCACTCCACAAAAATGAACAAGAAGTTGCAAGGCATTTAAACAATCAAACATCATTTATTGATAGCACGCTTACCATTATGAAAAAGAGTCAAGAAGATATTGAGAAGGAATTTAAGTATATCGAAAATAAATTCAACCAAACAAGAAACATGCTGAATAGTCTACAACAAAGGGAAGAAATTTCTGAACAGATCACAAAAATTACGTTTCAGGCTTCTACGCTATTAATAAATCATCAAAGGATTCAAGATTCACTAATAGACATTGTGACAGACTCACACCATGGAAAACTCAACCCGGAATTGTTGCCTCCAGAACAACTACAAATAGAGTTAACAAAACTAAAGGCAATGTTACCACCAACTTTGAATTTACCATTAGAAACAAAGGAGTTGCGGAAGTTTTACAATCTAATGGCTATAAAGGGGCAAATAACAGATGATTATGTTATTTTCACAATAAAAATCCCGCTAGTGGCTACAGGACAGTTTGAAATACTAAAGGTAGTGCCAGTTCCCTTTAAGGCAGACCTCAATTTCGTTGCCTTGGCTCCGTCATCACCGTATTTGATCACGGACCTGCATAGAGAACAATATTATCCAGTTAAAGAAGATGAGTTCCGCCAATGTGTATCACTTAATGAAGACCAATTTCTATGTCGGCATTATGGACCATTATTTAGGAAAGGTGCAGCCCAGAGTGCCTGCGAAATGAATATACTCAGTCATGCAACAGCAACATCTTCATGTACAACAAAGGTAGTTGGATCTGCGCCTCACTGGACTCAACTGCATAATCCGAATCAGTGGATATACGTTTTGGATAGAGAAACATCGATTAATGTTGTATGTAAAAAACGTCTAACGGATATGGTACTTCATGGTTCCGGCATAATAACGATTCATGGGAATTGTGTCATCAGGCAGTCTTTGTTGACTATTACGGGGAGTAATATCTTAGGAACGAAAAGATATACTTCTTACACACCAGTTAGAGACATCACTGATCTAATTGCTGTAGAGAAAACATCTGAAGCTCCTGAGGATGGGTACAAAAGCCAATTTCATTCGCAGACTAAGGAACTGATGTTGCTAAAGGAACAACTAGCAACATTGCAAGTGAGCATGCCAGATAACATTAAGAAACATCATGTACATCATTACTCTGTGGGATATATCAGCCTCATCTTGACGGTGATTGCGTTAATTGGTTGTGGTTGGATCGTGATACGTCGTCGTAAATTAAATCAACCTGAAGAACCTACCAAAGAAGCACCGGTACCATTAACCAGATTGTCAGCTAATTCACCTTTTACCATTACGATAGATTAATAAGTTGAACCTCCGTCCAACGGGGGGGAGTATGTAAAATAAGAATCGTATGCATTGTAGGTCAAGAACTGTTGTATAAGAAGCACATGCAATACACTGCGTGACCTACGATGCAATAAATCGAAAACAAGTCATAAGCTATATTTGTAAACAGCGAAGCGATCGAAGTATTGACCGCGATATGCATATTTGACGCATTCAGCAAGAATGCATTAATTGATATTTTTGTATGCGGAAATGTTGTATGTAGGTTAAGGCGACAAGTTATGTTATTCTGATTAAGTGCATTTTGTATGTAGAAGTAATATTTGGGTTAAGGTAACAATTTATGTTATGATGCATTTTTCAGATGTAGGAAGTAAGATTATTGAATGAAAGATATAAGAAGAGTGATTTTGAATAATAAATTGAGTTCCTCACGAACCAGCTGTGTGTTAATACAGTTATATTCTGCTCTTGCGAGGTTTTCTTGCAAAGCAAATAGAAAGCACGGCAAATGTTTAAGGGTAGCTTAAACATGGTGCCAGCATTAACTGCGGCCTCGCCGCTTTGTTAGGAAGGACTCAACAGAAGCATCTCAAGATCCGTATACAATATTGTCTCTAGACAATCAACATATATCACATCGACATTTATTTCAAGGTGTTCAGGTTCAAGTGCTTGAATATCTTCTTTTCAAACTTTGCAAGCTGATGTGGTTCAAGTACCGCATCAGCATCAAACGCAGAGTATACAAAAACCAATCTGTATACAAATCTTATGCTTTATTTACACGTTCAAAGTAAAACTTTGGAAAACTCATGTCGAACAAGAACGGTAACCCTTTCCCAGTTAAACTATATTTTTAGCATCAAAAACTTCTGTTCACGGGAACTCAAGAACCAATAATCAGATACAAGTGAAATTTACAGAATGCATTGGACTTAAATAGGACCAGATCTGATAGAAGCCATTTTGAATTTTGGGCAACTCTGTGCCAGTGGTGCCATCTTGAAAAATTACAAAGAAAAAAACTGCTTTTTGCCTTATGAAATGTGAATAAGTTGCCAGATTTTTCACCAAACATAATCTATGTTTGGTGAAAAATTGGTTGAAAACTTTGATTGGTGCTGCCAGCTATGGTAATTTTTGTGTCTTTGGTTTTGAAAATTCGCTCAGGAAAATAAAATTGTTTGCCCTATAACTTCTAGTGCAGTCATGAAATCAATACGAATTTCATACAATTAATGGAACCTATTAAAACATTATTCAGGCCAAATTTGGTTGAAAAGCCACGATAGGGTTGCCAGCTATTGTTGGTTTTGTGTTTAATTGCAATATCTTTATTAAGCTTTTTTATTTTAATTTTTAAATGGTAATGATATTGTACTGACAATAAACAGCAAATATTAAGTTTTCGATTATTTGAAAAACCTCGCTGTAGGTAACCCTTAATTTCTTTATACTCCTATAACTTCGAATGTAATTAAACAACGTGAAGCAGATGTGATATATTCTTGGCTTTGATACTGGTAGAAGGTTGCCAGCACGAGTCGGTTGTGCTACTTTTGTATTAATAAATGCTCACAGTTAGTATTCATACCGGAACAATTTACAATGAAAATGAATAACCAACGTTTCAATTCCCAAAGTTCTGCAAATTTTTCGGATCGCAGCCCCAAACACCAACTTCAGTTACAGTGCTGCAGCCACTGAGCATTTTCTTCATTGATGTTATATGAGATGCTGCTTTCAAAATTTTTGTGAAATAAGCAACTAAAAACGAATATAATTAACCCGTGTTTTGCTCTCATAAACGGTGAAATTTATGCCAGTGGTAATATCTGAAACCTTCCACCATATGAGTTATAATGCATTCTTGAGACCAAAGTAAAACGTGGCTTTTGAAACAGTTTGGCCGTAATAAGCAGGTCATGTGGTGGAATATGCACTCAAAACCTGCACAATTCTTCTACTGTTTTTCGGACATTAGTGTTTCCAGCGGTTCAGGTGCGCTAGAGTTTTTCCTTTCTTTTAGTTTTTTTTAGACTTTTGCTGTTGTCTTGTTTTTCCATTGGCCGTGGCAGGAGTAGACATCCTAAAAAGAAACAGTTTGTTTTGCTTTAGAATTGGATATAAGAATATATATGGTAGTTTTATGAGATAATTCGATTAGGATTATTAGGAGTATAAAAACAATACCGTTCATTTGGTGGTGGGTCCGTATCTGGTTTTATTTTATTTTATCCTTTTTTCCTTTTTCTCCTTCCTTTCTTTTAGTTTTTTCCTCTTTTGATATTGTTTTGTTATTTTTTCGTTGGATATGGTAGAGGTAGCGATCCTAAAAAGAAACAGGTTGTTTTGCTTTAGGGTTTGATAAAGTTGTACATATATGTATGAGGTGGACATCTACCAACACCGTACAGACCACGAGACGAAGCTTACAAAAAAAAATTGTGTAGTGTAAATGGTATTGTAAACGTAGCTACTCGGTTGAGAGAGAGGATTTATAGTGAAAATTCTGGCGTAAATGTGTAAAATGACAGCCGAGATCGTGTCGTACCATCAAGAATTCAAATTGGTAGGAACACGAATATCGACCATCAAATACTAGGCTCGAAACGAAGTTCTCGCGAGTTCTAACGGAATATTTACCCGCGGTATGGAATCGTATAATCGCCGAGAACTTCTACGTAATTCTGTGGAGAAGGGGGTGATGTAACACCAACGAAGTTTGATCTAAAATGAAACGAAAGATAAATGTACATAAATATATGCGTTTTGAAATCAAGTAGAATAGAGTTTAAATGAAGAGCATATGTTAAAAAAAAGTAGAGTGAAATTAGAACTAGTAGGATTAGAGTTAAATTCAGCAGTAGAATTTAAATTTAGGAAAGTACATATAAGGTATGCACGGCGCATTGGATGTTGATGGAACACGGGCACCCCCGGAGTGTTTTGGGTTTGTCCTCTATCAGGTCGCGCCATTGCCTACGATATAAACAAAACGAGCGGCGACGCTTCGACCCAATAAACCACAAACTTAGCCTAATCCAGGGGGAAGCCAACGATCCAAGGCTGGAAACAACAAACTAACACGGAGCGGTTGTACCCTTCGGCGAACGAGCCCTACATGGGAGCAAGACGGATCGCGAGACCGACGACGGATCTATGGTGAAATTAGGGGTCGAAGTCAACGGGGACAGATCTTATGAGCCGCGTAGGTTAGGTTAGGTTGAAATGGCTGCCGATCCCCAGAGACCTGACGACCGGCACACATAGGCACAAGAGAGGCCCGTTGTGATACCATACTAAATTAGTGACTCTCTCCTACTCACTAAAATCAGGAAACCATCTGCTTCCTTTGATAAAACGGACTATCGCCTTTAAATTGACCGTGGACAGTTCCGCCAGATTTGAGAGAAAGGGTGCACCAAGTGCCGCCAACCTTCTCCTTGCCAAAGCCGGGCACTGGCATATGAGATGGAGGACGGATTCCTCCTCATCCTCAGAGCCACAACGCCGACAAAAATCGTTAAATTCTACGCCCAGTCGTTGTGCGTGCCGCCCTATGAGGCAGTGGCCAGTTAACACACCGACAGTGCAACGCAGAGCGCTTCAAGTTAAGCCTAAAAGCTGCCTGGTGCGATGCGCATCCATGGATAACCAGGACTTCCTTGCTATCGCACAGGATGATTCCTCTGCCCAGGACTTCCTAGCGTCCTCAAGATATTTTTGCCTGATGGCCAATTTCACCGATGCCATCGGTATTCCTATTGTGGAGCAAGAGACCTCCGGTAACAAGGTTCCAAGCCTTGCTAGCTCATCGGCCTCACAGTTGCCCTGAAACCCCCTATGTCCAGGTACCCAAATCAATTGAACAACCGAATGTCTCGATATCTCCCTAAGAGATGCACGGCATTCAGCAACAATGATGGACACTGTACAAGGACCAGCAAGGGACCTAATAGCCGCTTGGCTATCTGTGAAAATACCAATATTGACCCCGAATATTCGATTACACAGAAGCCAGTCGATAGCCTGAAAAATAGCCGCAACCTCTGCCTGAAAGACACTACAGTGGTCTGGCAGACGGAGGGACAGCTTAAGATTCAGCTCGTCCGAGTATACACCACACCCGACTCTGTTGCTAAGCTTAGAGCCGTCGGCGTACACATGGACAAGCCCACTTTCGAGGGTGACGCCATCACGCCATTCATCCCTACCAGGAATGCGAGTAGTGAACTCCATATCTAGTAGGCATTGCGGTGCGATGTAGTCAACCCCTCGGCCACAAACTTCCTCGGCCAAAATTCTCGCATGGCCGACTTCTGTTCTATTCCATGCCGAGATGCAATTAAGTCTCACAGCAGCAAGATTGGCTTGCTGTAAGATAAGTAGATTCGTTGGTAGCCAATGAAGCAGCACGAATAGTGCCTTAGTAGGAGTGGATCGGAGCGCTCCAGTTACCAGCAGTGCAGCCATCCTCCGCACTTTTTCAAGCTGCCGTTTGCAGGTTGCCTTAAGAGCAGCCTGCCACCAGAACGCTACCACAAACAATAGAATTGGCTCAACCACAGTAGTATAAAGCCAAGCAACAGTACGAGGCTGTAATCCCAAATTCGCTCCTATGGCTCGGTTACAGCAGTAGAGTGCATTGAAAGCCTTCCGCGCTCTTTCTGCTATATTGTAGGTCCACAGCAACTTCGAGTCAAGGATAAGCCCTAAGTACTTGACCTTCTGGCTCAATCCAATGGAGACCCCATTTAGTTTGGGTAACTCAAATAAGGGAATTTTGTACTTTCTTGTAAACAGTACTAGCTCCGTTTTACTAGGATTCACATTCAAGCCGCACTCACGACTCCAACGTGAAAGAATGTCAAGAGAGGTATTTAACCTCTCCGATAGAGTAGATAAATACTTTCCCGACACTGCCACAACTATGTCGTCTGCATAAGCAATCACTTTGCAGCCGGCACGGTCCAGTTTCATTAAGAGAGTATTCACCGTGATCTTCCACAGCAGGGGAGAGAGGACCCCACCCTGAGGTGTGCCCGTACTGACTCCTCGTCTTACGCTGACATTCCCCAGGGAAGAGATTACCACTCTACTTTTAAGAAGTTGCACAATAAAAGCGATCAGCCGCTCATCGACGTGTAGCACCGAGAGTGCCTCAAAAATTGCGTTACACTGTACGTTGTTGAATGCTCCCTCAATGTCCAAAAAGGCAGTAAGCGTATATTCCTTTAGAGCAAGAGATTTTTCAACTTGCTCAATGAGGACGTGAAGAGCGGTCTCAACCGATTTGCCTCTGGTATAGGCGTGCTGAGACTGCGAGATCAGCACAGGATCTATTGATTTTTTAGTATGGTAATCAATGATTCTTTCCAGTGTTTTAAGCAATACAGAGTTAAGACTTATTGGACGATAGTCCTTCGGATTAACATGCGAAACTTTTCCTGCTTTAGGGATAAACACAATTCTAGTTTCCCGCTAGCTGGAGGGAACATACGAGAAGCGTAGGCAA
>OZ022263.1:128903363-128968990 GCA_963978885.1 Nemotelus pantherinus
CTCATCTTAAATTACCACAAGTGACTATTCCCAAATTTGATGGGGATTATGCTAAGTGGAAATCATTCCATGATTTATTCACGCAGATGATTCATGAACAACCATTAGGTAATGCACAAAAGATGTGGTACCTTAGAGTAAACCTTGCTGGTGAAGCTGAGCGCTTAATCCGTCATTTGCCAATCTCTGACGAGAATTATATAGCAGCATGGTCTATTTTGAATAACCGCTATGACAACAAGCGACTCATGGTTTCCACCCTTTTAGATAAACTGATGTGCCAGCCCGCAATATCTGTCGAATCATCAGGGGCATTGAAAGGAATGCATGACATTACAGCTGAATGTCTTCTTGGGTTAAAGAGTTTACAGGTTGACATAGCAACCTGGGACCCAATGATGCTGCATGTCCTGACTAAGAAATTGGACAAGGCAACGCATAACTTGTACGAGCAATCATTAACTTCACCGCGAGATTTACAAACTATTGACTATTTTCTAAGTTTCATTGAACGACGTTTCCAGGCTTTAGAAGCATTGGGCACTGATAAGCGAACGCCAAATAAGCCCTCAGCGACCCGAACTGCAGCATTAATGTCAGTTAAGGATACACTTCCAGCCATTAAATGCAAAAACTGTGGCGGAAATCATAAGATAAACGCTTGCGTATTATTCAAGCAGTTACAAATTCCTGAGCGCATCAATAGGGCTAGGCAATTGAAATTGTGCTTGAATTGTTTAGGTGAGGGGCATTTCGCCTCACAATGTACTTCAAGAGCATGTTTAAAATGCCAAAAAGGGCATAATACACTTTTACACTTGGAAAAGCAAGAAAAGTGCAGCCTCGAATCTACCACAAAGAGCGCTCGAGAAGCGCAGCCAATTAGATCTAATCAGCTTGCAAGTGTATCAGTGACTAAACCTGATGTAAGAGTAAACGAATCAGTGTCTCTATCAACAGAAGGCTATTCATCCGAAGGATATGCTGTGTTGCTAAGCACGGCCATTGTGCGGGTTATAAATAAAAATGGAGAACCGCAAGAACTACGAGCTTTGCTAGATAGCGGGTCTCAAATCAATATTATAACTGAAGCTGCAATCCAAAAGCTTGGTCTGCAAACAACGCAAACAAGACTGTCAATACGAGGATTAGGCGGTGCTTGCCAACAAGCTCGTCGCCAGGTTGGCCTAACAATACAATCCATGATAACAAATTTTGCTACGAAAGTGAATGCAATTGTACTTCCGCAAATAACGTCGGTGCAACCTACGAGCCCTTTGGACATCGCCACACGGGAAGCCATACCCAAAAATATACGTCTGGCAGACCCGACCTTTGATCAACCTGGTGATATCGACCTGCTTTTAGGCGCCGAGATTTATTACGAATTGCTTGCTATCGGTCAAATCCGAATAGCAAAAAGGTTGCCCATGCTTCAAAACACAGTGTTCGGATGGATAGTGGCCGGAAGATTCGAAACTACCATCACAACACTCGTGACTTGTGGAGTTTCTGAAATTGAAGAAAGGACTCTCAATGAACAGATAGAACGATTTTGGAAATTAGAAGAGGCGGGTAGCGAAAATCGTCATATGACAGGGTCAGAATTAAAATGCGAAAATGAATTTGCCAAGACCACTAAAAGAACGAACGAAGGACGGTTTGTAGTCAAATTACCGTTTGCTAAAGATCCGGATATGCTGGGCGAGTCGATGGAGATTGCTACACGGCGACTCTTGCAAATAGAACGAAGACTTGCTAAAGACAAAAGCTTGTACCAGCAATATCGCCAATTTATGAATGAATACAAAGAGCTAGGTCATATGAAAGAAGTGAATATAAACATGATTTCGGAGCCACGCTATTTCTTACCTCATCATTGTGTACTACGACCAGAAAGCACTACAACTAAGCTGAGGGTCGTGTTCGATGCATCTGCGAAAACCTCGTCAGGAGTCAGCCTCAACCAATTATTGTGTACTGGCCCAACTGTTCAAGACGATCTTTTCACGATCCTGCTAAGGTTTCGGCTACCTCGGTACGTTTTCACTGCGGATATAGAGAAAATGTACCGCCAAATCAATATGTCTGAACCAGATAGAAAATTCCAGCTGATATTATGGCGAGATAGCCCATTGGAAAGCATAAAGTGCTACGAGCTTAATACAGTAACTTACGGCACAACCTCTGCTCCATATCTAGCAACGAAATGTTTGCAGGAGCTTGCAAACGAGACATCAAGTCAATATCCGTCTGGAGCCGCGGCACTCAAACATGATTTTTACGTAGATGATGTTATGTCAGGTGCAGATACCCTTGCGAATGCAATCGAGAAGCAGCAGCAATTACAACAAATTCTAAAATCAGCTCATTTTAAGTTACGCAAATGGTGTGCCAATCACTCTTCTCTGCTACAAAATATTCCAGTTGAGGATCAAGCCTTAGCATGGAGCGCGGCGGAAGAAATCGAAGGACATATTAAAACTCTGGGTCTAATTTGGGCACCCAAGAAGGATGAATTTAGAATAAAAGCACTTTCGACCCAGTCAAATAGGGTAACGAAGAGAGCCGCTTTGGCTGACATCTCTCAACTGTTCGACCCATTAGGACTGGTAAGCCCGGTGACAGTCGTCGCCAAGATATTCCTTCAAAAGCTGTGGAGACTCAAGGTTGACTGGGATGCAGCATTGCCCATGGATTTGCATTCGGAGTGGCTTAAATATCGCCAAGAATTGGAAAAATTGAATGAAATAAGTATACCGCGTCATGTTGCAAGAGGAAAGATTCCCCAAAGTGCTCAGCTTCATATTTTTGCAGACGCCTCCGAAAAGGCATATGGGGCGGTAGCATATTTTCGTGCTTTTCATGCAGACGGCATTCGCACGGTGAATGTTCTTTGTAGCAAATCGAGAGTAGCGCCCCTTAAAAGGATCACATTGCCAAGGTTAGAGCTTTGCGCTGCGAAGTTAGCTAGTGAGCTTGGCCACAGACTCAAGCGTGAATTAAGAATTGCGGATCACGCGTGCTATTTCTGGACGGATTCGGAAATTGTTCTGCATTGGATACATGCTGACGCCTCATTGTTTCACACATTTGTGGCGAACAGAGTATCCGCTATACAGCAGTTATCGATACCATTTCAGTGGAGACATGTTAGATCAGAACACAATCCAGCGGATCTGGTGTCACGCGGTGTTATGCCCGATAAGTTAAAAAACTGTAATCTGTGGTTTTTTGGACCCATGTTTTTGCACGGTTTGCAAGAAGATTGGCCAGCATTTCGGGCAGATACTACCATCGAACACGAGAAAAAGCAAAATAAGACAGTATTATCAATATCAAAGGACACTACACGTTTCATAGACCAAATCGATCATCGAAACTCTATAAAGAAGCTGCAACGCATTGTAGCATACATGCTCCGATTTATAAACAACGTGCGGTTACCCTCCGAGCGTCACTTACAACCACAGTTGTTAGCAAAGGAATTGGAAGGATCCCTGCAGGTCATCATTAAGGAAGCCCAGTGGGATGCTTATTCACAATCTGTAAGATTGCTGCAAGCTAATAAACAATTGGATAATAATGATCCACTAAGCCGCTTAAATCCATTTCTGGATGAGTTTGGTCTATTAAGAGTAAAAGGGAGACTAGAAGAGTCTAATCTTCCCTACGATGCTAAGCATCCAATTATACTGCCCTATGCGCATAACACCACAAAATTAATTCTGCAAGATATTCACATTCAGCACCTTCACGCAGGACCACAGGCATTATTGGTAATGGCGAGACAAAGATATTGGCCTGTGAAGGGAAAGACATTGGCAAGATCAGTTGTGCACAACTGTGTGCGGTGCTCCAAGGCGAGGCCTAGGTTAATGTCACAACTTATGGGTAATCTTCCTGCTACGCGAATTCAGCCAGCACGGCCATTCATTAACACCGGTGTGGACTTCGCAGGACCCTTCTGGACGCATTTCAAGGTGAGAGGAAAACGCCCGCAGAAAACTTACCTGGCCGTGTTTGTGTGTTTTACAACAAAGGCGGTCCACCTGGAGCTAGTAACTGATCTA
Source organism: Nemotelus pantherinus (assembly GCA_963978885.1). Lineage (NCBI taxonomy): Eukaryota > Metazoa > Arthropoda > Insecta > Diptera > Stratiomyidae > Nemotelus > Nemotelus pantherinus. The sequence continues at coordinate 128,907,437 of OZ022263.1, forward strand.
ACAACTGAAGCCTTTATAGGTGCGCTTAAGCGTTTCATAGGAAGAAGAGGACACTGCCGCAGTTTATATTGCGATAATGCTACTAATTTTGTGGGAGCAAAAAACCAATTAGCGGAATTAAAAGATGTAATTTATGAAAAAGGAGCGCAACAAAAAATTAATAATCTCTGCAGTCCAAAGGGGATAGACTTTCATTTCATTCCCCCAAGATCTCCTCACTTCGGCGGATTATGGGAAGCCGCTGTGAAATCAGCCAAGCATCTGCTGATTAAAAATATAACGCCTTCATCTCTTACATATGAAGAATTGGAGACTGTCATCATTCAAATCGAGGCGATACTCAATTCGAGACCTCTCACGCCATTATCTGCCGACTCAACTGATTTAAATGCCCTAACGCCAGGCCATTTCCTAATCGGCGAACCACTGACAAGCTCAGTAGATGTGCAAGCTCAAGAAAATCGTTCAAGTCTAGCCGGTCGATGGAGGCAGATCAACGATATCAGACAAAAATTTTGGCAACGGTGGTCAACTGAGTATTTAACTGAACTCCAGCAACGAAGCAAGTGGAAGCAGAGGTGTGAAAATATAAAGCCAGGGATGCTCGTCGTGATAAAGGAAGATAACCTTCCTGTACTAAAATGGCAAATGGGTCGAATTGTCAAGGGAATAAAGGGAGCCGACGGTTTAATAAGAGTAGCCGATGTACGAACAGCTGCTGGAATATTTCGACGACCAATTCACAAGCTCGCCCCTCTTCCCGTAGAAGTCGAAGAAGTCGAAGAAGTCGACACGCTACCGGAAAGTAACTCAACCATGCATATCGGTAAAGACAAGCCAACTGATAACCTATCTGCAGGCCCAAGCATCCGAAAACCATCATTGGTGCAAACAGGCGAACCAAAAGCTAAGTGTAGACGACTAACGGCATCGCCAATAAATTTACTGTTATGGACAAGTTTGATACTTCCAGTTCTGAGCAATCCAGTGAAGATCACACCATTTGAGTCACCTCAAGGCATTTATTTCGAAAGCTTAGGAGCTGTTAATTTGGTTTTAAGCGAATGGAATCTGGTAGTTCATTACAACTTAACGCCTTATTGGGAAGAGTTGCAATCGATCCGGAGAGGATGGGCAACGCTCCACAATATTTGCAGACAGATACAGCACAATTGGCCCTGTGCTCGCACAACTATGCAACTTGACCAACTAATGCATCAGATTGATGTCAATAGCGAGCTATTACGGCCGCCACCAAAAACTAACCCGCATCGAAAACAAAGAGGTGCTCTTAACGTAGTGGGAAATATCGCTAACACTCTGTTTGGAGTTTTAGACTCTGATTATGCAACAAGGATGGAAGGCGTCATTGATAATTTAAAGCATAATGATGAGCATCTTGTACAACTATTAAAAAACCAAACTTCGATCATAGATTCTACGACAAATATAATGATGCACATGGAAAAATCCACAGGGCACGCCTTAGAAGAATTTCACCTCGCACTAAACAAGACAGTGACTCGAACAAACCAAATTGCCAGAGAATTGTGGGACAATGAGGCAGTACAGGCCTTTTCATCCGCCACAGTACAATTGTTCTTAGGGACCCACAGTATCCAAAGGATTCAATCCTTTCTCCTAGATGTTCTTATTGATACTCATCATGGCAAGGTTAATCCTCAGTTGCTATCAAATCAACAAATCTTACAAGAGCTAAGGGCTATCAAGGAAAATTTGCCACCACACTTACACTTACCAGTCAAGCCGGAGAATTTACTGGATCTTTACAGTTTGTTGACGATTGAAGGACGGATCATGAACAGCAAAATTATTTTTCGAATCAAATTACCACTTTTTTCGGATGAAAGATTCGAGCTGCTTCATCTAGTACCAGTGCCAACAATAGTGAATCATACAGTTCTTATGATCCAAACGGCGTCAAATTATCTGATAACGACCTGGAATCGTGAGCAATATTATTCTCTTTCAAATCAGGAACTAGCAGCATGCTCCCGGACGGCTACGCTAAATTACATATGTAAACAGCTGCATCCTCTTTACCAAACACGATCAGGCGTAAGCGAGTGTGAATTAACCTTCATCAGTCATGTTCTGCCCAAGGGAGGATGTCAGACTATTCAATTAAAGCAACCCCCTAGATGGATTCAACTGCTAACTCCCAACCACTGGATTTATTTTATGGAATCCAGAACAGATTTAAGTATTGCTTGTGGCGATTTCGTAACTCAAGAAACCATTGAGGGTTCGGGAATTATTCAATTGCGCGATGACTGTATTTTGAAGGAGGACCGTGTAACTATTCATGCACATAAGTTATTCTCAAGTTATTTCAATGCTTCATTTGTTCCGACCCGAAACATTACTGAAGACATTATCCGAAACATCACTCATGTTAGCTCTCAAGAATTTTTGATGAAGAATCTGACGGAGCTAAAGGCCAATATACACAATCTATTGCTGCAGGAAGATCTTCATACTAATCTTGACCCAACGGACATTCACCATTTTACCCTGGGCTACACAGGACTAGCTTGTATCATCATCATAGCCGCATACTTAGTATGGAAACGCAAGCAAGGAGCTTTCAACGCCACCATGAGCAAACCAACACCAGCGCCTCGACCCAGAAGCCAACCAACGCCATCGTTTACTATTTCCGTTGATCCAGAGGAGTGATGGTTGATCAATTTGTTCAACGCGGGGGAGAATGTTCGATCATCGTTTTTTAGTAATTGACATAGAAAATAGTAATGTAATTGAATTATCATATTAGTTCAGTATGTCAGGTTATTTAATATAAAATGTATGCCAATATCATGAAATCGCAAAGTAATTGTATTTTCTGTTCTAGTTTTATAAGCGGCGGATAAGCAAATAGTATTCTGCCCGCAATAATGTTTGTTTACAAATATCAGCTTGCAGTAACGGCCTTGCAGCATAAACATTTTGCGTAGCTGTAATTGTGCTTCGTGCATGTACCTAAATAAGTAATTGAAGTTCAAGTTTGTTTGAATGCAATATGACCTGATTTAATGCACGAGGCATGAAAATGTGTATCATAATATTATGTAAAGTTTGTTTTGAATGTAGCATGAAATAATCGGAAGCGAATAGTCATGTAAGCAATTATTTGGTATTTAAGTAAGTGCAAGAAATAAAGTGATTGTACATTGACAGTAAATCGAAGCGTACCGTCTTTTATTGCTAAGAAGGTGCAACGGTATTGAACCGTAGCACAAGATAACGTCAGGTGGATTTTTGTATTCAACTGACAAGCGGTTAAGTAAAAGAGCTTACTCGCTATACAAACAGTTGAAATTCATGCCAGTGGTAATATCTGAAACCTTCCACCATATGAGTTATAATGCATTCTTGAGACCAAAGTAAAACGTGGCATTTGAAACAGATTGGCCGTAATAAGCAGCACATGTGGTGGAATATGCACTCAAAACCTGGACGATTCTTTTACTGTTCTTCGAACATTAGTGTTTCTAGCGGTTCAGGTGCGCTAGAGTTTTTAATTTAGATATCCTAAACCTTTTGGCAGCGGCGAGCGTTTAAGTGAATTTTGAGGTACTCCTATATTTCCAAGCAGTGTAAATTTTTTTTGAAACAAATGTTTGGGAATGAAACTTATTATGTTTTAAGCTTGGCGGTCGGTCAACAGCCGAATAAGGGGAAAAACATGTAGTGTACGCAAATATACACGTGCCGCAACTGGTCAGACTGGTGAAAGTGTGATCCATAACCTCCTTGCGGTAGCCGCTGGTAACAATCCTCCCGGAAGGGAGGATTGGCTAATTGGATCAGGCTAGTCCCTTCTAAGTAAGGTTGGTGAGAGATCCCTCTCCCGAAAAATTGTTGGTTCTGCCGCACGCCCGTACAGCAGCCAGCTGTATGGGCTGTGTAAACAGGCCTCGCCCGTAACCGGCAGAGGGGCACCCTTGTTTCTCTCTGCAGGGGTGAGACGGAGGCCTAGGGACAGGTCTAGGCTGGTGACTGAGGTGAAGGTTCACCTGCGGGCTTCTGGATCCAACACTTCACTTCGCCCGGTTCTATAACCAGGCGAACCGCGGTCTATAGAGTAGCGAACTGTTTGACTAGGGGAGACACCTTGGTTGCCTCGGCAGCAAGGTGCGCAGGTTCAGCGTACTGTGAAAGCCTACGAAACCCTCGGATGGTCGTGAGAGAGTCAGCCTATTGATCCAAAGAGGGGTTAGGACGGATGGAGCAATACGTTTTTCCTATGTTGTTGGGGTGTAGCGGGAGGCAAAATGCTGGCAGTCGCCTCGGCTGTGGTCCGAGAACGCGAAATCCAAACATGAAATCATCTAAAATATACATATGGATACACATAAAGACTTAAACAAAATCAAACTTCCCACCAGTACTACTGGAATCAAGTCACCAGAAAATGACCCCTTCAAAAGGAGTTCAAAGGTGAGACGATCACTAACGTCGGGAAGCAAAACGGCTCAGTGTCAGACGATCGAAAGATTGTGGGCCCTGAAGCTAGATGGGGAAGCCGTTCCGGGATCTACTGTGAGTCCGACGGACGTAGCGGTATCCTTCAGCAGAGCAGCTACTCAGCAGCCTGGCGGTGGATCTGGAGAATCACTGGCCAGCCAAACGGAAGCGGTGGTTGAGTCGGCTTCTAGCAGAGCTGTGACCAAGAATTGAGGCGGCAAGCTGAAAGGCTCGCAGGTCACTGGGAAGGAAGTGGCGGCTAAGCCACTCGGCAGAGCTGTAACCAAGACTGGAGGTGGTGCCTCCGAGGATCTGCAGTTTACTGTGAAGGTGGTGGCAGCTGATCCTACCAAAAAGAGGAAGCGGAATGCCCAACGCTTCAGAAGGAGAGAGGAAAACCAGTGGCCAGGAGCACGGTAACGCTGGAGTCCAAAGCGAAACCCGAGGATACATAAGTGAAACCTGCTGCAGCGGCTGTAAGTAAACGCCAACGCTCAGAGGAGATAGCCTCGCAGAGGTAAATCGACGAAGAGGCCACGACAGGAGACAGCAGTTTGTTCCTTTAGGGACATAGTGGCTAGTCACCTTAAGCTGGCTGTCATTGGCAAGCAGGAGCCCCTGGAATGGAGACTCGAGGATGACGTGGTCAAGGTGATTCTTAAACGGATCACCGAGGAACTCCTTAAGTTTGCCATGCCGACAGAAGAAGTACCACCTCACTTTGAAGGCTATAACATTGTCCGCGGCTACAATGCGGTGACCTGGAGTGACGTCTTCTCGACGGAATGGCTTCGGTTTACCGTCCTGAAGATTTCTGTAGACCATCCAGGTTTGGACAAGGTGGAAAAGACATCCGTGCCTGAGCTAATTACCGCGAAGGTGGCGGTGCCCCACTCGAACGCTTTGGAGACTCTGTCTCTGTTAAAAAGACAGAGCCCCGATCTGAAAGTTTAAGGCTGGAGATTATTCCAGGCTGTTAAACTAACGAACCAATCGGCGGAGCCTGTTTTAACTGGTGCAGCAAAGTTGGTGCTTGTGCTGGGAACTGATCAGGAGTCCGCGGATCAAGTACGGTTCAACAATGGGTTGATTCACTTCGGTCTGAAGACGATTATCTTGAAAGTTGGTGTGGAGAAGGTGGCCGAGGGAAGCCGAAGTGTGGGTGGTCCAAGCAAATCTGCACCACAGTAGAGTGGCGACGGCCAATCAGCTTCAGCACCTTCTGTTTAAGAATGCAGTTTGTGGATTCGGTGCGAGTGTCAGTGTGTTCCAGCTTACAGGTAGGGACAAGACAAAGATTTGTATTGTCGCCAAAAAAAGAGGTGAATGCAATCTTAATTCCGCAGCTTTGTTATGGGGATACAACCACAGTGTGTTTGGAGAGGAGGTACGCGCGCAGCGGTACCATACGACGTGGATCCCATCACACCCGGACTGAGGAGATTGGCAGAAGCAGCTATGACTACTGATGCTGTTATTGGTTGTGACGCAAATGCTTACCACGAAATATAGGGAAGCACTAACATAATCGAGAGAGGTAGGTGTTTGCTAGAATTTCTAACGTCAACCAACCTCAACATCCTCAACATAGGTAACAAACCTACATTTATCACTAGGAACAGGGCTGAGGTTATTGATATTACCCTGGCAACTTCAAACATAATGGAAAGTGTCCATAGCTGTCAGGTTTCTAACCTGCCATCGCCCGCGGACCACCAGTGGCTATGCTGGAATATCGGTTGTTCTGTTATCTCACCTAAAAAGGTACGGAACCCGAGAACAGCACAATGGGTAGTTTACTCAAGGAAAACAAAAAGACACCTCAGGGCACTAGACGATCTAGATCTGAAGAGTCCAGGACGGCTTAACGAGCAAGTGAACCAATTAACGGGAATCTTAGTGCTAGGTTTCAAAATCGTGTGTCCGGAAAAGCCCGTAACGAAGACCGATACCTCATGGTGGAATGGCGAACTCACAGAGGCTAGAGGTCACACATGAAGGGCGTTTAACACCGCAAGGCGTTCCACCTTATCTAACGGGCAGATCAGTAGATACGGCATTACACAAAGTTTTCAGTACAATAGAAAAGTCCTTACGGCAAAAGGAATTCACGTTGGCAGCCTTCTTAGACATTGAGGGGGCCTTCAATAATGTCACTGTCACGAGTATCATCGATGCCTTGGTTCGATATGGAGTGGATAAAACTCTGGCGACCTGGGCATCTGACTTGCTCAATGGCAGGCAGATTGAAGCTACCTTTTTGGAGGCCAAAGCGGAAAGAATAGTCGGAACCGGAACTCTAAAAGCAGGGATTACATCTTCCCTATTCTGGATCCTGACAGTCAACGAAATACCGGAGAAGCTAAGGGCCAGTGGCTTTGAGGTGGTGGCGTCGGACCTAATGCAATTGGCGCTGCACCATATCCAAATTTGGGCCAGAAAAGTCGATCTTAGGGCAAACCCGACAAAAACCGAACTTGTACTCTTCACAAGGAGACATAAGGTACCGGCTATTGCCACGGCTAACCTCAACGGAATAAGATTAGAACTTGCTGATAGTGTAAAATATTTGGGCTTTATACTAGATAGGAAACTGAACTGGGGGGCTAACGTGAAGCACAGAATAAGTAAGGCACGCGCAGCACTTTTCGCGTGCCGGTCCGCTTACTCCAATACCTGGGGTCTTAAACCTAGGGTGGCCTTTTGCATATTCACATGTGTAGTGAGGCCGATTTTGGTTTATGGAGCGATCGTGTCGTGGAAGGCAGCGGAGAGTGAAACTAATATCCAGAAGCTAACAAGAATGTAAAGATTAGTTTGCATATGTATTACGGGCGCTTTAAGAACCGTCCCAACGACTGGGTTGGAAATGATTTTGGGACTCATGCCCCTAGGTCGATTTGTCTTTAGAAGCGCAAGCTTAGTGGCGATACGCGCTAAAAGTTCCGGCATGCGGAACGATTTAGAAAAGTGGGGCCACAGCGGTATTCTTATAGAATGCCGCAAAAGATTTGGGCTCGTTGCAGAAGACACGAACCACATGAGCGAAATAATACATCTTGACAGGAATTTCCAGGTCAAAATACCCACAAGAACAGACTGGAAGAAAAAGGAAGCTACCACCAATGGTGGCGTCTGGATTTACACGGACGGTTCAAAGACGGACACAGGAGTTGGCTCGGGAGTGTTTTCTTTGGGTTTGAGCCTTAACCTGTGGCGTAGACTGTCAGGCCATGCTACCGTCTTTCAGTCTGAATTACATGCTATACGCATGGCAGTTGAATATATTAGCGGAATATCAACCAGATCAATGACGATTTGCGTCGACAGTAGGGCAGCCATTCTCGCTCTTGCATCATACAGATGTTCTTAAAAAACTGTTAACGCTTGCAGAGCGGCTCTCAATGAAAAGGCAAGGCATATTCCTATCCGGATTATGTGGGTGCCAGGGCATAGTGGGGTCATAGGCAACAAAAAAGCTGATGAACTGGCGAGGAAAGGTGCAGGAGCTAACAATAGCCCCTGCGTCACTGTACCCTGGTCAATCGCTGACGCCACAAGAAACTTGATGCCGCCATATGGGCCAAACTGAAGTCCAAATGGAAAAACAGGCTGAACTGCAGGGTGGCTAGGACTTTATGACCATCACCTGATTCAAGCAAAAGCAGCAAACTGCTCAAGCTCAGCAGAAACTGCTTGAGAGGCACGGTCGGCTTGCTCACAGGGCACTGCTTTGCCGCATCTCATGCGAACAGAATCGGTCTGACATCCAGCAATTTATGCAAGAGGTGCGAGATGGAAGAGGACATTAAATAATAAACGCCTCAAAATTTTTGGTGCGTACCACTTTCAAGGGTTAGCAGAGGTGGCCAGTACCGTTACGCTGAGTCAGCTGATCCAGTTTGGCGAAGCGGTCACTTGGCAGCTCTAAAAAGCCAGCAGAGGGTGGCAAATGGGCTCAAACTGGTGGCCTAATGCAAGCTGCGTTCCCCGACAGCCCTCTTTAGTAACCTAACCTAAAGTTTGCATATGTTAATAAATTGGAAATTTTGAGCCGTGTGTGGGCGCAGCGTGCATAAAGTAGTCAAACATTTTTTTTCAAATTTTGATTTGTCATTCCTTCTGACAAAAACATTTGATCATCGTGAAAATTGAAGAAGGGCGTATTAAAGTTGACTAAGATTGAACACACATGAATTCTCAAGATAGTGCGGGTAACCCTGTAGCTACGGCAGGCTCCTGAAAAAAATCCTTCAAATCCTTCATCCTCCTCAAAAGTTTTTGATTTTTGTCAAAAACTTCAAATCATTGATAAATTTTGACCTTTTTTGTTTCAAATTTCGTTATGATCTGATGATCCGGTCGTCAGTTCTCGTGAACAGAACTTTCGAGCGCTGAAAATAGAGGAAGTTTGGTCATGGTTTGCCGTTCTTATGCAAATCGAAATTTTGAAAATTTTATCTTCAGATAAAGGACACAGGATAAAATTTATCAAAGATTTGAAATTTTTGTCACAAAGCAAAAATTTTTCAGGAAGGTCAATGATTTGAAGGATTTTTTGTCAGCAGCCTGCCACAGCTACAGGGTTACCCGTTTTATGCCGAAAGTCTATTTGTGCCAAATTTTAGTCAACATCAATACGCTCTGTAATTTTCACGATGATCCATTATTTTTCTTACAAGTAATGACAAATCAAAATTTGAAAAAAAAATCTTTGCCTACTTTTAGGCACCCTGCACCCACACACGGCTCAAAATTTCCAATTTTTTATCATTGACAAGCTTAAAACATAATTAGTTTTCATTCCCAATACTTTTCTTTAACAAAAACTTACACTGCTTGGAAATATAGGAGTTCCTCAAAATTCACTAAAACACTCTCCGCTGTCAAAATGTTTGGGATATCTGAATTTTCGAAAGTCATGAGCCTACCTACTATATACATCTACGTTCTCCAAAAATTTCAGCTCAATCGGATCGGCCACTCCAGAGATTATCTCCCTTAATCATTTTGCTGATATATATATATATATATATATATATATATATATATATATATATATATATATATATATATATATATATATATCTATATATATATATATATATATATATATATATATATATATATATATATGTATATATATATATATATATATATATATATATATATATATATATATATATATATATTATATATATATATATATATATATATATATGTATATATATATATATATATATATATATATATATATATTTGTATATATATATATATATATATATATATATATATATATATATATATATATATATATATATATATATATATATATATATATATATATATATATATATAAAGAAATATGAATTTTCGGCGAAACGAGTTTAATACTATTGTTCTTCGAACATTAGTAAAAAATACGAATGCTACACATAAGAGACGAGAAAGAAAGCATGCATGTAGCATTATGACCCAAACGGCCTGCGCATATTGATATCCCAGCAAAATGCGCTTTTCATAGCCGTTACCTATTCAAAGTCAAGTCATTCGACTTTGAATAGGTGACGGCGATGATTGACACGAGTACGAATACAAATGAATGACATGAGATAATAAAAGAAAAACATGAACGTAGCTTAGTGACTAGAACCATCAGCTTAGAATGAAGTTTTTTAAGGAATTATGCCTCAAATTATTTATTTTCTTTTTGTTCATTTACATATGGCGTTAAGGATTAGATGTTTGGGGAATGTTTTAAAACTGTAAATTTAGAGGAGATTCACTTTTGGTCCGATTCCTGATTTAGTTTGTTTTATTTTACCAACGACTTATTTGAAACAAGACAAATGTTTACGACTAATGTTGTTGCGAAATTCATTTTAATACTTTGATGTTTGTATAGTGAAAATTGATTGTAAATTCAGTAAGCTAACAAAAAAGACAGTTGTGAAAAATGGATTTAGAAAAAAAAACTCTAGTGCACCTGAACCGCTAGAAAACTAATTTTCGAAGAAATGGTCTTTGAGTGACAAAAAAATGTGGAAAGACGTAATACACATTTTTGCCGAATCATATCAACCATTCCTTGTTCAAAGCAAGGGAACTCAACTATAACACAGATGATGAAAATGTTCAGTGCTGGCAACATTTTCCAAAAAATGTGGAAAATTGAAAAATTGGTTTCTTAGTTTTATTGCAAATATTTTGCATATGAGCATGTAATTTGAAGCATCTGTTGATGCAATAGTTACGAAAATGGCTAAAGCTGGTTACCCTGTGTCAGCAGCAAAGCTTAATATATACCAAATCTGCTTCACGTTAAACTAAACCCAACCAATAAATTTCGTTTCGATTGAATCACTGAGCTAGAAGTTCAAACTCAACTCAAAATTTTCCAAATTTTTAAAGCGTTAATATTTGTTGTTAATTTTCATTGCAGGATCGTTGAAAATAGTATTGAAAATCAAAGAGTAATTCCACAAAAAAATAAAATACATATCATGGAATAATCGAAAATACATTCACCCATAACTTTATCTAATGACATAATCGCGCAGTAAAGAAATTTCAAAAAATTTCAAAAATGTTCATAGCTGGCAGCCCGTTCATGATTTTTGTACGAAATTCCTTTGACATTTGCTCACATCAAAATCTATTTACTGCATAAATTTCATTTTGATATCGTGACCGGACCGGAAGTTATAGGGAAAAAAGCTGTATTTTGCTGAGCAAATTTGCAAGATTTAGGCGACAAAAATCACCATAGCTGGCAACTCTATTCTAATTTATCAACCAAATTTTCACCAAATGTTATCTTAAGTAAGATCCAAATATTTTGTGAATTTTGTTTTAATCTGATGGCTAAAACGGAAGTTAAAGGCCAAAAAGCTGTATATTTCTCAGTGATTTTTCAAGATGGCACCCTGCCACAGGGTAGCCCGCATTTCAAAATCACTTCTATCATACCTAGTCCTAGTTAATACCAACATGTTCTATGAATTTCATTATGATCGGATAATCCGGTTGTCAGTTCTTGTGAACAGAACTTTCGAGTGCTGGAAATAGAGGTAATTTAGTGATGGGTTGCCGTTCTTGTCCAAATCGAAATTTTAAAAATTTCAAATTGACATGATGAAATTTATCAATGATTTGAATTTTTCGTCAAAAACCAAAAATTTTTCAGGAGGTTCAATGATTTGAAGGACTTTTTTTCAAACGCCTGCCGCAGCTACAGGGTTGCCCGCACTACCTTGGAAATTAAACTTTAGTCAACATCAATACGCTCTGCAAATGTCACGATGATCCAATTTATTTGTCAGAAGTAGTGACAAATCAAAATTTGAAAAAAAATCCTTGCCTACTTTTAGGCACGCTTCACCCACACACGGCTCAAAATTTCCAATTTTTTGTCATAGGCAAGCTTAAAACATAATAAGTTTTCATTCCCAATACTTGTTCTGAACAAAAATTCACGCTGCTTGGAAATACAGGAGTACCTCAAAATTCACTAAAACGCTCGCCGCCGCCAAAAGGTTTAGGGTATCTGAATTTTAGCAAACCGTGGGCCTACCTACTAAATACATCTACGTTCTCCAAAAGTTTCAGCTCAATCGGATCTTCCACTCCAGAGATTATCTCCCTAAATCATTTTGATGATATATATATATATATATATATATATATATATATATATATATATATATATATATATATATATATATATATATATATATATATATATATATATATATGTATATATATATATATATATATATATATATATATATATATATGTATATATATATATATATATATATATATATATATATATATATATATATATATATATATATATATATATATATATATATATATATCAAAAAGTAAAAGGCTGACGTTTACAAGAATCGCTAATTTGGAACCAGACAGTCAATAAAAGAACACCTGATGACGAGTCCAGTTACGCAGCGGTGTGACCAAACCGATTATTTACCAACTTATTTCGTCATTCAAATCATCACCATCGGGAGATTTTCACACAATCGTGGATAGTGACAGCGAATATCATCTCGTTAATTGGCATTTGTTTGCAGCGACATTTACTCTGGATTTAAGGTAGGGTTGCAGCGACATTTGCTCTGTACTTAAGGTAGGGCGAAATTGCACAGGTGACATAAATGCAGTTGTGTGCGTGAGAGCAACGTGAAAGCGTCAACAGAAAACAAAAATAAAGTTTAAAAAACTCTAGCGCACCTGAACCGCTAGAAACACTAATGTTCGAAGAACAGTAGAAGAATCGTGCAGGTTTTGAGTGCATATTCCACCACATGAGCTGCTTATTACGGCCAAACTGTTTCAAACGCCACGTTTTACTTTGGTCTCACGAATGCATTATAACTCATATAGTAGAAGGTTTCAGATATTACCACTGGCATGAATTTCAACGTTTATGAGAGCAAACCACGGGTTAATTATATTCGTTATCATTTGCTTATTTCACAAAATTTTGAAAGCAGCATCTCATATAACATCAATGAAGAAAATGCTCAGTGCCTGCAGCACGGTAACTGAAGTTGGTGTTTGGGGCTGCGATCCGAAAAATTTGCAGAACTTTGGGAATTGAAACATCGGTTATTTATTTTCATTGTAAATGTTTCCGGTATGAATACTAACTGTAAGCATTTATTGATACAAAAGTATGTTACCCACCCGACCACTCGGGAGGGTCTGACCGTCGGACAGGTCCACTTGGGTCCCGGTTGCACTCAATCGGAGATTGGGCGTGGGCGCCACTCACTCACCCAGTAAAAGGGACCTTGAGCCGTGGAGTGAGGTTCGGCTCTCCGAGGTCAGAGGGGGCCTCTGTTAACCCAGTAAGGTTACTCGTCGCGGAGACCAATTCCCAATTTCCCGAACTACCAATCGCTATTAACTTCCGTTCTAAATAGTGAGTTGTTTCTAGTTAGACAACTACAACGGTCGCTATATACGGGTATGATTACTTTATGCCGCCTACTAATTCCCTTCACTACATTAATTTCTGCGCAGACCACTACTCAACTGCCATTTACCCATCTAAAAAAAAGAAACGGTAGCCACACCTATATATATATTACTACACATATATTCTCAAAAATGTCTGTTCGACGCCTCCGCCCTACTAAACTCACCGCGGATCATGGATTTGTTACCCGCACGACTATTCGACTGGCAACGACCTTCAATTAAAGCGGAAGCCGAATATACCTATGTATGCCCGACAACGTCTACTCTCCTACTTCACTCTAATAACCTCCCTGTGAATCATGAATTCATTACTCGAGCCACTAAACGATTGCCGTCCATGCTCAGTTGAAGCCGAAACCGACTTGATATATCTACATATATGTATGCACAACACCGTCCACTCTCTCAGTTTTCAATGCGCACTAATACTGCTCATGCGGGGCGCTTCACCCCGATTCCGCACTATCATTACTTTAGTTAAAACTATACGACAACGGCGCACGCGTGCCCGAGCAGGCTTCTATCGAATCAAAAGTTTCTCAACGTTTCCAATGAATTCAAATATTTTATTTACCCGACCAAGCTGCGGTTTTAAAACATACTATTCACTTACGCGCGGAATTAATTAACACCACCACTCAATCCTGACAATTGATATTATAAAAGAGCTAACCTTAAACACTAATAATCTTACTATAGCTAATTGAAAGTGAGCCGAGGAATAAAATAATCGCTTTCTAATCTTTATCACGTACAACTCGTTAGGTAGGTTGGCTCAAGAACAAAAGAAATTCCACTGACCTTCAACAAAACGTAGACTCCGCACCCCCAGACTCAGGACGCTTAACTTCGCTTCAGATTCTTGTCATACACTGCACGCTCATCATCATTGTCCGGCTCGGGCTTCGAACCCCAGACCCCCTGGCTGGCAGTCCGCTGCGCTAACCTTTGCGCTACGGAGCCGGTAGTATACCACGTTATGATTTGGGCCGTAAAGTCGCTCCAACTGGTCACGTCACGTGCGTCACTTTCTGCCGGCGATTTGTCTGTCTAGTCCGTCCGTCGGAATTATATGATTCGATTCGGTTCAAAGAATGGCTCCCTTTTCCAAAATTTTCACGGCTGCACGCTGCGATTATGAAATGATCCACGTTTTAATTTTTCGGCGTTTTGCAACTTTGCTAAAATTTGCACGTCTGCACACTATGCCGCCAAAAGTTAAAAAGCACAACCAGTAGCCAAGAAAATCGTTCGTACTCGTATGGTTCTACGCACCTGCGATTATAAAAATTATCCACGTTTTAATTTTTCAGCGTTTTGCAACTTTGCTAAAATTTGCACGTCTGCACGCTATGCCGCCAAAAGTTAAAAAGCACAACCAGTAGCCAAGAAAATCGTTCGTACTCGTATGGTTCTACGCACCTGCGATTATAAAAATTATCCACGTTTTAATTTTTCAGCGTTTTGCAACTTTGCTAAAATTTGCACGTCTGCACGCTATGCCGCCAAAAGTTAAAAAGACCTCACTATCGGAGGTTGCGCCAGCATCAAGCTTCTGGCCACCGGTTTTTCGCCAGCCTCCGTTGCTTGAGGTCAAAGAACGCTTTGCGCGTGTAACCAGGTTTCGAACCTTTCCACCACGTATTCTACATGTTAACCGCCGGGATTCTGGTGTAGTGGAGACTTTGTGGGGCGTTGTTGATTGTTCCCCACTTTGACGTTTTGCGCGATGATAGTAGATTGTTTGTTGACATCGCCATGGGCAATCGTACAGCTTGTGTTGAACTGAGCCGCTTTTCAGTTTTTCCGGCATTTTCCGGGTCAGGCCGAGTTAATCTGGACACTCCATTGTCCAGCGGAGGAGCCCACGGCCCTGAGTCATCCCGCGGGGAAGCGGCTTCGGCTTGGTTGATCTTCCACAGCTTCGGATCAGGTAGGTGCCCCATATGATGTTGCTGCGAAGTTCTGGTGCTTGGTGGTCCCTTTTCTTTTCTTCCAGGTGTGTATAGGGCGCTTCTTCGCCGCCGGCATTACATGTTCTCTGTGACCGGGGAATCCCTGCTGACTTTCAGGTGAGTGATTGTAGAGTTAGTTGTCGGGAGTCATGGAAATAGCGCGTCGGTGTTTTCGGGAGATCCCTCTTGGCGGGTATAAAGTGTTTCTCGGACGGGTACATATATCGGTCGATATCGTGCGGGTTGTCGCTGATAACACAGTTCCTGCTTAGACTAGACTTATATCTACGTCGTCAGTGGCCAACCAGTAAATGACAATGGTCGGTCCCTGCGACGGCTATCATCCCTACTTGATGGTGGTGGATACAGTCGAGTACCTAATAGACTGAGTGGTGGTTTTCAAAACTAAGCAAGAGCTATATGGGAGCGGCCTTTTTCACGGGAAAAAGGTTGCTCCTTTTTTTTTGTCTTATCGCGATTCTAGCTATGTCTTACGTCGCACCTTCCCTCGCGTGATCTCTGTCGGGCGTTGTTAGACGATTGACGCGTACTTGTTACCCCGTAACAGCTCCCCCCTTACCAGAAAAGGATTTCCCGGAAATCCGTTCACGCATACCGACCCCGCGTTTACTTCCTCTCGCTATGATCTTCCGCGTTTTGAGACTGCGCCCCCGTATTACTGGCCATCACTAAATTTGCACTTGTTTCTGTGGTCGAGAGCGATTGCTAACCCCGCCTACAGTCCTAATTTCGAGCTAGTCCCAGCATACGTGCTTCTCGACCTAAATCAAATGCAACAATACTCTAAGTATAATTCTTGTTTCGTGCCTGCAACTCTACTCCCAGATTCAAATCTGATCATAATCCAATTCTCGCGCCCCTATTTCTCACTTCTAGCTTTAAGTGGGACTATTCGAATTATTATTAGCCTACTGTGATTGCCTAACTAATTCTAACTTTAAGTCTATGCCCAATCCTAATACCAATCCTAGTTCTACTACCAATTCTGATACCAATACCAATTCTAACCCCAATTGTAATCCCAATTTCAATACCAATTCTCCTTCCCATTCTAATACCCATTCCATTCCTATCTCTAATACTAATGCTAATCCCAATTTTAATCCCGATTCTAATACCAATTATAATACCTATTCTAATTCTAACTCTAATACCAATTCTAATACCAATCTTTATCCCGATTCTAATGCCAGTTATAATACCCATTCTAATCCTAACTCTAATACCGATGCTAATCCCAATTCTATTACTAATTCTAATCCCAATTGTAATCCAAATTTCCCAATTGTAATCCAAATTTCCCAATTGTAATCCAAATTTCAATACCGATTCCCCCTACCAATTCTAATATCCATCCTAGACATCTCCGGACCTTCTATCTCCTCACATGCGATCGGCCTCTTTCCACTAGACTTCCCTTTTTCCATCACTACCCTTGACCACATGCTGAGACTAATAGAATTCCTCCAATTTATATTTTAGCTTCACTATCGAAATCGTCCGAGGAGGGAGGGTGGCAGAATAATCTTCGCCCATTGGACCAGTCGAGTAGTCCTAAGCCCCATATTGCCCTACTAGAGTCCAGGAGGGGGTAGGCAGCGCCAACCAGAAAAGAGAAGTAAGAAGAACATCCGGAAGGCCCAGCCGAAACAAGAAAAGGTGCCGAACCTGGCAAACGGGCTTGTTCGGAATGACATAATAATACACCAAGGAATAATGACGAATGATTTATAAGAATGTAGTACGTTTCTGCACGCCATGTAATAAGCTTAATTTCTAGACTTAGGATTAATACGATAGATTGTTTTCCGTAAATCTGATGTTAGCCTAAAATGTAAATATACGATATAAAATATACGATAAATATAAAAATATTTATCTATGTATACAGATTCGGTTTCAGGATTTTCCCTCGTAACGGGTCATCCGATGACGGCTTATTCTATGTAAGGTTTTAAATCTTTCGCGTGCCATACGCCTGCTTCCTGCCCTTCTTGGTTTAGCAAGCGATAGGTCCATCCAGACAGCCGTTTGTCAACCCAGAAGGGTCCGAGATATTCTGGGGCCAGTTTGGCGGAATAGTATTTCGCCGCATCCGAAATTGCGTAATTTCTTCGCCATACGGGGTCGCCTGCCTCATACGTTGTATCTCGTTTCCGAAGGTTATAATGATTTGTACTCCTCCGTGCCGCTTGCTGCATTCTCTCCCAGACTTCTTGCCGTATCCTTGTGAGTTCTGCGGCTCGGACTCTAGGTTCTAATTCCTCCTGGTTCCCCTCAGGACGCTCCTTGTCCTCATGGAACATTACCATCTCCCGGCCAAAGTTGAAGAAATAAGGGGTAATTCGGGTCACTTCGTGCTTGTAGGTCCGCAATGCGCACGAGATCTTAGCCAGACTCTTATCCCAATCCCGGTGGTTGTCGGCCACGTATGATCGCAGCATCCTCTTTATGTCTTGATTTCTTCTCTCCGCCGGGTTCGCCTGCGGATGATACAGAGCGGTATATTTGATTTCAGTCCCATATTCCCCTGCCAATCGCTGAAGGAGGCTTCCCTTGAACTGAACTCCGTTGTCACATACAATCCACCTTGGGGCTCCAAACAGCAGGAACACTTGCTCCTCGAGCATACGACACACAGCCGCTGCTGTCGCTTGCCGCAAAGGAAAGAGTAGCGTGAATTTGCTGACATAATCCAAGACAGTGAGAATAGTTGTGTACCCTTGGTTAGATCTCGGTAGAGGCCCTACCAGATCGATGCATATCATTTCCCAAGGCTGACGCGGCTCTTTGCTCCGAGAGACCATACACCCCGCTGGAGCTTTTCTTTCCACTTTGTTCGCTTGGCATATTTTGCACCTTCTGACGTAGCTGGCCACGTCCGCGGACATCTTAGGCCAGTAGTATTTGGTTGCGACCCGGTCAAGGGTCCGACTTACTCCCATGTGCCCTGCTGCTGGATGATCGTGGCACCGATGCAGCAATATTTTCCGCTCCTCCTTCGGAATCACCCTTTTCCAAGCTTCATTTCCCTCCAACTCCGGATAGCGTCCGGGCAGATGCTTCCACAGAGTGCCATCCGTTACCCGCCAATCTGCGTAGCGCTCGGGTGCCTTCAGCACCTTCTGCTTCATGGTCTCATACCACCTGTCCCCTTCGGAAGTTATAGCTGCAACCTCACCTGCTGGCAGCATTCGAGACAGAGCGTCCGGCACCAAATGTTCCTTCCCCTTTCGGTGAAGAATCTCGAACGGATACTGTTGTAAACGTACGGCCCATCTTGCTAAGCGTCCGGTTGGGTCTTTCAAATTACTCAGCCACACGAGAGAATAGTGGTTGGTGATCACCGAGAATCTCGCTCCTTCCACATAGGGTCTGAGTTTCTCGACTGCCCATAAGACCGCTAGACACTCCTTCTCGGTGGTTGAGTATTTCCGTTCTGCTTTCGTTAGTGACCGACTTAAATAACAAATTACCTTCTCGCCATCTTCGTGCTTTTGCGACAGTACCGCTCCTAGCCCCAGGTCTGAGGCATCTGTTTGAATGGAGAAGGGCAGATTATAGTCCGGACAGGTGAGGATCGGAGCCGTGGATAGTTTTACTTTGGCCTGGGTGAAGGCTGCTTCACATTCCTGGGTCCACTGGAATCTCTGGTGTTTTTTTAAGAGGTTCGTCAGAGGGGCCATCATCGTGGCGAAATTGGGTATGAACCTCCTGTACCAGGAGACCATCCCCAGGAACTGTCGCACTCCCTTCACGTTCGTAGGTGGTGGAATTTCCATCATGCTCTTCACCTTGTCCGGATCTACTTTCAGACCCTTCTCATTCACGACGTAACCCAGATATTTCAGTTGTGGACGGCAAAATTCGCACTTCTCCCTTGACGCTCTTAAACCCGCCTGTCTCAATCGCTGGAAAACTTCCCGCAGGACTTCCAGATGTTTACCGAAGTCTTGTGTCACCACTATGACGTCGTCCAGGTAGGTGAAGACGTACGGTTCCATGTCCGGACCCAAAACCTGGTCGATAAGCCTTTGCCACGTCGCGGGGGCATTTTGCAGGCCGAATGGCATACGGCGGAACTGAAACAGACCCCTATGTGGCACGGTGAACGCAGTGTATTTCTTGGACGCCTCCGCCATGGGCACTTGCCAATAGGCAGATTTGACGTCCAACGAGGACAGGTATTTTGCTTCTCTCAATTTATCCAGAGTTGCAGACACGTAAGGGATGGGGTACGCATCGTGTTCCGTGACGCTGTTCAGTTTGCGATGATCCACGCAGAAGCGATAAGTCCCGTCTTTCTTCTTAACCAGAAGTATTGGCGAAGCCCAAGGGCTTGCCGATGGTTCCACTATCCCCTGCGAGAGCATGTCATTTAATTCAGCATCCACGTGTTTTTGTACTGCCGGGGACACCGGGTAGTAGCGTTGTTTTATGGGAGCTGCGTTGGTCCGGATAACATGCTCGACGTGGTTGGTGCAGCCAATTCCTTCCCCCATAAGTCGAAACTCCTCTTCCAGTAGCTGACTCAACGCTTCTTCCTCCTCACGGGTTAGCCGATTCCGTGACTGAAGCTGTTCACCCGTTTCCCCCTTCAGAGCACTCACGAACTCCCACTTTTCCTCGCTCAACCGCATTACAACCCCAAATTGTCGAACAAAGTCTACCCCGAGAATCAACGTCTGCGGCAGCGACGGGACCACCAATACTCTCAACCATTCCAACTTCCCCTTTAACCTAAACGGAACGACTGCCGTACCCCGAATTTGACATCCCTCATCATTTGCCAGGCGGATAACTTTCTGATTGGTCCCCAGGAGCTCCACTCCTAACTTCTCCAGCTCTATCCACCCTTCTCCTCCCACTACGGTATTCGAGGCCCCAGAGTCCAGAAGGCCCAAGAACTTTCGACCTAGAATATCCACTTCGAGGTGTGGTCGATTGTCCCCCTGTCTTCTGTCCAGTAAGTAATTGAGTTGTGCGGCCCTTCCTTGTTCCGATTTAGTGTCCAGGCGGCCGTCTACTGAACACAGCGCTCGTTTCCCGGCGACTGCGTGAGTCGCCCGTCACCTTCGGTGGTCGCGTTAGAAGGCCTCTCGCGATGATGCCCAGTATTGGGGTTTCTCGCAGGTCGTTGCTGATTCGGCGAATTCCGGCAATTTGGGCACGTCATTTTCCTGGCCCCAATTCGGCCACAGCCGAAACATCTCTGGGGTTCTCTACATTCCCTGGAGGTATGCCCTGCCCCTTTACAATTCCAGCACTGTATTGGGTTTCTTGCGATCGATGCTATTGGCCCTCCTTCAGAGCACCCGACATAGGCCAGATCCGGCTCTAAGAGCCGTTGCTGTTTCTGGGTTGGAGGAGGTAGATATGCCTCCACTGATGCCCTGGTTGCCTCCAATGAACGGCCTACCCGTATCAGCTCTGCGATGCTTCGAACAGGAGTCAGAGCCAACTGCGTCTGGTAAAAGGGGGCTATGTTCTTTCGCAAAATGCGTAATTTTTCCTCCTCAGTACACGGGACGGCCCGCCTCCTGAACAAACCTTCCATGGCCGAAACGTAAACACCCATGGACTCCTCCGGCCCCTGAGTGCGCCTCCCAATTTCTGCGAGCAAACGGTCGTCGTAATCGGGTGGCAAGAATTCGGCCCGCATCTCCGCCACCAGTTCTTGCCACGAGTGGACCCGAGAGCGGTTGGCACGATACCAAACTAATGCTTTGCCGTCGAAAATCTCAGCCGCCGACCGAAACAGCTGCCCAGTTGAAACGCCCCTCGCCTCCCGAAGCTCTTCAACTCGCTCGAAGAACGCACTTAGCGATCCAGAGTCCCCGTTGAAACGCAAACCCCATTTCGATACCTCCTGCCCCTTGTTGACCACTGGGATCATCCGCGGAGTTGAGAAGAAAGGGTTAGGTGGGTCGCCAGCCTCTTGTTCCGGTGCAATGGTCTGATTCTCCCTTGGTGCTTCCCCGCCGTCCCCATCTGGATCGGTATCCGCCTCTCTATCCTCGGCTTCGTCCTCCGCCTTCACAAGCAGCTCCCCCATGGCCATTATTAGACGAGTCCTCAATTTTTGGGCAACTTCACTCGTCTCATCTCCGTCTCGCTGAGCGTTGCGTAGTCGCCGCATCCCAAAATCTACTTTCGTCTTTATCTTCAAGAATTCTGACGATTGCGAGGTTCCCTGGAATGTCACTATCAAGGCCTGGATCTCCCCTAGTTTTTCCTGTACCGCCTCCAGATCCTGTTCCATGGTATACGGATAGTCTTTTATGGAAATTAACGACGTGTCCATAGAAGCCTCCGCCTTCACGGCCATGCGGAGAGTCTTCCTCATCGCCTCTACGGTGCCGGTTGGCTGTCCCCGAATTTCCAACTCATAGACTAGCTCCTCCTTGCTCAGTCTATCAATCAGGATTCCTGTCTTCGGTGCCATCTTGCGTCCGTTGTATCCTATAACACTCGGCTTATTATAACTTAAAACTAAAATGAAACACACTAATTCTAGTTGACTCTGTTTGTGTTTGTAGGTGCTTACACTTTAGAAATACAAATTCAGAATATATAAATTTCATTCACTTCCGCTACTTGAGGGTCTCACCTGCCGTCCTTTGAGCGTCCTCACCTGCTCCTGGTGGTCTTCAATGATACCTGAAACTAAAAGACGCAATCTACTGCGTTACGGCTCCGCGGCTCCCAGGGTCCTTCAGAATCCGGATTTTGGCTCTGCGCTAAAAAATTTTCAATTTCACACTGACACTACGCGCGGGTTCGACTTGCTTTTATCTTCGCGACTTATACTTTAAGGCCCCACGTTGGGCGCCAATTTGTTACCCACCCGACCACTCGGGAGGGTCTGACCGTCGGACAGGTCCACTTGGGTCCCGGTTGCACTCAATCGGAGATTGGGCGTGGGCGCCACTCACTCACCCAGTAAAAGGGACCTTGAGCCGTGGAGTGAGGTTCGGCTCTCCGAGGTCAGAGGGGGCCTCTGTTAACCCAGTAAGGTTACTCGTCGCGGAGACCAATTCCCAATTTCCCGAACTACCAATCGCTATTAACTTCCGTTCTAAATAGTGAGTTGTTTCTAGTTAGACAACTACAACGGTCGCTATATACGGGTATGATTACTTTATGCCGCCTACTAATTCCCTTCACTACATTAATTTCTGCGCAGACCACTACTCAACTGCCATTTACCCATCTAAAAAAAAGAAACGGTAGCCACACCTATATACATATTACTACACATATATTCTCAAAAATGTCTGTTCGACGCCTCCGCCCTACTAAACTCACCGCGGATCATGGATTTGTTACCCGCACGACTATTCGACTGGCAACGACCTTCAATTAAAGCGGAAGCCGAATATACCTATGTATGCCCGACAACGTCTACTCTCCTACTTCACTCTAATAACCTCCCTGTGAATCATGAATTCATTACTCGAGCCACTAAACGATTGCCGTCCATGCTCAGTTGAAGCCGAAACCGACTTGATATATCTACATATATGTATGCACAACACCGTCCACTCTCTCAGTTTTCAATGCGCACTAATACTGCTCATGCGGAGCGCTTCACCCCGATTCCGCACTATCATTACTTTAGTTAAAACTATACGACAACGGCGCACGCGTGCCCGAGCAGGCTTCTATCGAATCAAAAGTTTCTCAACGTTTCCAATGAATTCAAATATTTTATTTACCCGACCAAGCTGCGGTTTTAAAACATACTATTCACTTACGCGCGGAATTAATTAACACCACCACTCAATCCTGACAATTGATATTATAAAAGAGCTAACCTTAAACACTAATAATCTTACTATAGCTAATTGAAAGTGAGCCGAGGAATAAAATAATCGCTTTCTAATCTTTATCACGTACAACTCGTTAGGTAGGTTGGCTCAAGAACAAAAGAAATTCCACTGACCTTCAACAAAACGTAGACTCCGCACCCCCAGACTCAGGACGCTTAACTTCGCTTCAGATTCTTGTCATACACTGCATGCTCATCATCATTGTCCGGCTCGGGCTTCGAACCCCAGACCCCCTGGCTGGCAGTCCGCTGCGCTAACCTTTGCGCTACGGAGACGGTAGTATACCACGTTATGATTTGGGCCGTAAAGTCGCTCCAACTGGTCACGTCACGTGCGTCACTTTCTGCCGGCGATTTGTCTGTCTAGTCCGTCCGTCGGAATTATATGATTCGATTCGGTTCAAAGAATGGCTCCCTTTTCCAAAATTTTCACGGCTGCACGCTGCGATTATGAACTGATCCACGTTTTAATTTTTCGGCGTTTTGCAACTTTGCTAAAATTTGCACGTCTGCACACTATGCCGCCAAAAGTTAAAAAGCACAACCAGTAGCCAAGAAAATCGTTCGTACTCGTATGGTTCTACGCACCTGCGATTATAAAAATTATCCACGTTTTAATTTTTCAGCGTTTTGCAACTTTGCTAAAATTTGCACGTCTGCACGCTATGCCGCCAAAAGTTAAAAAGCACAACCA
This sequence comes from Nemotelus pantherinus, assembly GCA_963978885.1. NCBI lineage: Eukaryota > Metazoa > Arthropoda > Insecta > Diptera > Stratiomyidae > Nemotelus > Nemotelus pantherinus. Next base: position 128,931,438 of record OZ022263.1, read on the forward strand.
GTAGCCAAGAAAATCGTTCGTACTCGTATGGTTCTACGCACCTGCGATTATAAAAATTATCCACGTTTTAATTTTTCAGCGTTTTGCAACTTTGCTAAAATTTGCACGTCTGCACGCTATGCCGCCAAAAGTTAAAAAGACCTCACTATCGGAGGTTGCGCCAGCATCAAGCTTCTGGCCACCGGTTTTTCGCCAGCCTCCGTTGCTTGAGGTCAAAGAACGCTTTGCGCGTGTAACCAGGTTTCGAACCTTTCCACCACGTATTCTACATGTTAACCGCCGGGATTCTGGTGTAGTGGAGACTTTGTGGGGCGTTGTTGATTGTTCCCCACTTTGACGTTTTGCGCGATGATAGTAGATTGTTTGTTGACATCGCCATGGGCAATCGTACAGCTTGTGTTGAACTGAGCCGCTTTTCAGTTTTTCCGGCATTTTCCGGGTCAGGCCGAGTTAATCTGGACACTCCATTGTCCAGCGGAGGAGCCCACGGCCCTGAGTCATCCCGCGGGGAAGCGGCTTCGGCTTGGTTGATCTTCCACAGCTTCGGATCAGGTAGGTGCCCCATATGATGTTGCTGCGAAGTTCTGGTGCTTGGTGGTCCCTTTTCTTTTCTTCCAGGTGTGTATAGGGCGCTTCTTCGCCGCCGGCATTACATGTTCTCTGTGACCGGGGAATCCCTGCTGACTTTCAGGTGAGTGATTGTAGAGTTAGTTGTCGGGAGTCATGGAAATAGCGCGTCGGTGTTTTCGGGAGATCCCTCTTGGCGGGTATAAAGTGTTTCTCGGACGGGTACATATATCGGTCGATATCGTGCGGGTTGTCGCTGATAACACAGTTCCTGCTTAGACTAGACTTATATCTACGTCGTCAGTGGCCAACCAGTAAATGACAATGGTCGGTCCCTGCGACGGCTATCATCCCAACTTGATGGTGGTGGATACAGTCGAGTACCTAATAGACTGAGTGGTGGTTTTCAAAACTAAGCAAGAGCTATATGGGAGCGGCCTTTTTCACGGGAAAAAGGTTGCTCCTTTTTTTTTTTTGTCTTATCGCGATTCTGGCTATGTCTTACGTCGCACCTTCCCTCGCGTGATCTCTGTCGGGCGTTGTTAGACGATTGACGCGTACTTGTTACCCCGTAACAAGTAGCACAACCGACTCGTGCTGGCCACCTTCTGCCAGTATCAAAGCCAAGAATATATCACATCTGCTTCACGTTGTTTTATTACATTCGAAGTTATAGGAGTATAAAGAAATTTAGGATTACCTGCAGCGAGTTTTTTCAAATAATCGAAAATTTAATATTTGCTGCTTATTGTCACTAAAATATCATTACCATTTGAAAATTCTACGATAAAACCGCTTAATAAAGATATTGCAATTAAACACAAAACCAACAATAGCTGGCAGCCCTATCGTGGCTTTTCAACCAAATTTGGCCTGAATAATGCTTATAATAAGTTCCATTAATTGTATGAAATTCGTATTGATTTCATGACTGCACTGGAAGTTATAGGGCAAAAAGTTTTATTTTCCTGAGTGAATTTTCAAAACCAAAGGCACAAAAATTACCATAGCTGGCAGCACCAATCAAGTTTTTCAACCAAAATTCCACCAAACAGAGATTAGAAATAGGTTCAGCTACTGTGTCAATTTCATGAAAATCTGGTAACTTATTCACATTTCATAGGGCAAAAAACCGTTTTTTTTCTTTGTAATTTTCAGGATGGCACCACTGGCACAGAGTTGCCCACAATTCAAAATCGCTTCTATCAAATCTGGTCCTACTTAAGTCCAATGCATTCTGTAAATTTCAGTTGTATCTGATTATTGGCTCGTGAGTTCCTGGGAACAGAAGTGTTTGACGCTAAAAATATAGGTTAACTGGGAAAGGGTTACCGTTCTTGCCCGACATGAAATTTCCAAAGTTTTACTTTGAACGTGTAGATAAAGCATAAGATTTGTATGCAGATTGGTTTTATTGTAAGAAACGGACAGTTTTTGGAAATTCGATGGTTTAATGTTTTCACTTCCAAATTTTTATTTTTTCAAATTTAAGACACCAAAATTATCATAGCTGGCAGCTCCAACCGAATTTTTCAACCAAACTTCTACCAAACGTGGTATTAAATAAGGTTCAGCTACTGTGTGAATTCCGCCAAAATCGAACGATTCAATCAGAATTTATAGGGCTAAAAGCAGTTATCTCTTTTAGTGATTTTTCAAGATGGCACCACTGGCACAGAATCACCCGCATTTCAAAATCTATCAGACCTGGTCCTATATAGGACCAATACATTCTGCAAATTTCAATTAATTCTGCTCATTGGATCGTGAGTTTCCGTGAACAGAAGTTTTTGTTACTAAAAATATAGGTAAATTGGGCAAGGGTTACCAGGCGTGCCCGTTATACCATATCAAATTTTTTTTTTTGATTATGTAAACAAAGCACCAGATTTACAAATGAATGGCTTTTTTTGAAGAAGCGGCTGTTTTTCAAGAGAGACGATGATTTGAAGGTTTTCACTTTCAGTGCCTGCCTTAGCTACAGGGTTACCAGCACGCTCATCAAAAGCTATACAAATCTACAACTTAATAATACCAATATGTTCTGAAAATTTCGTAATGATTGAATAGCTCTGTCAAAAGTTATCGCAATTTAAAAATTTTCAAGTTTTCCCGTTCTGTTTTTAGGCACCCAGCGCACACATGGGGTTAAAAAATTCCAAAACATTATCCGATTCACATGTAAAACACGTTCAAAATTTATTTCGTCAACTGTATTTTTGCAAACCTGATTTGTGTACGGAAAAATAGGTATATTAAAAATATCACTCAAATGGCCGCCGGCGCCAAAGGGTTAAAGATTATTAACTTTTTGTGAGACCTGGCACTATTCTGCATATACACCAATGTGTCTTGAAAATTTCAGCTCAATCGGATGGCGCGTTCCTGAGATTTTTTCACTGAAATTTTTTGATGATGATATATATATATATATATATATATATATATATATATATATATATATATATATATATATATATATATATATATATATATAATATATATATATATATATATATATATATATATAGATATATATATATATATATATATATATATATATATATATATATATATATATATATATATATATATATATATATATATATATATATATATATATATATATAGAAATATGAATTTTTGGCCAAAGTGATTTTAATACTAATGTTCTTCTTCGAACATTAGTAAAAATCAAAAACCAGAATCCTAACGAGTGACTGGCAGTAAACGAGCATAGGGTAGCTATTAAAAGTGTGGAAGAGTTCTGATGCGAAAAAGAATTCAGTAGGAGTACGTTTGAAGAGTACGAGATTGGTGCTGGTGTAGCGGAGTGTGAGGAAAACCGTACGAAACGTTACGTCTGTATGCTGTAAAAGCGATTCACTAGTGCAACAAGAAGATTCAAGGTCAAACAACGGAGAAGACTGTCTTCATCAAGAGGGGCCCCCCACAGGTAGTTTGTTTTATTTGTATTGTTTGATTTCTTTATTATACATACATACTACATATATACAATAGAAAATTTCATTCTTATTAGCAATACACATTGTACACATTACATATACACATATACACATTATACACAATATACACATTATCACTGTATAGCCTGCCTAGCAAAACAGTATGGGTCAATAACACTCTATTAAAAGTAATTTGATTGGCATTTTTTGTGTAACATTGAAATTTCATCAAGTCCGTCCGGGAGCCAGCGACAGTAAAAATGTTTGCCGATTTCATCGTCAATGAAAGTATATCAGGGTCTTCAATTTGTTTGTGCTTATCACAGAAACTGACCACTTACATCGCACCTCGAGACCTTTTGGTGTCAGGAGCGTTGACAACATGTAAGAAACAGTACGTAAAATAACTCTTATCATCGCCATTGATATTTTGAGGGGCTACAAATTAATATCAGATGATGTCAAAAAACGACCACTTACATTTGTTTGGCGGGACAATCAACCACTTACAAGCGCGCAAACGTGCAAAATTTTTTTCAAAAATTGACTTTTTTCATCGTTGCTCAAATTCTACATGTTTACAGACGACCATATTGCGCATGTAAAAAGACTGTGCTTACAATCGATTCGCGGGACAAACCTACTTTAAGCGATCATGCCACGTTTTGTGAAGCAGAACATTACTTCAATCATAAATTTATACACGAAAACAAAATTTGAGAAAATGAGTATGAAATCGGTAAAAAAGTAGATATTTACCAAATTTATTCGTGACTTAATAAAATTTTCATATACTAATTTTCATCGATTTCATCGGAAGAATCTTGATCGTACTCGGAATTTCTAAGGTCCGGCAGACAGAAAACTCGCATTTTCTACCACTGGCAGATAAAATATTGTGTGCACCTTGAATATTTTTCTATTATTGTAGTTGCTATTGTGTACCTGGCAAAGTTTACCCGTCTGGCTTTTTTTCTTCACCTTCTTTCTTGAGTATAATGTCTTCGACGATGTTTGGCAACTGTTCACTCTGAAACCATTTGAAGTCAAATTTGTCCCCTTTTATTTGCCATCCACAGTCCTCTGGTGCCAAATCCGTGATGTTTTGTGAGTAGGAGTTGCTCCACATTTTCCCGATATAAGCGGACCTTAGGGTATGCTGAACGATTTCCGATTGGCATGGAAGAAGGCTCGATCCATCGAAGTTTCTAACATTGATGTTGAGTGTTTGCTCGTTTTCTTTGCATTTGTAGGCCTTTAAAAACGTTTTTACTCGCACCTTATTAACTTCCGTTGTTTTTTCCTGTCGTACAAATGACAAACATATTTCTCTACAATCGACAATATCGCCGCAAAGTCGCAATCGGGGTACTTTGACATATATGAAAAAGCTCTCAAGTATTCTTCGCTGCTCCGCAAAATAGTTAATGGTTTCACTTTCCCTTTTCTGTACAAAGAAGGATTAAAGTCGCATCCTGTGAAAGCATGAAACGGTGGAAATGCCGAACACAACTCTGGACCTAGTTTTGTGTACATTTCAGTTACGTTGATGAACCTTTCATTATTTTTTTGCGCCAACGTGAAACCAGATTTTAACGTTCTCGCTGACGCGTTGCATGTTACCGAGCATTATAACCAAAATATTGGTATCTGAGCATCGAATGACGATGGTAGATTTGTCCTTGATTTTACACGCGTGAAAAATGATTTTTGTGTCAGATTCCTCGTGTGGTGGACATGACAAGCGCGTGCGAGACCATCCAAATATATTTAACAGCACGTGCGCGCATTTGAACGTTAAAACTGCAAGTGAGTGACTCTTGCAGCGGCGACTTTGATGATCGCTTAAAGTAGGTTTGTCCCGCGAATCGACTGTAAGCACAGTATTTTTACATGTACAACATGATCCTCAGCAACTATGTCCAATTTGAGCAACGATGAAATAAGTCAATTTTTGAAATTTTTTTGCACGTTTGCGCGCTTGTAAGTGGTTGATTGTCCCGCCAAACAAATGTAGGCGGTCGTTTTTTGACATCGTCTGATGTCAATTGGTAGCCCCTCAAAATATCAATGGCGATGATATGAAGTTTTTTTTCTATTGTTTATTACATATTGTTGATGCTCTCAGTAAACGTTGTCCCGCTAACTGGTTGTAAGTGGTCGATTTTCGTTACTAACTAGACCTTATTGAGGATAATTACGTACTTTGATCGACGATGGAATGAGTCGCCAAAATATGTCGCTGGCTCCCGGACTAATCAGATCGTTGACTCTTTTTCTACAACTGCACTTTCTACGTACATAAATTCTTGAACGCAGTCAATAATTTTCGTCAGCAATATTTCTCTTCATAAGTATTTTTGTCTTTTTGCACTTTTGTACAGCAAAACTTGTAGAACATCATATTGCATATGTAAACAAAAAGTCATCGATCTCGATTCACGTGCAATATAATGATATTAGCAGAAATTCATGTTTAGGCTAAGAATTTTGTAATCATATAAAATAGATATGCAGGAAATAAAAATTCATTCAGTTTCGTATACTTGAATCAAGCGTTTTATTCTGGGCATTATTTCAATATACAGTTTTGCAGTTCGTGATATTTGCGTTCCCAAAATATCAAAGTATTTTAGTCAAAATTTTATAGTTACTGCTGTTTGTGACATCGTGCTGTTCGTGGAATTACCAACTTAACTTCCAACAAGTGTAACCGCTTGGTGGAAATTATATTCAATAGAAGGTTCTCTAAGTTTCAAGTGGTTAGTGAATCACTATTGAATCAATAAAAAACATTTGGCGACCGTGACAGGACTTGTAGTCTTTGGAATTTCTTTTTCAACAAGGGTAACCGCTTGGTGAAAAATATAATCAATAGAAGGTTTTCTAAGTTCCAAGTGCTTTGTGAACCACTATTGATTCGTATTAAAACTGTGGGATTTAATATCAAAGGAGTTAATATAACGTGATATTGCAAGCCATGGAGGCATCAAAATTGCTATCAAGACAGCAAGAAATTGGGAAATTAATCGAGAGCATGGCGATTAATTTCAAAAAAGATTCGCAATCGAGAAAAACGAGCGAATATTGCCAGAAACGCATCAAGTCACTCAACGCCTTGTGGGCGGAGTTTTCAATAAATCACGATAGAGCCATACTTCGTCAATAATTACCAAAGAGAGGTTGAAAATATTCAACAGCGCCTTAAATCGTGGTTGGCAGAAGCCAGTGGGCCTAGCCAATGTCAACCTGAAACAGACTCCACACCAAGTCGAACTATTAGTGAGGCACCAGCATTGTCGGATAGCTTGAGCAGGCTATTGAGAAAACAGAAAAAATTGCGTCAAGCAATTGATTACTTCTTGGAAAGCATCAGTAGAGACACCCAGCGTGATTGTAGCCAGCATTACTACAAGCTAAAGATCGATAGGCTCCTAGCATATGAAGAGGAGTTGAAACAGAATCAAAATCTAATATGGGAAGAATCGACCCCATTAGAACTCGACACTGACGAGTACTTCAAGTTACAGCATCAACTTCAAGATGCAATTGTTACATTACAGCAACAGTTGGACCTATTTCCAACAAGCAGTCATACATTAACCGGCCAATATACAGATGCCAGAGTGAAGTTACCTAAAATTACGTTGCCTACGTTCAATGGCGATTACCTTCAGTGGAATCAGTTTCACGACTGACATGTACAGCTTATACATTCTCAGCCTTTGAACAATGCTGAGAAAATGTTTTACTTGTCGAGCAACCTTACTGGTGAAGCAAAGGCATTGATAAAGCACCTGTCACCTACCAACGAGAATTATGATACTGCATGGGATATTATCGTAAGCCGATACAGCAACATCAGGCTTATAGTGACAGCGCTACTAAACAAGCTTTTAAATCAACCTACGCTATCATCAGAGTCTGCGACATCGTTAAAGACTCTTCATGATACAACCAACGAATGCCTTCTTGGTTTGAAGAATCTCAGCATCGGAGTAATTCATTGAGACCCGATCTTGTTGCATATCTTGCTGAGAAAGTTGGACAAAACCACTCACACCCTGTATGAGCAAGGGCTCAGTAACCCTAAAGAGTTTGGGTCCATCCAGCAATTTTTGCAATTCCTAGAGGGCAGATTTCAAGCGCTTGAAGCTGTTCAGGGAGGACAATGGAAGAAGCCGAATCCATTACCTGTACAAAATAAAACCAAAAGTTTGTCAGCAGCAACCCGCCACGATTGCCCTTGTGGCCCTCAGGAACGTCCTCATTTGTTTTAGTGCCAACAGTTTCTTTCTTGGAATCCAGAAAAAAGAGCTCAGTTTCTCCTGCTAAACTCCTGATGTTACAACTGCATGAAAACTGGTCACTTTGCAAATCAATGCTCAATGAGGATGCCTAAAGTGTGACAAAAAGCATAACACACTGATTTATTTAGCAGAATCAGCAGGAAGACCACCGTCATCAACCGCACAAGCCATATCTTCTACACAGGCATCATCATCGAAAACTATTAAGCCAGCGTCATTGGCAGCTCAGCTCGATAAGCAAAAATCAGGTTACGTGCTGCTTGGGACTGTTGCTGTTCGCCTTAGTACCGCAGATGGTAATCAAGTTATGTGCAAGGCATTGCTAGATTCCGGCTCGCAGATTAATAGTATTACAGAACGGGCAGCAAAGAAGCTGGGCTTCAAATACAAACGATCATAATATGACAATCGAAGGTATTGGTCAATCAACCAGCCATGCCACCTACAGAGTCAACATCCTTGCAAGTGCTGAGAGCACCAACTTTTCAGTACGCATGGAAGCATTTGTGCTACCCAAGATAACAGGAACCCAGCCTGCAAAGTATTTGGACATCCAGTCGTGGCCTATCCCGGTAGACTTCCAAATAGCTGACCCCCATTTCAACCATCCCAGCCGCATCGATTTGCTCATTGGGGCGGAGCATTATTATCAGTTATTGGAATCTGAGCAACATTCAATGGGTCCAGATTTACCACTTCTTCAAAATTTTGTATTTGGGTGGATTGTTGCAGGAAAATTAATGGATTCATCAACAAGAACCATATCATCCTGCAACATTGGGACAAGCAATAACGGAAACACCGATATCTCACAACAAATAGACCGTTTTTGGGAGCTTGAAGAAAATAATTTAAAAAAGACATTTACTGCTGCTGAAGAAAAATGTGAGCTGCAATTCAAGCAAGATACCACACGTGACCCTTGTGGGCGTTTTGTCGTCAGATTACCCTTCGAAAAACCAGTAACTAGTCTAGGTGAATCTATGGACATAGCCTTAAATCGGTTCCTAGCGCTTGAACGACGGCTGGCTGGAAAGGAAACCATAAGGCGGCAATATATAGAATTCATGGAGGAGTACATTCGCCTTGGACACATGAAAGAAATAAAAATCAATGAATTGAATCACCCATATTACTTTCTGCCACACCACTTCATGTGCAAACCCGACAGCACGACAACAAAGTTGCGGGTTGTGTTCGACGCATCAGCTAAAACGTCGAATAATGTATCGCCAAATGATATTCTTGCCAAAGGACCTGTAATACAGGATGAACTTTTCTCCATATTAGTACGATTCCGATTGCCTCGGTATATATTTACCGGCGACATAGAAAAAATGTACCGGCAAGTCGCTATACAAGAAGAAGATCAGAAGTTCCAACTGATCTTTTGGAGGAATGATCCACAAGCAGAATTAAAGTGTTATCAGTTGGCTACGGTTACCTATGGCACTACCTCGGCACCATACCTGGCAACAAAATGTTTGCAAGTATTGGCAAAACAGCGCTCAAGGCAATATCCACTGGGATCAGAAACGTTACATAGAGATTTCTACGTCGACGACGTTATGACAGGGTCTGACAGCATAACGGAAGCTATCCACATGCAAACAGAACTGATATCACTGCTTAAAGAAGGAGGTTTCCATCTAAGAAAGTGGTGCGCAAATCATCCTCGACTACTAGAGCGATTCCCACCACAAGACATGGAATTAACTTTAGATTTCAACATTGATTCTGACGATCACATCAAGACCTTGGGCTTAAGATGGTGTCTAACTAGGGACTTGTTTTCTGTGCAGCCATCAATACAAACTCGAAGCAAGACAACAAAGAGGACAGCATACTCAGATTTAGCACACATTTTCGACCCGTTGGAAATACTAGCACCAATAGTAGTCACTGCGAAGATAATACTACAAAAGATGTGGTTGCTAAAGGCAAATTGGGACGACAAGCTACCGTCACAATTAAAGGATGAATGGATAGACTTCAGAGAAGGACTTCAAGATTTGAAAGACTTCTCCATTGCCAGACATGTGTTTGACCATCATTTGCCAAAAAGCATTCAATTGCATGCCTTTGCAGATGCACCCGAAAAAGCATACGGTGCTGCTTTTTACGTCAGAGCAATTACCAAAGACAATTTATTGATAGTAAGGCTACTTTGCGCCAAGTCAAGGGTAGCTCCAACAAAAAAAGAGACAATTCCAAGACTAGAATTGTGTGCAGCTAAACTTGCAGCTGAACTGTGCCATAGAGTAAAGACTGATCTGAACTTGAATGATGTGCAAGACTTTTACTGGACTGATTCTGAAATCGTTCTCGCGTGGGTGAATAAATCATCTTTGTCAAATCAACCGTTCGTTGCCAACAGAGTAGTCACCATACAGCAGCTAACAAGTGCACGCCAATAGAGACATGTTGACTCGAAGGATAATCTAGCAGATATCCTTTCCAGAGGAACAAGTCCGAGAAAGCTCAAAACTCTTTCACCCTGGTTCTATGGACCATTGTTCCTACATGCACCAGAGTCAGCATGGCCAGCAGAATCCATCACTAGAGGATCGACTGCACTGTCAGTAACAGTATCAGATGAGTTGATTCATATGGTAAAGAGCATCAATCATGGAAATTCATTCAAAAAGCTTGAAAGAATCATGGGATACATGCTCCGATTTGCAAAAAGAACACGAAAAATCAGCAATCATCATGATCATCTCACGGCGGACGAACTCAATGATGATCGGTAAGATGCGCTCAACAGGAAGACTTTTCACAAGACATACATCATTTAAATCAATACGGAGAACTTCCGAACAATAGTTCACTGCAAGAATTGACACTATTCATTGACGAACATGGCATTGTCCGAGTTGGAGGTAGATTGCGAGAAGCTAATATCTCATACGACGCAAAGCATGCAATGCTGCTCCCATAATCAAATTTGCTCACAAAGCTGATAATGACCGACTTGCATATCAGCCACAAGCATGCGCCCCCACAAACACTTCTATCCATCACCCGACAGAGATTCTGGCCTATCAAGGGAAAAATAATTGCCCGCTCGATTGTACACAAGTGCGTTCACTGCGCGAGAGCCGCAACAAAATTGCTCAATCAGCTCATGGGTAACCTCCCACCAGCTCGAATTCAGCCAGCGAGACCATTCATAAACACTGGCGTTGACTACTGTGGACCATTTTGGACACACTTCAAGATTCGAGGCAAGATACCAGTTAAATCGTACGTGGCAATATTTTGCTGCTTCTCCACCAAAGCAGTACACCTGGAACTGGTCACCGACTTAAGCACTGACGCCTTTTTGGGTGCGCTACGAATGTTCATCAGCCGTCGTGGACACTGCGCCAACATTTACTCTGACAACGCAACTAACTTTGTAGGAGCCAGGAATCAACTTCATGAGATCCACGACGCCATCTACTCAGCTGATGCCAAAAATAAAATAACGTCTATGTGCAGCAGCAAAGGCATAACGTTCCACTTCATACCGCCACGTGCTCCACATTTTGGTGGCTTATGGGAGGCGGCTGTAAAGTCCACCAAGCGACTCAAGCAATTGCAAATCAGCTCAAGTTCTCTAACGTATGAAGAATTGGAGACTTTGGTAATCGAAATTGAGGCGATACTAAACTCAAGACCAATCACTCCAATGTCGTCAAATCCAAATGATCTTACTGCCTTGACTCCAGGACATTTCCTCATCGGAGAACCACTAACTAGTAATATTTATCCAGAAGCCAAACCATTAAACACCAGACTCGGAGCTCGATGGCAACTGGTACTTTGACTTAAAAAGGAATTCAGGACAACTGAATACTTGCACGAGCTTCAGAAACGTGTAAAATGGAAGTCTAGTCATCTCAATATTCAGCCGGACATAGCTTTGACACTTGTTGACAACACACTTGTCTGCTGTGGGCTCCGAGTTTTATTTTGAATTTCTGTGCTCCACCCGTCGCTTTAATCGCACACATAGTTCCGGAGGCTATCCGTGTTTCTCCTACGCGCCGCCGTCTCGTGATTTTGTGCGATAGTTGGTGCCGTTCTTCAATTTCTTGCACCGAGATCTTCAATTTTGCTTTTTTACCGCTTCTCCTTGAGCTTTGCGTGACATTAATTTTTCCATCCATGTGAAGTGCGCCTGTGCTATTTTTGAGTGATTTTCGACATTTTTTTGACATTTTTGACATTTTGATATCGCTTCCTAAAGCTTTGCGTGTCATTTTCCAAGTGAAGTGCGCCTGTGCTATTTTTGAGTGATTTTTAACATTTTTTGACATTTTTGACAGAAAGTGTGTGCGCCTCAGCATTCTTTGGGTGTCTTTAACTTTTCTACGTGGAGTGAAGTGATTTTTGACACTTTTGTCATTTTTGACATTTTTTTTTTTTTTTTTGATATCACACACACACTGAAAGTGTGTGCGCCTCAACTTTTCTACTTTTTGGTCCTGTTAACTTTGCTTACACGTTTGACCAAATCACTATGTCTTTCTGCACAGCTGCAAAGTGTGCTGATAAGGCAAATAAATCGCCTTATGTGATGTGTGCGGGTTTTTGCGGGCTATCATTTCATTCGAAATGTGTTGGAATGAATGCCCATGTCGCAGATGCTGTCCGACAAACCTCATCTGGTGTATATTGGTTTTGCTCCCGTTGTAAAGCCAACTCCATGGTATCATTTGTTAACTGCTTAAAGTCAACCAAATGTGTAGTTGACAAACTTTTCAAAGAATTTTCCTGTCTGGGCTCAAAACTTGAGAGTGTCTGTGGTGATATAAATACACTCTTGTCAGTTGCTAGGACTGAGCAACCTTCTGGCTCTCAACCTGCACCTGCCGATGATCAGCTTCACCAGGAAGATTGCCCAGCTGTTCAACATCAACAAATATCTTTCAACACTCAACTGCTGCCCCCGCTATCTCCTGCAGCTACTTCACCTCAGACCTCTGGGGTGATACAGCCTTGCAGCCTTCAGATCCAAAGTCAACCTCAGCGCAATGCATCTCAGATGCTCACACGCGGCCAGCGTGCTAACCTGCAGCTGCAACTTCACCAACAGCATGAACAGCATGAACAATCATTGCAGCAACAACGTCAACCGCAACAACAAAATCCTCTACAGCAACAACAACAACAACAAAACCAGATACAACAGCACGCTCTCGTGACCGTGAGCGAACCTTTGGTGAATTTGGTTGCTGACAGGATGAGCCTTTCAACTCCTGCTGCATCATCTCCTGCGGTAACCCAGACGTCTTATGCTGATGTACTCAGTCAGCCTGGACCATCTAGAGGACTATCTGAGCCCCATACATCACTCCCTTGCTTGGAAGTAATGGTCCCACCCCTGAAAGTCTTCGTATCACGTTTCGCTTACAGAACTACTGCCGACGAAGTCTTAGCATACATTAAAGCTAAGCTCGGATACACTCCTTCGTTGCTAATGTGTAGGAAACTCACTCGTGACAACCTCAATCACCAGCTGATATCTTCTTTCTGCATCACTGTCGCATCCGGAACCTCTGATTTGCTGAAGAAGCATTTCTGGCCCACTGGTGTTTTTGTCAAAGAATTCGTAAAAACAACCTCTGGAAATTTTCATCGGAAGCCGCCGACAAAAAATCGTACTTAGAGCGTAAGGTTAACCTTAAAGTTTACTACCAAAATGTTCGGGGGTTGAGGACCAAAACCAATGAGCTTAAAATTTCCTCAACTATCGGGTCTGACGACATACTATGCTTAACCGAAACCTGGCTGACAGGAGATATATTTAATACTGAAATTTTACCTCTTTTTACTGTCTTCCGCAAAGATCGTGATCGCTCATCTTTGATTTTTAGGTTTATCTGACGGCGGCGGTGTTTTAGTTGCTGTTCGCAATACACTTTGCGTGTCCTCCTGTACCGATTTCGTGCCTTCTCCGCCTGTTGAATGTATCCTTGTTCGTATATCTGTTACTCCATCTACTGCGTTACTTGTGTCCTCGATTTATATCCCATGTAACAGTCCTATTGTAGTTTATGAACGTTTTTTCACTGAGATTTCCTCCTTTCTCAACACCTTCTACCCCTCTTCTTTCGTTCTTTTATGTGGTGATTTTAATATTCCCAGCTTAGTCTGGGATACAACCTTCACTGAAATTTTATCGAGGAGCAATATTTCTTTAGCTACATTTTCCTTTTTCTCTCTTTGCTCCTTTTCACAATTGAATAATGTGCCTAATGTTAATAACAGAATACTCGATTTTGTTCTTACTAACTCTCCTCTGTCATCTGTTCGTTTATGTGCTGCTCTGTCACCTTATGTCAGTCCTGATCCTCACCATCCACCTCTTGCTATGGAGCTTTCCTTCACCTCATTCCCTAAAAATAAAAATACCTCTGCGCTGCGTTATAACTTTGCTAAAGCTGACTTCACTTCCATGTCCAATGTTATTAATGCCGTTAACTGGTTTGCTTTTTTCAGAGGTCGAAGTGTTGATGATGGCCTCCATGCGTTCTATGATTTCTTGTCTAATATTGTTTTCTGTCACACTCCCACTTTTCGTGTTCGCAGAAGTATTGATCCGCCTTGGTTAACTGTTGACGTGATGCGTGCTCTTAAAATCAAAAGCGAGGCGCGTCGTAGATTTCGAAGCTCCGGTTTAGAGGCTGACTTACTGAGATACAGAAATTTACGCTCGTGTGCTAAAAAGATGGTTAAAGATGCGATGAGTGCTTATCATGCCCACATTGAAGCCTCTATATCATCCTGTCAACAGAAACCCTTCTGGTCCTATATCCGTTCCCTTAAAAAGTCTCCCTCTATCCCTTCTCTGATGCACCTTAATGATTTGTCTGCTTCCTCGCCTAATGAAATTTGTGAGCTGTTTGCTCTTTTCTTTTCTTCTGCTACCTCTCAGCCTAATCCATCTTTCTCTGCTAATATTCCCTCTCCAGATGTTAATAATTGTTGTTTGTTTTTAACGAACCCGTTGGAGGTCGAAGGTTTGCTTGCTAACCTAGATTGTAGCACCAGCTGCGGACCCGACGGCTTACCTAACATATTTGCAAAGTCATTGTCATCATCCTTGTGTGTTCCTTTATCTGTCATCTTTAACCTTAGTATTGCTTCCTGTACGTTTCCTTCTTCCTGGAAGTCAGCAAATATTTATCCCATCCTTAAAACCGGAAATTCATCCTGCGTCTCCAATTATCGTCCCATATCCCTTCTATCTTGCTTCAGTAAGCTTCTCGAAAAAGTTGTTTACAACAGGGTTTACCCTCTAATTGAACCTCTTCTCGCTTCTGAGCAACATGGTTTCGTCAAAGGTAGGTCAACGGTTTCCAACCTTCTTTCGTTCACCAATACTGTTGCCTCCGCCATCGACCAGCAAAAGCAAGTGGATGTATTATATACAGACTTTGCCAAGGCTTTTGACTCCGTGAACCACGAAATCCTCTTTTCAAAGCTTGATGTTTTCAATATTTCGGGTCAGCTCCGTTGCTGGTTTTCCTCATACCTTCGTGATCGTGCTTGTTTTGTAACGTTTCACTCTTGTTCTTCCTCCCCCTTTTATCCTACTTGTGGTGTCCCGCAAGGGTCAATTCTTGGTCCTCTCCTTTTCCTCCTGTTTATTAATGATCTTCCTTCTCTCTTCAACCCCGTGTCTCTTGTACGCTGATGATCTGAAAATTTTCAGGGTGGTTGAGTCAGTGAATGACTGCTCCCAGCTGCAGGATGACCTGTCTGCTCTGAGTAACTGGTGCTCTGTCAACTGTATTTCCCTTAATGTTGCTAAATGTTTCCAGATGTCCTTCACATGTAAATTATCCCATATCACGTTTCCCTATTCTATCCTTGGCTCTTCCCTCCATCCTATTGATAATTTCATGGACCTTGGTGTTTTGTTTGACACTAAATTAAAATTTGATGTCCACATTTTGCGTGTCACATCCAAGGCCTCGCGCTTGTGCGGCTTCATTCTAAGAGCGTCCAGACCTTTCACTGATATTTCCTCGTGTGTTCGCTTGTACATCTCCTTTGTGCGTAGTGTCCTCGAATATTGTTGCCAAATTTGGTGTCCTCATTATCGTTTCT
The DNA here is from genome assembly GCA_963978885.1 of Nemotelus pantherinus. Taxonomy (NCBI): domain Eukaryota; kingdom Metazoa; phylum Arthropoda; class Insecta; order Diptera; family Stratiomyidae; genus Nemotelus; species Nemotelus pantherinus. The sequence goes on from OZ022263.1 coordinate 128,947,384, forward strand.
TAATTGATGCTGTTGAGTCTGTACAACGTAAATTTACTCGCTCACTATTCCTCAAGTTCCGTATTCCCTACTGTGAGAATAGTATGCGTCTTTCCATCCTTGAAATCCCTACTCTTATTTCACGCAGAGTGTATTTCGACGAATGTCTCCTGTATAAAATGATTACTGGATCTATTACTTATATCCCCGGAGCGCAGTTTTCTGTTCGTGACCCGGTACATTCTTCCAGGTCTTCATTTATCCTCAACGTACCATTTGCTCGTACTCATACATATTTTTACTCTCCTCTTTTACGCTCGCCTAGGCAACATAATTCTTTGAATATTGGTCCTCTTCCGCCCTCGTTACGCATTTTTAAAAATATGTTAAGAGGATGCGTTTTATCGCATGAAATGAAGTAACTCTTTGAATTTTTAATGTCATATCTGTGTAGAATTTATGATTAAATTTCACCGCCTCATTATACTTTGTTTAGTTTTAATTTATAGTCTCTTTTATTTTTATATATAAGTTTTTTCTTTGTCTAATCTTTAATTGGATTTGTATCTGTTGATTTAGACAATAAATAAATAAATAAATAAATAAATAATTAGTTATGATAAAGGAAGACAACTCCCATCCTCTTCAATGGCCTCTTGGGAGAATAATAGAAACGATAAAAGGCAAAGATGACCGAGTGCGAGTTGTCAACATTAAAACGGCAACCCAAATAATACAGCGACCCATACATAAAATTGCTCCTCTACTAGAAGACACAACACATGATGCTGATCATCTGAAGCCACAATGCTCTGAGCACAAACGTACGAGCAGACAATCCCGTAACACAGAGATGTCCAGAGACGAAGTACTGTCTCAACCCCCTAAGCGACGACGAAAATTAGGGTCTATGCTTACAACAGTACTTATGGCATGCCTATTCGTGCCACTCATTCAAGGGTCTCCTATGCATATTCACAGCTTTAACACATCGAAACCAACAATTTATTTCGAGAATTTGGGAAAGGCCAGCGTAGTTTCCAAAGAATGGCAGTTTGTTGTTTATTATAGCGCGAGCATAAATGCCTGACTAACGCAACAAACCTTCTGTCGGCACTATGAAACAGCCTAGCAGAGCCTAGTATATGTTCAGGGACGATACAACACATCCAACATCAACTCACAGAATTATCCGAAGTGGATTCAATGATGATCCGAGTGTCTTCCAGAAAGAAAAGAGACGCACTAAACGTTGTCGGAAACATCGCAAACAGTCTTTTCGGAATTTTTGATTCAGAATATGCTGACAAGATGAGGGATATAATTGAAGACACTAACGATAACCAAGAGCGATTATTGAAACTGCTTAAAAATCAAACCTCATTACTCGATTCAACAATAAACGTTATCCGTGGAAAATATAAGCATATTGAAAGCCAATTTGAGCAGTTGACCTTGCTTGCCAATCGAGAAACAGAAAAATTAAACCGAATCGACAAGGAAGTACATCAAGATAGACTATCGACTCTTAACAGGGCTCATGCCCTTCAACTGCTTGTTGCAACCTTCAACAAACTCATAATGCTCTCATAGACATTCTAACCGATGCTCATCACGGGAGAATCAATTCACGCATTCTACTTCCGCAAAAACTTCAGCAGGAGATTAACAACATAAGAAAATACTTGCCAAAGACACTAACGTTACCACTGCCTGTGAATGAGATTGCAGAATATTATAAACTAATGACAGTAAAGATCAAACCAAGTCTGCAGTATACAATCATTCAGTTAAAGCTGCCTCTCAGTACTAATGACGAGTTCGAGCTCTTCCGGACAGTTTCTGTTCCTGTTATTATTAATAAAGAAGCATGGGCTATTAAAGCTACAACGCCTTACATTATCGTCAACTTGCACAGAAACCAATATTATCCTCTGGGAGAGATGGAGAAACTTGGTTGCACATACACCGTTCACAATCACTTTCTGTGCAATCAGCACCATCCTACATATAAGGCAGATTTCGGTCCAAGCATTTGTGAACTAAATCTTATAAACCAGCGGTTTAATCCCAATCAATGCCAAGTGCAGAAAGTTCCAAATCAACCACGGTGGATTCAACTCCACACTTCTAACCAATGGCTCTATTCCCTCGATGAAGGGATAGTAATCAATGCTGTCTATAGCGGCGAAGTTACACAATTATCTCTTGAAGGATCCGGAATCCTCACGGTAGATGACAATTGCATCATACAACAACCTGGAGTAACAATACAGGCGCACAACATTTACCCCAGTACTATTCGACAATCTTATGCAGCCTCTCTATCAGTTACGTTATCATCTGAGCTCAAAACAACATCTGAAATCATACATACATTGGATGACATCACAAATACATTGGATGACCTACAAACCAAGGCTCAGCATCAATTGATAGAAGAAGAGAACTCCAACATCAACAAGCATCATGTGCATCACTACATAGTAAGCTACTCCACATTAACAGTAGTCTTAGTAGTATCTGCGGTACTTTGTTGGAAGTTGTTTTACGGGAAACGTGCCCGAAGGACTACATCTTCCTCTGCAACAGCGACTCATGATTTCACTATAGGATCCAAGGCACTTGATGAATCCTGAACGAATTTCCAACGGGGGGAGGATGTTTGATTTCTTTATTATACATACATACTACATATATACAATAGAAAATTTCATTCTTACTAGCAATACACATTATACACATTACATATACACATATACACATTATACACAATATACACATTATCACTGTATAGCCTGCCTAGCAAAACAGTATGGGTCAATAACACTCTATTAAAAGTAATTTGATTGGCATTTTGGTAAAGGTGTAGTTTTAGGGTCCATCCGCAGAGGGGGTGGGGGGTTTCTTTGTTTGATTCAGGGGGGTGTTCATATAACATCCCCATAAAATTTTGGCGGCGGTCACCCCCTGAGGAAAAGTTACAGCCCCCTAAAATACGCGTATTTGAGGGAAAAAGGAGTTAAATGAAATGGGGTGGGAGACCCGGAGGGGGTGGGGGCTAGTTTGCTTGATTTAAGAGGGTGTTCATATAACATCCCCATAAAAAAATTTCGGTGGCACCCCCAGAGAAAAAATTACAGCCCCCTAAAGTACGCGCATTTTCAACTTTTTTGCACATTATACTGCTATTATAATTAAAAACTTAAAACTCATAACGACTGCTATAAAGAAAGGAATTTATCTAATATTTAAATTTAATTTACAATAAAGTATGCAACATTACAATTCGCACACCCTAAAATTTAGCATCTGGCGACGATTATGGTGAATCGACCGAGGAAGAATCTTTCACAAAATCATCTTCAGCGATTGGAAACATGTCTTTGATAACGGAAACGAACTGCTCGATGCGTTCTTCGAAATCAAATTTCCGCTTGAAAAGATACTCAGCGATGTACAAAGGCCAATGGCGCTTTGTTCTTCCGAAATGAGGGATGCTGTGCCGTAGATCCCTCCACACACGCTCAATATTTTGAGTGTGTGCACCAGTTTCAGGATCTACAAAGTTAACTGAATGGTTGACAGTTAAATGCTGAAATCCCTCATCTTCCAAGCACTCATACGACTTCCAACAATCTGAGTAGATGGTCGTACTGTTGACAACGCGTCGTCTTATTACATCCAAAAGTGTGGCAGTATCACAGGATTCTACAGGCTCGATATATACTTCCTTTGACTCCCGATCGATACCACCAAACACCCACTGGCCAGGTACTAGACGACCACGATTATATTTTCTTCTTCCGAGTTTGCACTCGTCTATTTCGACGATACGCCCAACTCCTCCGATTTGCTGTTCGCTCGTTTCCACCCAATGTAAAAATACTCCGCGACAAAAAGATGCGTAGTCAGTGACAGTTTTTTTATTGAGCTGAACCGCTGCCATTAACGCATAAACGTTTGGAGTACCAAAATACAAAAACTCTAGCGCACCTGAACCGCTAGAAACACTAATGTTCGAAGAACAGTAGAAGAATCGTGCAGGTTTTGAGTGCATAACCCACCACATGAGCTGCTTATTACGGCCAAACTGTTTCAAACGCCACGTTCTACTTTGGTCTCAAGAATGCATTATAACTCATATGGTGGAAGGTTTCAGATATTACCACTGGCATGAATTTCAACGTTTATGAGAGCAAAACACGGGTTAATTATATTCATTATCAGTTGCTTATTTCACAAAATTTCGAAAGCAGCATCTCATATAACATCAATGAAGAAAATGCTCAGTGCCTGCAGCACGGTAACTGAAGTTGGTGTTTGGGGCTGCGATCCGAAAAATTTGCAGAGCTTTAGGAATTGAAACATCGGTTATTTATTTTCATTGTAAATGTTTCCGGTATGAATACTAACTGTAAGCATTTATTGATACAAAAGTAGCACAACCGACTCGTGCTGGCAACCTTTCGCCAGTATCAAAGCCAAGAATATATCACATCTGCTTCACGTTGTTATATTACATTCGAAGTTATAGGAGTATAAAGAAATTTAAAGTTACCTGCAGCGAGTTTTTTCAAATAATGGAAAGCTAATTATTTGCTGTTTATTGTCACTACAATATCATTACCAATTGAAAATTCTACGATAAAACCGCTTAATAAAGATATTGCAAACAAAGACAAAACGAACAATAGCTGGCAACCCCATCGTGGTTTTTCAACCAAATTTGGCCTGAATAATGCTTATAGTAGGTTCCGTTAATTGTATGAAATTCGTTTTGATTTCATGACTGCACTGGAAGTTATAGGGCAAAAAGTTTTATTTTCCTGAGCGAATTTTCAAATCCAAGGACACAAATGTTACCATAGCTGGCAGCACCAATCGAATTTTTCAACCAAATTTCTATCAAACAGAGTTTAGAGTAAGGTGCAGCTACTGTGTCAATTTCATGAAAATTTGGTTACTTATTCAAATTTCATAGGACAAAAAGCAGTTTTTTTTCTTTGTAATTTTTCAAGATGGCACCACTGGCACAGAGTTGCCCACAATTCAAAACCGCTTTTATCAGACCTGGTTCTACTTAAGTCCAATGCATTCTGTAAATTTCAATGGTATCTGATTATTGATTCGTGAGTTCCCGTGAACAGAAGTTTTTGATACTAAAAATATAGGTTGACTGGGAAAGGGTTACCGTTCTTGTCCGACATGAAATTTCCAAAGTTTTACTTTGAACGTGTAGGTTAAGCATAAGATTTGTATACAGATTGGTTTTATTGTAAGAAACGGACATTTTTAGGATATTCGATGGTTTGAATGTTTTCACTTCCAAATTTTGATTTTTTCAAATTTAAGACACCAAAATTATCATAGCTGGCAGCTCCAACCGAATTTTTCAACCAAATTTCTACCAAACGTGGTATTAAATAAGGTTCAAATACTGTGTGAATTTCGTCAAAATCGAACGATTCAATCAGAATTTATAGGGCTAAAAGCAGTTATCTCTTTTAGTGATTTTTCAAGATGGCACCACTGGCACAGAATCACCCGCATTTCAAAATCTATCAGACCAGGTCCTATATAGGACCAACACATTCTGCAAATTTCAATTAATTCTGCTCATTGGATCGTGAGTTTCCGTGAACAGAAGTTTTTGATGCTAAAAATATAGGTAAATTGGGCAAGGGTTACCAGGCGTGCCCGTTATACCATATCAAATTTTTTTTTTTGTTTATGTAAACAAAGCCTAAGATTTACATATGAATGGCTTTTTTTTGAAGAAACGGCAGTTTTTCAAGAGAGACGATGATTTGAAAGTTTTCACTTTCAGTACCTGCCCTAGCTACAGGGTTGCCAGCACGCTCATCAAAAGCTACAAAAATCAACAACCAAATAATACCAATATGTCCTAAAAATTTCGTAATGATTGAATAACTCTGTCAAAAGTTATCGCAATTTAAAAATTTGCAAGTTTTCCCGTTCTGTTTTTAGGCACCCAGCGCACACATGGGGTTAAAAAATTCCAAAACATTATCCGATTCACATGTAAAACACGTTCAAAATTTATTTCGCCAACTTTATTTTTGCAAAACTTATTTGTGTACGGAATAATAGGTATATTAAAAATATCACTAAAATGGCCGCCGGCGCCAAAGGGTTAAAGATTATTAACTTTTTGTGAGACCTGGCACTATTCTGCATATACACCAATGTGTCCTGAAAATTTCAGCTCAATCAGATGGCGCGTTCCTGAGATTTTTTCACTGAAATTTTTTGATGATATATATATATATATATATATAGAAATATGAATTTTTGGCCAAAGTGATTTTAATACTAATGTTCTTCTTCGAACATTAGTAAAAATAGCCAATAAAAAGACAGATTTTTTGAATGTTGTGTACTCTGCTAAACCATGTGCCAGAAAGAGCCGAAATTTTGTACGGGCATCTAATGACTCGCTTTTTCTTTTTGTTAATTAATTTCGGCACATTTGCCAGACATCGTAGCTGAAGACTTTCCTGATTTAAATGTATATACGCACCACATTCACGGCACACAACTTTTTTCCTAATTAAATTGCGGTCGGCTAAAAAGTCAATTAATTGATCACGATCACGCGCGATGCTCACAAAATCGGTAAGGTTGATCATTTTTCAATTGTTCACTCACAGAACTTTTAAAGTAAACTAACAATTCTGTTTGTGTGAAATCACTAATAATTTGTAAATCGCATAACGGTATACACAGGTAAACGTAAACAAAGAGTGAAGCGTCTAGGACGAATAACCGTTTGGGGGGGGGGGGGCTCATCAACTTGGATGTTGTTAGGGGGACTACCCACAGTACTCGCAAACAGTTGCCTGCTCCCTCCGGGCGTGGACTCTTAAACTACACGTTTTTTACATACGATCTTGCACATTATGCATCTCTCATATTTTAGACCCTGCACGACACTACCCCACACGGCACTAAACCACCCCACACCCCGCGCGGGGGTGTGAAAGGAGGGCGTGGCGGGTCTGGTGCTGGGGGTTGGGAGGGCGGTGCGGAGTGGTTTAGTGCCGTGTGGGGTAGTGTCGTGCAGGGTCTAAAATATGAGAGATGCATAATGTGCAAGATCGTATGTAAAAAAGTAGAAAATACGCGTACTTTAGGGGGCTGTAAATTTGTCTCAGGGGGTGACCACCGAAATTTTTTTATGGGGATGTTATATGAACACCCTCCTAAATCAAGCAAACTAGCCCCCACCCCCTCCGGGTCTCCCAACCTATTTCATTTAACTCCTTTTCCCCTCAAATACGCGTACTTTAGGGGGCTGTAACTTTTTCTCAGGGGGTGACCGCCACCAAAATTTTATGGGGATGTTATATGAACACCCCCTGAATCAAACAAAGTAACCCCCCACCCCCTCCGCGGATGGACCCTAAAACTACACCTTTACCGGCATTTTTTGTGTAACATTGAAATTTCATCAAGTCCATCAGATCGTTGACTTTTTTTCTACAACTGCACTTTCTACGTACATAAATTCTTGAACGCAGTCAATAATTTTCGTCAGCAATATTTCTCTTCATAAGTATTTTTGTCTTTTTGCACTTTTGTGCAGCAAAATTTGTAGAACATCATATTGCATATGTAAACAAAAAGTCATCGATCTCGATTCACGTGCAATATAATGATATTAGCAGAAATTCATGTTTAGGCTAAGAATTTTGTAATTATATAAAATAGGTATGCAGGAAATAAAAATTCATTCAGTTTCGCATACTTGAATCAAGCGTTTCATTCTGGGCATTATTTCAATATACAGTTTTGCAGTTCGTGATATTTGCGTTCCCAAAATATCAAAGTATTTTAGTCAAAATTTTATAGTTACTGCTGTTTGTGACATCGTGCTGTTCGTGGAATTACCAACTTAACTTCCAACAAGTGTAACCGCTTGGTGGAAATTATATTCAATAGAAGGTTCTCTAAGTTTCAAGTGCTTAGTGAATCACTATTGAATCAATAAAAAACATGCATTATATTGTTTAAATATTGATTTGTCTTAGTAATTATATTATGTACCAAATGAATCGTTGGTGATTTTATTGATTATATTAAGGGAAAGAAAAGTGACTCTCCCTAGTGTTAGATTATTTGTTTTGTTTTTGAAGAAAAAAAATATATATATGCATTTTCCCTCGCTTATCCGTGAGGCTTTGTCTCGTTCCATAGCCGAGGGAACGCACAGGAATCGAACGAGTGGCGCGGTTTTTCCCACGACCATCTGCGGCTGTGGTCGGGCAAACCTTGAAGCGTTACACGCGGTATTGCGTGGCAATGGTTTTTTTAAAAAAATCAGAAGTCAGTTAATATAAAAAAACTCTAGCGCACCTGAACCGCTAGAAACACTAATGTTCGAAGAACAGTAGAAGAATCGTGCAGGTTTTGAGTGCATATTCTACCACATGAGCTGCTTATTACGGCCAAACTGTTTCAAATGCAACGTTTTATTTTGGTCTCAAGAATGCATTATAACTCATATGGTAGAAGGTTTCAGATATTACCACTGGCATGGGTTTCAAAGTTCATGAAAGAAAAACACTTGTCAATTATATTCGTTATCAGTTGCTTATTTCACCAAACTTTGAAAGCAGCATCTCATATAACATCAATGAAGAAAATGCTCAGTGCCTGCAGCACTGTTACTGAAGTAGTGTTTGGGGCTGCGATCCGAAAAATTTGCAGAACTTAAGGAATTGAAACATTGGTTATTTATTTTCATTGTAAATGTTTCCGGTATGAATACTAACTGTAAGCATTTATTGATACAAAAGTAGCACAACCGACTCGTGCTGGCAACCTTTCGCCAGTATCAAAGCCAAGAATATATCACATCTGCTTCACGTTGTTATATTACATTCGAAGTTATAGGAGTATAAAGAAATGTAGGGTTACCTGCAGCGAGTTTTTTCAAATAATCGAAAGCTTAATATTTGCTGTTTATTGTCACTACAATATCATTACCAATTGAAAATTCTACGATAAAACCGCTTAATAAAGATATTGCAAACAAACACAAAACCAACAATACCTGGCAACCCTATCGTGGCTTTTCAACCAAATTTGGCCTGAACAATGCTTATAATAAGTTCCATTAATTGTATAAAATTCGTATTGATTTCATGACTGCACTGGAAGTTATAGGCCAAAAAGTTTTATTTTCCTGAGAGAATTTTCAAAACCAAAGACACATAAATTACCATAGCTGGCAGCACCAATCGAATTTTTCAACCAAATTTCTATCAAAGAGAGTTTAAAGTTAGGTTCAGCTACTGTGTCAATTTCGTGAAAATCTGGCAACTTATTCACATTTCATAGGGATAAAAGCATTTTTTTTTCTTTGTAATTTTTCAAGATGGCACCACTGGCACAGAGTTGCCCACAATTTCAACCAACAATCAAAAATTTCAACCAAATTTCTATCAAACAGAGTTTAGAGTAAGATGCAGCTACTGTGTCAATTTCATGAAAATCTGGTTACTTATTCACATTTCATAGGGCAAAAAGCAGTTTTTTTCCTTGTAATTTTTCAAGATGGCACCACTGGCACAGAGTTGCCCACAATTCAAAACCGCTTCTATCAGACCTGGTTCTATTTAAGTCCAATGCATTCTGTAAATTTCAATGGTATCTGATTATTGGTTCGTGAATTCCCGTGAACAGAAGTTTTTGATGCTAAAAATATAGGTTAACTGGGAGAGGGTTACCGTTCTTGTCCGACATGAAATTTCCAAAGTTTTACTTTGAGCGTGTAGAAAAAGCATAAGATTTGTATACAGATTGGTTTTGTTGTAAGAAACGGACATTTTAGGATATTCGATGATTTGAATGTTTTCACTTCCAAATTTTAATTTTTTCAAATTTAAGACACCAAAATTATCATAGCTGGCAGTTCCAACCGAATTTTTCAACCAAATTTCTATCAAACGTGGTTTAAAATAAGGTCCAGCTACTGTGTGAATTTCGTCAAAATCGAACGATTGAATCAGAATTTATAGGGCTAAAAGCAGTTATCTTTTTTAGTGATTTTTCAAGATGGCACCACTGGCACAGAATCACCCGCATTTCAAAATTACTTCTATCAGACCTGATTCTATTCAAGACAAATACATTCTGCAAATTTCAGTTAATTCTGCTCATTGGATCGTGAGTTTCCGTGAACAGAAGTTTTTGATGCTAAAAATATAGGTAAATTGGGCAAGGGTTACCAGGCGTGCCCGTTATACCATATCAAATTTTTTTTTTCGGTCTATGTAAAAAAAGCACGAAATTTACATATGAGTGGCCTTTTTTGAAGAAGCGGCATTTTTTCGAGAGAGACAATAATTTGGAGGTTTTCACTTTCAGTGCCTGCCCTAGTTTCAGGGTTGCCAGCACGCTCATGGTTTACTGCGCAAATTTACAACTAAATAATGTTAATACGTCCTGGAAATTTGGTAATGATTGAAAAGCTTTGTCAAAAGTTATCGCAATTTAAAAATTTTCAATTTTTTCCGTTCTCTTTTTAGGCACCCAGCGCACACATGGGGTTAAGAAATTCCAAAACATTATCCGATTCACATGTAAAACACGTTCGAAATTTATTTTGTTAACTTTATTTCTGCAAAACTTATTTGTGTACGGAATAATAGGTATATTAAAAATATCACTAAAATGGCCGCCGGCGCCAAAGGGTTAAAGATTTTTTCTGAGACCTGGCACTATTCTGCATATACACCAATGTGTCCTAAAAATTTCAGTTCAATCGGATGGCGCGTTCCCGAGATTTTTTCACTGAAATTTTTTGATGACATATATATATATATATATATATATATATATATATATATATATATATATATATATATAGATATATATATATATATATATATATATATATATATATATATATATATATATATATATATATATATATATATATATATATATATATATATATATATATATATATATATATATATATATATATATATATATATATATATATATATATATATATATATATATATATATATATATATATATATATATATATATATATAGAATATGAATTTTTTGGCCAAAGTGATTTTAATACTAATGTTCTTCTTCGAACATTAGTAAAAAACTCTAGCGCACCTGAACCGCTAGAAACACTAATGTTCGAAGAACAGTAGAATAATCGTGCAGGTTTTGAGTGCATATTCCACCACATGAGCTGCTTATTACGGCCAAACTGTTTCAAACGCCACGTTTTACTTTGGTCTCAAGAATGCATTATAACTCATATGGTGAAAGGTTTTAGATATTACCACTGGCATGAATTTCAACGTTTATGAGAGCAAAACACGGGTTAATTATATTCGATATCAGTTGCTTATTTCACGAAACTTTGAAAGCAGCATCTCATATAACATCAATGAAGAAAATGCTCAGTGCCTGCAGCACTGTAAATGAAGTTGGTGTTTGGGGCTGCCATCCGAAAAATTTGCAGAACTTTGGGAATTGAAACATTGGTTATTTATTTTCATTGTAAATTTTTCCGGTATGAATACTAACTGTAAGCATTTATTGATACAAAAGTAGCACAACCGACTCGTGCTGGAAACCTTGTGCCAGAATTAAAGCTATGAAACCAACAATAGCTGGCAGCCCTATCGTATCTTTTCAACCAAATTTAGCCTGAATAATGTTCACAAAAGGTTCTATTAATTGAATGAAATTCGTATTGATTTCATTACTGCACTGGAAGTTATAGGGCAAACAGTTTTATATCCTGAGCGAATTTTCAACACCAACGACACAAAAATTACCATAGCTGGTAGCACAAATTGAATTTTTCAACTAAATTTCTATCAAAGAGAGTTTAGAGTTAGGTTCAGCTACTGTGTCAATTTCATGAAAATCTGGCAGCTTATTCACATTTCATAGGGATAAAAGCATTTTTTTTTCTTTGTAATTTTTCAAGATGGCACCACTGGCACAGAGTTGCCCACAATTCAAAATTGCTTCTATCAGACCTGGTCCTACCTAAGTGCAATGCATTCTGTAAATTTCAGTTGTATCTAATTATTGGTTCGTGAGTTCCCGTGAACAGAAGTTTTTGATGCTAAAAATATAGGTTAACTGGGAAAGGGTTACCATTCTTATCCGACATGAAATTTCCAAAGTTTTACTTTGAACGTGTAAATAAAGCATAAGATTTGTATACACATTGGATTTGTTGTAAGAAACGGACAGGTTTTGGGATATTCTATGGTTTGAATGTTTTCACTTCCAAATTTTAATTTTTTCAAATTTAAGACACCAAATTATCATAGCTGGCAGGTCCAAACAAATTTTTCAACTGAATTTTCACAAAACGTGGCTTAAAGTAAGGTCCAGCTACTGTCTGAATTTCGTCAAAATCGAACGATTGAATCAGAATTTATAGGGCTAAAAGCAGTTATCTTTTTTTAGTGATTTTTCAAGATGGCACCACTGGCACAGATTCGCTCGCATTTCAAAATCACTTCTGTCAGACCTGGTCCTATTTAAGGCCAATATATTCTGCAAATTTCAATTAATTCTTCTAATTGGATCGTGAGTTTCCGTGAACTGAAGTTTTTGATGCTAAAAATGAAGGTTAATTGGGCAAGGGTTGCCAGGCGTTCCCGTTATACTATATCAATTTTTTTTATTGTCTATGTAAACAAAGCACAAGATTTACATATGAGTGGCTTTTTTTTGAAGAAATGGCATTTTTGCTAGAGAGACGATGATTTGGAGGTTTTTACGTTCAGTGCCTGCCTTAGCTACAGAGTTGCCAGTACGCTCAGAAAGGTCAGATTTTGACACCGAAAGGTGTCAAAATCTGACCCTTCTGGCACAAACATACCATCCGCGAAAGTAGGGAGGAAAACGTACGCAGAAGCTGCGTCTTCTTCGCTCGTTGCTGTGATAGGTGTGTTTGACCGATAGGTGTGTCTGACAAACTGACCGAAGGTCAGTGCGCTATACTTAAGAACGAACTGTGGTAAGAGATAGTGGAGTCGGCACCTGTTTACAACTTCACACAAGCGAGGTTTGTGGACGATCACCTCCAAGTCACCTGCTCCAATTTAACATCTAAGGCTCAAACAGATCGTTCTGAAATTGGGTACTGGTAATCGCCCCGAATTTACCATTTTGGACTCCGACCTGGGGAAACCCTATTATGCCAGTTGTTAGATTCCTGGTCCTCTTAAGAGTGCAAGTGACATCACTGGTATGTTCGGCAAACTGAATCCGGGCATCGATGCGAAACACTGGATCATCAAGTACATGAATCCCAGGAAAAATCCCATCATGGGTAAAGATGGCTTCAACCTGGTGATCGTACTTGACCAGAGAAGTATCTCGATGCTAAGAGACAGGAACCGGATGGCGCTGAGCTATTTCTTGTATGCAGTTAAATTTAACCAAATCAGAAAGTGGTGAGGCACCAACTTTTGTGGCTGTCTATGGACAGATCTTCAGAGCAAAACGCAGAAATCCAGTGGAAATTTTCTCCTTTTTCTCCTTTTTCTTTCACTGAGGTCATGCGGACATTGTCTAAGGGTCCCTGCAAAAGGATCCAAAGACATCAACTCCGGACGTTTCTGAAGGTATAAAATTTGTCAAGATCAACTTGCGGCGTGCTAAGGCTTCGTCCTATCTTTTGAGCGGAAAATTGACAAAACTGGAAGCTTCTCTCTACAATGCACTTGTACAGAAACCGTAGGTTCCAGGCGGTAGGATCTACGGACTCAGTCCAAACACGGGCCAAAATCTTTTATGATGAAAGATCAATACGGCGAAGGACTTGTGTTCTGGCTTCCAATCTGCTTGATGCCCCCATGCTCAGACACTTTTCAACCTGGGACCTGTCAGTGGTCGTCGTACAATACCGAGAAAATGGTAGGTTTAAGCGCACGATAGTCGCCTCATCTTACTTTTCCTTTGACTCTTTACTCCCGCCGCCGATACAGGAGTTACAGGACCTGGTCCGGTATGCTGAATCGGAGAGACTGGAACTTGTGTGGGCTACGATGCCAACTCCCAGTATACCAGTTGGGCCAGCAACAAATGTAACGCCAGGGGTAACAGTTTCTTTGATTTTATTACTCCTGCGGGGCTGATGATTTTAAACACCGGGACTTCTCCCACATATGTCACCCCAAACAAAAGGGTGGTCATTTATGTATCGCTATGTTCATCTGGAATAGTTGGATCAATGACTGGATGGAATGTATCAGATAAGGAATTATTCTCTGATCATCGCTACTTGGTGTACTCTTTAGTCACGGATCTAACACCGGTGATGGAAAAAACAAACCCAAAAAACACTGATTGGCCTAAGTTCTATCGGCTTCTTGCAGACAGAGTGCGTCCTAGTGGCAAAATTAAATCGCCAAAGTCAATTGAATCCCGGTTGAGTACTCTGAATAGAAACATAAAAAGTAGCCATGAAGAGTCCTGCCCGATCAGTATGTGCAGATGTGGCAAGACGTTTCCTTGGTGGAATCGGAAACTACAGAAGCTAATGAAAAGTACCGGAAAAATTCTAAACAGAGCTTGTAAGAGCAACACTGAGGATGACTTTGCAGAGAACGTATAAGAAGCTGGTGAGGACCTCCAAGAGGGAATCATTTAGATCTTGAGAGGCTGAAAGTCGCACAGGAGACGTCTAAGCTTTGCAAAGTCCTAGAAAAGGATCAATCAGCTAAGTTTGACGCTCTAAAACGTTCGGATGGTGACTTTACTAAATCAAAAAAGGAGTTTTTGCAGACTTTAATTGGGACTCACTTCCCGGGAACTCTGGTGATTGAGTCGCAGAAGGCAATTCAAAAAAAATTGTCTGCTTTTTTCAGTAGTAGGAAGTGCTGGTGCGCAACTAGATCTATGGTCACTAGTAAAAAGGTCAGGGATGCAATCATGTCTTTTGAAAATTTCAAATCGCCGGGCCTGGATGGTATCTAACTGGTTATGCTTAGGGAGGGAATTGACCACTTGGGGGCAGGCCTGAGAGAAATTTCCTGGGCATGCCTAGTCTTAGTGAATGTTCCGTCACCTTGGCGAGAGGTTAAGGTAGCTTTTATACCTAGACCGGGGACAGATGACTATTCCGACCCAAGGAACTTTAGACCGATCAGCTCAACTTCGTTTATGTTGAAATGCCTAGAGAGACTTCTCGAACGACACAAACCCACTACGGCGCTTAGGTTTAACCCTTTGAATGATGAGCAATATGCGTACTAGCGACGAAAATCATGCGAGTCGGCCCTTCATGCTCTGGTGGCCAGAGTTGAAGGAGCGATCTCAAATGGTGAGTATGCGTTGGGAGTATTTGTGGACATTGAAGGGGTCTTTGTTTACGCGCCCTTTGTGGAACTATGTGGTGCTGGGAAAGGTCGTGGCTTAGATGATGTCCTTGTTAAGTGGATACATGCCATGCTGACATAGAGATGGTTACTGGCGGAAGCTGGATCTGACTGCTACTTAAGAACGGAGGCGACAAATGGATGCCATCAAGGGGGAGTCCTATCTCTGCTCCTGTTGAGTATGCTAGTCGACTCCTTGCTAAACGAACTGCAACAAGAAAGGCTGCACGCGCAGGCTTATTCTGATAACGTGGCTGCACTGGATGTCGGTAAAGATCTGAATGTGGTATTTAGAAATACACAGCGTGTATTGGATCTGATTGACAACTGGTGTTAAAGGCACGGCCTTAAAGTGAATCCTGGTAAGACGAAAATTGTTTTGTTTACCATGAAGGGTGAAACACTTCAACTTTCAGATAAAGTCAAATATCTTGGAGTAATCTTGGACAAAAAACTTATCTGGAAGAATCATGTGGAAGTGAAGTTTACTCGTGCCTTTAAAGCTTTTGGGCAGTGCAAGAGAGCTGTTGCCACCACATGGGGTCTAAAGCCTCGTGTAGTAATGTGGATCAAACAGCAATAATTAGGCCGATGTCCACGTACGTATCCGTGGTGTGGTTGACTATCCTTAAGCTATTGTATGCTCACAAAAAGTTAGTCAACCTCCAATGAACGGTGTGCCTGGGTATCTGTGGTGCTATGAGCACTACTTGATGCGCTTCTCAATCTGCCTCCTCTCGACATTCAAGTTCGGAGTGTGGTGATGAGTTCTGCCCATAGACTAGCTCAGCTTGGTTTATGGGTAGGTGAAGACGTTGTGGGGCACTGCTCTATTAAGGGTTCGATGCGTGAGATCCCTCCGATTCTCACTTTGCATCGAGCGCTCGGGTGCCCTTTCTCGACTTCGGAAGAAGGTACGAAGTAATCCTCTTGAGCAGCAGTAACTGGAACGATTCAGATCTGTGTACGAGGATATATTCTGAAATCTTCTTCACGGGTGGCTCGAGGACCGATGGTAGATCTGGAGCTGGTGTCTATCTGCATTCATCGAATGACAGGTGAGCTTTTTCTCTTGGAGAGCACTTTTCCGTTTTTCAAGCAGAAATATTTGCTTTCTTGAAAGCTGCTTGTTGGGCAATGGAAGAAAGATGAAGCGAAAAGGCATGGCTATTTGCAGTGACAGTCAAGGTGCATTGATGACGCTGCGTAGACCACTGACAAACTCGAAATTGTCCAAGAGTGCAGAGCACGATCGAACTTTATTGCCAGATTCAATAGAGTGCATCTGCTCTGGGTACCAGGGCACTGTAGTGTTGAGGCAAATGAAATTGCTGACGTCATTGCGAAGCAAGGTTCGGGACTTCCACTACGGGGCCCTGAACCCGCCTTGGGTGTGCTGACCGCATCTACACGTGCCATTCTTCGAAAGTGGGTAGATTATGCTCACAAAGATAGATGGACGACTGCTGATGTGGTCAGGCACACGAAGGTCTTTCTTTCAGAACCCAACCATGTGACTGCAGGTTTCTTGCTGAATAAGAGCAGGAAAGTTTGCAGGGCCGTGATGGGCATTCTGACTGGACACAACTGCCTAGGAGGACATATGCACCGAATAAGTGTTGTACAGGGTGACTTCTGCTCATCCTGCTTAGAAGAGGTCAACTCTGCTGAGCATTTGCTCTGTGAATGCCCAGCGTTTGCGCGTCTCAGATATCAATGCTTTGGCTGCAATGCTGCACGCATGCACAGGATATCCTCTTTTCCCCTATCAGGGATCCTTGACTTTATCAAGAAGTCTGGGAAAATATGGTTGGCAGGAGGAAATGAGTACAATGGATCTTTTGGTCTGAGTCCTAAGAGGTGTCAATGCGCCTCTCCCCCAACCCACACACACACACACACACACGAGATTTGATACCCAAAACTTTATTTAGGTATACACCAAAAAATTCCCAAACAATAGTTTTTTTTTATTTCGCAAAACAAATGGGATATGAAACTAGTCAATGGCTTGTGTTTGGCGATATTATAAGTTGTGCTTGCATTTGCTTACCAATAATCGCGTGTTAAATACAGTGTTCGTAATTTTTCTTAATGTAATGAGCATTTGTTCAAGAGGCAAATTTTATTTGTTCGGTGATATTTAATTTCATTTTGCTCTAGTGGGGTCTTGTTGCATGTGTTTAAAGGACAGCAAATAAGTTGAGTAAGCATTCAGAAAAAGAAGGCTTTTATTTCTGGTTAATATATGAAAGATCGAGATGGCTATAATTTGCGTTGAATGCTTTTTGTTGTTTGCAAGAGGAACACAATTTAAATAGGATGTCTTTTCAGTAGACAAAAGTAGTTAATGAATTACGTCGTGCCAAATCATTACTTAAAATAGATTATAAACGCAAAGATGGATTTTTCAAGCATTTTAATGAAGTTACATTTTAATGAATTTTAATTCGAAGAAAAACATTAGTATTAAAATCAATTTGGTCAAAAATTCATGTTTCTATATATATATATATATATATATATATATATATATATATATATATATATATATATATATATATATATATATATATATATATATATATATATATATATATATATATATATATATATATATATATATATATATATATATATATATATATATATATATATATATATATATATATGTATATATATATATATCTATATATATAATATATATATAATATATATATATATATATCTATCTATATATATATATATATATACATATATATATATATATATATATATATATATATATATATATATATATATACATATATATATATATATATATATATATATATATATATATATATATATATATATATATATATATATATATATATATATGTATATATATATATATATATATATATATATATATATATATATATATATAGATATATATATATATTATATATAGATATATATATATATATATAAATATATATATATATATATATATATATATATATATATATATATATATATATATATATATATATATATATATAAATAATATATAATAAATTATTTATAATATATATATATATATATATATATATATATATATATATAATTATATAAATATATATACAGTGGCTCACAGCTTATTTGATACAGTGACTATTTAAAAATGCAAATCACTGTAACTTTGAAATTAAGAACCCTATCCAAAAAATTTAAACGTATTTGACTAGATGCATGTTCAGCGAAAACAATCCAAACAAAGAAGGTTCCAGCAATATTCTTCGGCGTCCGGTAAAAGAGAAATACCACTGGCGCAGAAAAATTGCAGCTCACAGCTTATTTGATACAGACACTTCAATGCGAATAAACTTCTATTTGTCTCGCCGTTAATCTGTCTTGTTTTTGTTTCTTGAATTTTTGATAGTGTTAGACATTGGCTTAGGTAATTTTTAGCAAGATCTTGTAAGCTGAAGTGCCTAAATGACCCAAAATTGTAAAATGGGTCATGGCACCACAATTGATCAGCGCGAGTTGGTATTAAGCCACTTTAAAAAAGGACAAAGTCTTCGAAAAATTGCTGAAAGTGTGAGTTTGAGTGTCTCTACAGTGCAGCACATAATTGAGCGCTTCCTACACGAAAATCGGGTAGAAAATAAGAGGAGAAATGCGCCAAACAATGTTTTCACCGTATCTGACGAACGATACATTGTAAGGAAAGTGAAAGCAAACACAAAGATTTCCGCTCCAAAATTGGTTACTGAGGTTAATCGTGAATTAAGGAAGTCATGTAGTGCTGAATCCGTCCGACGAGTGCTTCGCGACCATGATTTCAGGGTCCGAGTAGCTCGTAGGAAGCCTTTCATTTCCAAAAAAAATACAATAATCCGATTTGCCTTTGCCAAAGAGCATGTGGGAAAGCCATCCGCGTTCTGGAATTCGGTTATTTTTGCGGACGAGTCCAAGTTTAACATTTTTGGCTCCAACGGAATGTCATATGTCTGGCGCAAGGCAAACACTGAGCTAAACAAGGAGAACCTCAAAGCTACTGTGGAGCATGGTGGTGGTAATGTGATAGTTTGGGCCTGCATGTCCGCAGCCAGAGTCAGAAATTTAAAGTTTATTGAGGAAACAATGAACCAAACAAAGTACCTTGATGTACCCAAAAACAATTTGCTGCAAAGTGCTAAAAAACTGGGTGTTCGCGACCAATTTTGGTTGTACCAAGACAACGATCCAAACCACAAGTCGGGAATTGTGCAGTCCTGGCCAATTTGGGATTGCCCTCATTTGATGTCTCCGCCGGCACAGTCACCAGATATGAACGTAATTGAGAATCTGTGGACTTTGTTGGATAACAACATTAGAAAACACAAGATTTCTAATAAAGAAGACCTAATGAAAGCACTGCTAGAGGTATGGCAAAAAATTACTCCTGACATCACAAAAAAACTCGTTGATTCAATGCCGAATAGGCTCCAGGCTCTGCTTAAGTCTAAGGGCTATCATACAAAGTATTGAAATCAACTGGAAACCTCATAATTCACAACAATTTTAATGTTTAATCAAACTGTATCAAATAAGCTGTGACATGAAATTTGTTATTACTTTTAGTTTTTTTGTTTTTTAAGATGTAAAACAGCAACTTTGTAACAAATATAAACTTGTTTAATAAACAACAAAAAATTGCCTTCAAAATGGTGTTCAAATTTTTTTGATATTATTATTATGTATTGAGTTATTGCAACTTAATTTTTTAAAGAAGCACTGTATCAAATAAGCTGTGAGCCACTGTATATATATATATATATATATATATATATATATATATATATATATATATATATATATATATATAAACATATATATATACATAAATATATATAAATACATATATATTTTTATATATATATATATATATATATATTATATATATATATATAAATATATATATATATATATACATATACATAAATATATATATATATATATATATACATATATATATATAAATATATATATATAAATATATATATATATATACATATATATATATATATATGTATATATATATATATATATATATATATATATATATATATATATATATATATATATATATATATGTATATATATATATATATATATATATATGTATATATATATCTATATATATATATCTATATATATATATATATATATATATATATATATATATATATATATATATATATATATATATATATATATATATATATATTTATAAATGTATATATTTATATATATATATAGATAGATGTATACATATATACATATATATATTTATATATATATATATATATATATGTATATATATATATATATATATATATATATATATATATATATATATATATATATATATATATATATATATATATATTAACATATATATATACATAAATATATATAAATACATATATATTTTTATACATATATATATATATATATATATATATATATATATATATATATATATATATATATATATATATATATATATATATATATATATATATATATATATATATATATATATATATATGATCTGGAATTAGACAAAATCAATGAAACTCAAGGTCTGATTTATAAGTGACAATTTATTGTTCCATCGGTTACATTTTTATATCATAATTCTGCTTATGTGACTATTACGTATATTTTGCAATTTCCCAATTAGTACGATATTGAATGGTAAAAATGCTTATTGTTGTATTTATGTGTAGGTTGCACTTTCATAATTGTATTTGAGTGCGATTGATTCGATTAAAAGAAAATTTAGCTTGCATGCAGAAAGTTAATGAATTGTTATTTATAACTTGCAATAAATTGCATGCAAAGGTCGGTTCCAGGGCATTGCCTGTGCTAATAATGTTGAATGTTAAGCATTTAATAAATGAATCGAGTGCAAAGATCACTCCTAGGGCATTCCCCATGACAATAGTGCTTCAACATTTAAAGAATCGAATTAACTTCAAAAAATCGATAATATTTAATGATTTTACATGTAATTTTATGATCTGCCATAACTTAAATGCTAATAATAATTATAGGGCAGTGAGTATTTTGAACATTGCCGCCCGCCATGAACCTTCCGAGGTTCTTAATTAGAAGTATTTGTCGATGTGTCGTACCAGGTCGATCTTTGTAATTTCGTCGTTATGGCTGTGGTAGCAAAGCGACGC
>OZ022263.1:128969190-128974190 GCA_963978885.1 Nemotelus pantherinus
GTCCGTCACTCTCGCGAGTGGCCAATTAGTGGATGGGAAGTTCTCAGTTTTTACGAGTACTAGGTCACCCACCTGTAGGTTGGGCTGAACATCCGTCCATTTCGGCCTTTGTTGTAGTCTACTTAGATATTCAAGTTTCCACCGATTCCAGAAATGTTTCCTAATCTGCTGTACTACTTCCCATTTTTTGCTGATGTGTTTGTCGGGGGAGATTGATGGTAGTTCGAACAAGTTACTGCCTGTTAAAAAGTGTCCAGGAGTAATCGCTGCAAAGTCCTTTGGGTCGCTGCTTATCTCGCACAGAGGTCTCGAGTTTAAACTTGCTTCTATCTGAGCTAGAAGTGTGTAAAGTTCTTCGATGTTTAGTAAGTGTTGCCCAATTGATTTGACCAAGTGGCGTTTCATTGACTTAACTCCAGCTTCCCAGAGTCCACCGAAGTGTGGGCTTCCAGGAGGAATAAATTTCCACTGGATCTCCTCGTTTAGTAGAAGATCCTCGCAATGCTTGGTAGCCTCTGTAAATGCTTTCCTTAACTGTCGTTCACTGCCCACAAAGTTCGTCCCACAGTCGCTATAGATGGTGTGACATTTCCCTCTTCGGGCAATAAATCTCCGAATTGCCGCAATGCATGCTGCTGTTGACAGCTCACTTACGGCTTCTAAATGGAATGCCTTGGTGGAAAAACATACGAAAACCGCGATATACGCTTTCGTTGTCTTGGCCCCGCGTCCTCCATTCCATTTGATTGTTATTGGCCCTGCGTAGTCAAGGCCTGTCTGGGCGAAGGGTTTTTCCATTTGAAACCTTGGTGAAGGTAGTTGTCCCATTAGTTGACTGCCTGGCCGAGCTAGAGTTTTGAAGCACGTAATGCACTCATGAAGTATTCGTTTCACGAAAGACTGTGCATTAACGATCCAGAACTCTTGTTGGATTGTTGCTAATACTAATTGCAGTCCTCCATGTAATGTTTTCAGATGAGTTTGTCTGACAATCAGTTTGGCCAAAGAATCTCTCGGAAGTATAGCAGGATGTTTTGCATCCTCATGTATTGGTGCAAACTGCAACCTTCCGGTAGTCCTGAGAATGCCATTGGCATCAATCCACGGAGTTAGATGTTTGAGGCTGCTATTACTAGATACCTTTGAACTGCTGCGTAATGTTGATAGTTCTGTCGCAAAAGCATGTTGCTGCGAAAGTTGTATGCATCTCAACTTTGCGTCTCGTAGCTCATCGAAGGTCAATGATCCGATTCGTTTGTCGTTTTTATGTGATGCGTTATGTATGAATCGACGTATCCATGCCATAACCTTCAAAAGTTTAGGCAGAGACGAGTATCTGCTAAGTATATCTGGCTCTTGGGCAGGTTCTGTTGCTACTATTCCGACGGTGCGTACTTCGTTAGTCACGGTTTCTTGCTCTACTGCTGACAGTGCTAGGTTTGGCGATGTTGGTATTGCTTGATTTGCAAGCCAACCTGGACCCTTCCACCATAAGGATGAATCAATCAGTTGCTCTGGCCGGACTCCTCTGG
This sequence comes from Nemotelus pantherinus, assembly GCA_963978885.1. NCBI lineage: Eukaryota > Metazoa > Arthropoda > Insecta > Diptera > Stratiomyidae > Nemotelus > Nemotelus pantherinus. The sequence goes on from OZ022263.1 coordinate 128,970,723, forward strand.
AAGCCAAATCAGCGGGATTGTCGTTGGTGCGAACGTGCTGCCACTCGGTAGGGGTCGAACTTTCATGTATCATGCTTACACGGTTGGCTACGAACACTTTCCATGTTGCCGCTGGTTTTTGAATCCAGGCCAAGACGATTTTGGAATCTGTCCAGAAATAAGTGTTGACATCCACCCATTTGCAGGCTTGTTTTAATTGCTTCATTGTTTCTAGCATTAAAACAGCACTGCTAAGCTCCAGCCGTGGAATCGATATCGTTTTCAAGGGAGCGACTTTCGATTTTGCACTCAATAAACATGTCGATGTGTGTCCCTCTGTCGTTACAACTCTTAAATAAATTACTGTTGCATAAGCTACGCTAGATGCATCGCAAAACCCATGCAACTCCATTCTTGCGTTTCTTGTGGAACCGTTCCACCTAGGGATGCGCAGCTTCTCAATAAGTGGTAATTGTCTTCGTGTTTCAACCCAATCCTTGACTGCAGCCAGAGGAACTTCGTCATCCCAGCCTAACTTTAAAAGCCAGAGTTTTTGCATTGTGATTTTTCCAATGATAATGCAAGGTTGCAACCAACCCAGTGGGTCAAAGAGTTTTGCTATCTCTGACAGTATAGATCGCTTTGTCAGTTTCTGTTCCTCAGCCACTTTAACTTTGAATGAAAAGTTGTCTTGTGCCGGATGCCATTGCAATCCAAGCGTTTTAACTTCTTCAGATAAAGCTATTTCCAATGGTTTTTGATTTGCCAGATCGCTTTCTGGAATGGCTTCCAAAAGGACGTGGTGGTTAGCTGACCATTTCCGCAGATTAAACCCTCCTTTACTTAGCACTGACTTGAGCTCGTCTTGTATGCGTTTTAATTGGGTGAGATCATTTGAGCCAGTGAGAAGATCGTCCACATAAAAATCCTGGAGAATCATACCAGTGACATCAGGGTATGCATCTCGTTCATCAATTGCCAACTGCTGCAGTGTGCGAATTGCCAGAAATGGCGCGCATGCTGTACCATATGTCACGGTTTTTAGTCTATAATGCCCAATTGGCTCTTTGACGTTGAATCTCCACACAATGCGCTGATATTCACGATCACTTTCGTGAACTTGTATTTGCCGATACATCTTCTCTATATCAGCGGCAATTACATATTGATCCGGATATTGGATATTCGTATTCATATATATATATATATATATATATATATATATATATATATATATATATATATATATATATATATATATATATATATATATATATATATATATATATATATATATATATATATGTACATATATATACATATATTTATATATATATATACATATATGAATATATTTTTATTTATATAAATTTTATATAAATAAATTATACTATACTTATACTACTATTTATACTTATAATACTATTTATTTATATATACTTATAATACTATTTATTTATATATATATATATATATATATATATATATATATATATATATATATATATATATATATATATATATATATATATATATATATATATATATATATAAACAGATATACAGTCAGACAAAAAAGTCTCCGTACGATGCTGTTTTTTCTTGATTTACAAGAATAACATTGTGATGTTACAAAATATTATTAGTTTAAAAAATTATATGCTTTCTACAACTCTTTAATTACAAATATCAGAAAAAACATTTCAAATTTATCCATTCATAATGATATAGTAATTCATTAAAGTAAATTGTTCCAATTTTTATATCAAAAAAGTCTCCGTACGAATAAATGGCAACACCGTGCTATACAAACATGTGCAGTGCTAGACGCGCGTCAACTTCATACAAATTTGAGCATTTCTCTTAGCATACAGCTAGTATAGTTATAGCCTTGTAAAAATTTTAGTCAAGTTCAGAAAACATAACCATCGGCTATTGGGAAGAAAATCAGTTTAGATACGCGCAAAATCATCGTTAAGCTGTATTGCCAAGGAGAGTCAATGGGCGAAAAAGCGAAAATAATTGGAAAACAGAAGTCTAGTGCGCATTATATCATCAAGCAGTACGGAGAAACTGGATCCTTGAAAAGAAAGCCTCGTTTATTACGTCCAAAAATTTTAAGTGCTACAGCCCGACGGTCAATAGTGCTTAAAATTAAGGAGAATCCAAGAACCAGCGCATCTAAAATAGCAGACGAGGTAAGACAGGAATTCAACCTAACAATTAGTGATGAAACCACCAGGAATGTTCTACGAGAGAATAACTTCCATGGTCAAAAACCTAGGCGTAAGCCTTTTGTTTCAAAAGTTAATCGAAAGAAGCAATTACATTTTGCAAAAATCCAGGAAAATAAGGATGCTACCTTTTCAAATCGAGTTTTGTTTTCGGACGAAAGCAAATTGAACGTGTTCGGCTCAGATGGCAGAGGAAAAGTCTGGCGCAAACCTAAGGAGGAGCTGAACGTAAAAAATCTAGTCCCAACTGTTAAGCACGATGGTGGTAGTCTGATGTTGTGGGGGTGTATGGCGGCTTCAGGAGTTGGAAAGCTGCACTTTATTGATGGTACAATAGATCGGTGGCACTATCTAAATATTTTCAAAAACTTGTCAGCGCGAAAGTGTCAATGCTTTGGGTTTATAAAGTGATTTCATTTTCTAGCAAGACAATAACCCAAAGCATACCTCAATGGTAGTTAACGAATGGCTTTTGAATAACGTGCCCAGGCAGCTTCACAGTCCACCACAATCACCTGACTTAAATCCCATTGAGCATTTATGGGATGAATTGGAACGCAGAGTGCGGAAGCACCCGATAAAAAGCAAATAAGAGCTTAAGGCTAAACTACAAGAAGAATGGAATTCAATCGGACCAGAAATCATATCAAAACTTGTAAACTCAATGTCCAGGCGTTTGGCAGAAGTCATTAAAGCTAATGGAAATGCCACCAAATATTAAATCACATCTACAGAATAATTTTTACTAATGTTCGAAGAACAATAGTATTAAACTCGTTTCGCCGAAAATTCATATTTCTTTATATATATATATATATATATATATATCAGCAAAATGATTAAGGGAGATAATCTCTGGAGTGGCCGATTCGATTGAGCTGAAATTTTCGGAGAACGTAGATGTATATAGTAGGTAGGTCCACGACTTTCTCAAATTCAGATATTCTAAACCTTTTGGCGGCGGCGAGCGTTTTAGTGAATTTTGAGGTACTCCTATATATCCAAGCAGTGTAAATTTTTGTTAAAGAAAAGTATTGGGAATGAAAACTTATTATATTTTAAGCTCGTTTATGATAAAGAATTGGAAATTTTGAGCCGCGTGTGGGTGCAGGGTGCCTAAAAGTAGGCAAGGATTTTTTTTCAAATTTTGATTTGTCATTACTTCTAAGAAAAGCAATGGATCGTCGTGAAATTTGCAGAGCGTATTAATGTTGACTAAGATTAAGCACACCTGGATTTTCAAGATAGTGCGGGT
>OZ022263.1:128984190-129009190 GCA_963978885.1 Nemotelus pantherinus
GGATTTTCAATGTAGATAAAAATTTTTAATGTTAATAAAAAGTTGTTCAATTTTAATCATCCCGCAAAAACATTTCCAATTTGATTCTGCTGTCGGAGGCTGATTCCGCAAAACGATCGAAGTTTCCCGTTTCAATATGCTCGGCTTCGATGCTGTAGAAATGATATACGTTGTCTATGCTGATTTATAGACAAGAAGGGAACCGTGATCAAATTCCATTACCTTTACTAAGTAAAATTATATCCATGGATATAAGTCGGAGATGTTAAAATTTGTCACAACTAGCATAAATAAAAATGTAATGATTTCCACCTGCAAGTGGTCACGCCAGTCAAGTATGCACTGTGTGCTGGTGTCTGATGAGAAGCAGTGCATACTTTCGAAACCACTTTGTCAAAAATAGAATTTTCAATGTAGATAAAAATTTTTAATGTTAATAAAAAGTTGTTCAATTTTAATCATCCCGCAAAAACATTTCCAATTTATATATTATTACCAAATCTTTTCCCTTCTCGGTCTAAGACCCTTCATCCCCCCAACTGGGATGCAAGGGCGGCAGTTTTCGGCGGCTCTAGCTCACGAGAAGGTTCGTGAGTGGGTGCCACTCGCTTCAACTGCGGAAACTGCCTTTGAATCGCCGCTTCGATGCGAGAAGACGACAGCGAATGCTACGTACGGCCCGCGATTGAAAAGATTTAAACCACGCGACTCACCAAAAAAATTAACACCAGTTTTACATGGTTCACAATTTCTATTTCGCTTGGTTCTCAACCTAATTCTCGAATTCCCTACCGACGACGCCGCTCTATCTAATTCACTTCCATTTATTATAATCACAACAAGAAAACTTATCCACTTAATCTAATTACAACAAGAAAATCTTAGCCCATCTTGGACGTTCTTCGCAAAACTGCGCTGCCGACACTCGCTCGTTCAGTTACAAAACCGGTGCTTTCCCGAAGCGTCGTTCCAGTGCCGCCGTTGTTTGACTGTCGATCTGCGCTGCTGCCTACGATGATGAATTCCACTGACGCTCGCTTGCTATGAATCGTATTCTTCTATCCGTTTTCACACCACCTGGTTATCGTCGAATTTCCACAGTTAAATTCCCTTTTCGATACTACTTTGCTTCTTCATACCACTCGGCTATCGACCAATTGCTGCAGTTAAGTTCCCACCTCAGGGCTACTTTTATTCTTCTTTATCGCCAGCACCAAGTTCCTCGTCCAATCCAGACAGTTTTCCGACAAGAAAAAGAAAATCTATTAAGGAAGAGATTGCGCCAATGCGTCCGAGTCTCACCCTGGTTTTTCCAAAAGAGAGCTCACTAGGCCCCGTCGACTTACCATGAAACCTTTGCTAGAGGTATTTCCCACCGCTTCTGCGGTATTTCAAATGCCGTTGCCGCCACCTCCAGTGCAACACGCAGGCGGGTGCATTGGCCCATTGCACTTGTTGCACGTATTTTTTTGCACGCAATAGTGCATTTTCCTGCAGTGGCGGCAATCGGAACGCACTCTTTCCATTTGCCGCTTGGTGGCGGTTCGATCGCCCTTTTGACGTCTCGCGTGTTTAACTTTCAACTTGCAGTTGGTGTTTATTTATTTTACTTAGTGTCATCATATTGGCCGCCTTCATTTCGTAAAAGAACATAATAAATAAGAAATTACGACTGTCCTTGCTGCTTGATCTGGGCTAATTTTTGGCTGTATATGTCCCAAGCGATTCGGCGACAAGTCAGGTTTTCCTTTTCGAATCATTGATGTCATTTACATGTGCATCTGGTTTAACTTCAGGTTTCCATCCAACACCTTACTATCTGGATAATGTCGAATATCTTGGCTTCGAGCTGGACTCAAACTTCCCCGTAAGTGATTTAGTTTTTTTTTCCCAACTAATAGTCAGCATCCTGTCTATTAACCGACTTTTTGTTGTTGTTGAAGTAGTGGTGGTGGTTGTTGTGGTCATCGCTTTAAAGTATCAGTTTCAGATTATGGAATTAGTCGGTTGGGAATGGCTGTCGGCTGCCACGATGGTCATTACCGCTTGGCCCCTTAGCTACGCTCGTCGATAAATCGACGGCGATGACTTGGCTTGGCGGGGAGCACTCGTCTTCATCACAGGGGAGTCCAAGTTCGTAACGACACAATTACAATTATAATTACAATTTTTACAATTTTTATTACAATTAATTAACATTACAATTTTTTTCCATTGTACAATTTTCCCTACGCACTGGCGTTATATTTCACTCTTTCCAAGAGAATTACGAAGTGATTCTTGTCATTATTCGCGCGAATCAATCTACGTTCGCTAGTTAGTTCGAGGACATAGGTGTTGCATCGCCGCTCGGATTTGAGCTCCATATTTTATGCGCGTTAGCCTTATGTTCTACCTTCGATTGTAATTCACAACTATTTCCATCGACAACACACGAACACTCACACTCCTGCCATTTTTACATACACTATTTCTTCCTCATTTTATCATACATGCAGCCTCTTTTCCTGTACTGCTCCGTTTTCTCCTTTCCTTTTCTTTTTGTTCAGACCCTGACTGATACATGCTCTAAATGTTTTAGGATCTTGCCGAATGGAAGAAGAAAAGTAAAGAAAAGGAAGAAAAGGGAAAAACAAACGAAAAACGCACAGCTGACTGGAAACAGCACGTACAACAGACCACAGAGGATTAATGGCATTCATCGTTCTGCCGAAATTGGCTTAAATACACCATCGCTTGCAGGGTAACATCTTTCTATTACGAACTATATAAATGAGATGCTTCTATTGTTCTAATCCTACCAATGGAATTATATTTACCCTCCACCACGTTATGTTAGATAATATCTACCTATTTATTCCAAATTCAATCTTAATCAATTACACTTAACCTCCACCATAATAGAGTGTCATTAATTAATCCCACCACCTTAGTATTTACTAGTATGCTCTTTGATTTTTCTCCTTGATTTTTCTAATTCAAATTATTGCCCTGTTTTCCGTCTCGGCTACAACTAATTCCAACTACTACAATCCTAAGTTCTGCCAGGACGATACCGTCTTCCAATTTCAGTGATTTATTCGGGTGTCGACCATTTACGCCACATATCGTTTCAGACCTTTGGAGTGCCATACCCCCATACTTTTCCCATTAGAGTCTTCCAACTCATAGGTCCAACCAGACACTTGCTTCCGCACCGTAAAGGGTCCCACATATTCCGGTGCTAATTTGGCTGAAAAAATTTCGCTGCATTAGATAGAACGAAATTACGGCGCCACACCAGATGTTGCGGTAGGAACTTCTCATCTCGTCGGCGGAGATCGTACCTTGACTTCGCTTTACCCGCCGCTTTTCTCAATCGCTCTTGCACCTCTTCCAGAACCAATTTCAGCCTTTCTGCCTTCCGAGCCCCATTTTCGTCCGTCTCCACATTGCCGCTTGCCTCTGGGCTGTTGAGAATGCCAGGATGAATCACCATTTCCCTTCCAAAATTCAGAAAGTATGGCGTAACTTTCATATCTTCATGGGTACATGTTCTTAGTGCGCAGCCGATCTGTGGAACCACTTTGTCCCAATCCCTGTGGTTTTCCGATACAAATGACCGTAACAGGTGCTTGATGTTTTGGTTCACCCTCTCTGCTGGATTCGCCTGTGGATGGTAGAGTGCCGTGAATCGCAGCGTCATCCCGTGAGTCTCGGCCATCCTTGAGAATTCCTTCGAGCGGAATTGATCTCCGTTGTCGCACACCAGCACTCGTGGGACTCCAAACAAAAACAGCACATGCTCTTCAAGAATACGAGTTACCGTGGTCCCAGTTGCCTTCCTTTAGGGAAATATTAGCGGAAATTTCGTAGCATAATCTACCACCGTCAAAATATACGTATGTCCGTGCAAGGACCGGGGTAGAGGAACTACCAGATCCACACAGATCATCTCCCAGGGCGATGCTCTTTCTCCAACCCTCGACACCATCTGTCCGATTGGTTGCTTCCGCTCCACTTTCACTGACTGGCACACCTTTCACTGACTGGCACAGCAACGCTTGACATACTTTTGCACATCCGCAGCTATCTTCGGCCAGTAGAAACTCTGTGCCAGCCAGTCTAAAGTCTTACGCACTTCCATATGACCTGCTGTGGGCGCGTCATGGCACTGAAAGAAGGCTGTTGAGCGCTCCGCAAAGGGAACTACCCTCTTCCATGCAATGTCGGATTGGAGTTCTGGGTATCGCCCTTCCACATGTTTCCATAGTTGATCTTTTTCAAACCGCCAGTTTGGGTAATGACCTGGGCTCTTCTCCACTCGTTCTTTCTTCTTCACATACCATTTGTCCTCCCTGAGTTCACCTCCTTGCAGCTCCGCTACCTCAGTGGACCGTGAGAGAGCATCTGGAACCAGATGCTCCTTACCTTTGCGATGTACCACCTCATAGTCGTACTGCTGCAGCCTCACCACCCATCGAGCCAGTCTTCCACTCGGGTCTTTCAAGTTATGCAGCCAGACCAGAGAGTGGTGATCCGTGACTACCCTGAACCTAGTACCCTCTACGTATGGCCTCAATTTTTCAATGGTCCATACGACCGCAAGACACTCTCGTTCTGTAGCGGAGTATTTCTGTTCGGCACTAGTCAAGGCCCGGCTGAGGTAGCAGATCACTTTTTCGCCCTCGGGGTGCTCCTGTGTCAAAACCGCCCCCACCCCGCTACCTGAGGCATCTGTTCGGACGATAAATGGCAGAGTGTAGTCCAGACAAGTAAGTATTGGTGCCGACGCCAGCGTTGTCTTCGCTCGGGTGAAAGTCTCCTCGCATTCCTCAGTCCATAGGAATTTCCGGTTCTTCTTGAGGAGGTTCGTGATCGGCGACATCAACGTCGCAAAATCCGGGATAAATCTCCGATACCACGAAACCATCCCCAAGAATTGTCTGACTTCCTTCACTCTTCATGGACGAGGAATATCCATTACTGCTTTGACCTTGTCCGGGTCCACACTCAAACCATTTTCATCCACCACGTAGCCCAAATATCAAAGGCGAGAATGGCAGAATTCGCACTTTTCTCTAGAGACCCTCAATCTCACCTCGCGTAACCGTCTAAAAACGTCCTTCAAAATCCCCCGATGTTTGGGGAAATCCTGGGTGACTACCACTATATCATCCAGATAAGTGAAGACGAATGGCTCAAGATCTGTTCCCAAGACCCTGTCAATGAGTCGCTGCCAAGTTGCCGGTGCATTTTGTAACCCAAAAGGCATCCTACGGAATTGAAACAGTCCTCTGTGGGGAACAGTGAAGGCGGTGAGCTCCTTTGAATTTTCCGCCATCGGCACCTGCCAATACGCGGATTTAATGTCCAGTGAAGATAAATATTTCACGTCTCTTAATTTATCCAAAGTTGCAGTGACGAAGATCAGAGGATAGGCATCTCTTTCCGACACCTTGTTGAGCTTCCAATAGTCCACACAATACCGAAATGACCCATCTTTCTTCTTAATTAAAACAATCGGCGAAGCCCATGGGCTGCACGACGGTTCCACTATCCCAGCCTCAAGCATCTCATTCAGTTCCGCATCGATATGCTTCTGTACCGCCGGTGAGACGGGATAGTACCGCTGTTTGATTGGTGGAGAGTTGGTCTTGATTATGTGCTCCACTCTATTAGAACAGCCAATCCCCTCATCCATCAACCCAAACTCCTCTTCGAGTAGCGCTTCTAGCTGTCCTTCTTCTTTCGTTAAATGCGTTCTGCTTACCAGCTGCTCCGGCTTAAGACCCTCTACCGATGCAAACATCTCCCACTGTTCCCTCGCTACATTTAGCACTATTCCGAAAAGTTTCAGAAAGTCTACCCCCAGTATGAGATGAGGGATCGCCGGTGCTACCAAGACCCCAGCCATCTCTCTTTCCCCTGCACTGTGATTGGGCAATACGCTACTCCTTCCACACCAGAACCTACTCCGTTCGCCAATCGTATGTCTCTCCGACCGCTTTGCTGGAGCTTGACCCCTAGACTCCGGATCAACTCCCATCCATTCCCACCAATCACTGATTTCGACGCTCCTGAATCTACTTGCTCCAGAAATCTCTGCCCCTGGACTACTACCTCTAAGTAAGGGCGATTATCCCCCTCTGCGCTGTGCAGCATATACCCCACTTGGATATCTCTTGCGACATTCGAAATCGGACGAGAGCCTAGTTTGTCGCCCACTAGGGCCGATTGCCGTTTCCCTGGCGACAAACCCCCGAAGTCGAATTTCGGTTATATTGGGCGGCCCTTGCTTGAACTCCATTTCCTCGTCCCCCCCTCCCTACAGTCAACACACCTCGCCCTAACCGTTCCCACTCTTCCACACCCGAAACACTTAACAGGATCCTGACACTCCCTCGACGTATGTCCAGACTTCTTACAATTCCAGCACGTGATGCTTCTCGATACGCCCGGTACTTCCACTGCGGCTAAGTTTTGCGACTCCAAATACGCCAGGTCAGGTTCTAGTAACCTCGGAGTTCTTCTTGGGGTGGGTGGAACGAATGAATCCACGGACACTCTCGTCGCCTCCAATGAACGCCCCAGCGTCACCAGTTCGCCGACCGATTCAAATTAACTGAGTCTGATAAAAGGGAACAATATTTTTACGGAGTATTTTCAATTTCTCCGCTTCGCTCGGTTGGTCACTCAATCGATGGAACAAACCCTCCATCACCGCCACAAATACCCCGATTGACTCCGTGTTGCCCTGCGTACGACGTCTAATTTCATCCAGCAGCCTATCATCGTAGTCTGCGGGAAGGGATTTGGCTCGTAACTCCTTCACCAGGCCCTTCCAACTCTGGCAGATTGCGCGGTTTGCCCGAAACCAGATTAGAGCCTTTCCTTCAAAGAGGTCCACGGCTGACCGGAACAGCTGCGCTTTTGTTAGTCCCTTCGCCTCCCTAAGCTCTTCCACCCGTTCAAAGAACGCGCTCACCGAACATGGCGATTCTCCACTAAATTTCAACCCCCACTTTTGGAGATCTATCGGCTTTTGAGGCTGAAACATCGGAGTACTCGGGGCTGACAATGTTGGACTGTCCAGAGTCCATACCTCCTCAGACTCCTCGCTTTCTGCGCCGCCTGCCTTGAAGAGCAGGTCGCCCATGGCCATCATTAGTTGGCCCTAGGCCTGCCTCAAGAAGTCTCTCTCTTCCCCCGTTTCCCCTTTCATTCTACCCAAACGTCGCAGGGCGAAGCATATTTTCCCCTTGACTTTACTAAATTTCGGCAAATTAAAGTCGCCCACAAATGGGTTCACCCACATTCCGATCTCAGCTATCTTTGCGCTTATCGCCTCTCGGTCCTCTGAAAATGACGTTGCCATTGCAACAGACTCACCCAAGGCTACTTCGCTTCTTAACGCCCCCCTCAGCAGTTTCTGCATGGTCTCCATCGTGTCCCCAGCCAGACCTCATATTGCTAACTCATACGTGAGTTAGTCCTTACTCAGCCGATCAACCGAGATCTTTCCGACACCGCTTCCGCCAGCCATTTTCTAATGTTCGCCCTTCATCAAAATCTATCCAATAAAACTAAATGAAACGAACTGTCCAGTCGCCAACGCCCTACTGAACACCACCAGAAAATACCCACTGCCAACAGGACCCAAGCGCCTCTCGTACTGTGTGAATATCTGCTGCCTTTGCTGTGAGGCGGTAAATATGCAGTAGTAAACCCAAAATTCCTCACTTGTTTCAAAAACCTGCTTCAAATTTTTACTTGCTTGTTACAAACCGTAACAAATAGCTTAGCTAAACTGATGAAACAATGGTGGTTGCACAATGAGATCGACGAAAAAATATACTACTATCACAATTCCCGTGCCCTAACCGCGCAACAAAAAAAAATATCCGACAAATTAGTACTAAGTTCGAGTTTTAGTTTTTACAATGCAACATGTCTACCTGACCGTTACTTTTCCACTCGACAGCGTCTTTGTTGTTGATCACGCGAGCGTCGGGGACCAACTCCCATCAACGAGACAATATTCCTCTTCCAATTGAACGGCCGTACCGTAAATCAAAATCCAAAATTCCCAGCGCTCGCCCTGTACTTAGTTACTTTGACTATTATATCGAATCCGCAAGAATCACGAGTCGGACACAAGCTACCACCTAGAACAACCCGAATATCGATTTTCAAACCCAGAACTTCGCGCATAAATTATAAACACTGCACTGAACAGGCGGCAGTAAATTCTTCCAACCTCGTTCTAAACAATCTGGAAATATTGGCACAATTTTCTTAGCCTCTACCGCTGCAGACGCTCGCCAACAAGAAATGCAATAACCAACACTCGATACACCATTAATTATTCCTTATGACTCACTCTTAGACTCACTTCACACACTATCGAAGGTAGAACCAAGAACCACTTTTCCACCCACAAAATGCGTATTAACAATATAGAATCAAATGAGATATAGTAAATAAAATTAAATATTTGTAAGAATGATGTCTAATAATTTAGCATGCGATACTATAAAATATTTCTCAAAATTCCACTCGCTTAGTGAAGAGCTTAATTAAAATTCACGTTTCCAATTTGCGTATTTCAATAACATTCGCGTTCTCCAAATAATTTACTCTTTTCCCAAATTTTGACTCAATCGTTAACTCTTCAAAATTAAATACCGTTTTATCACCCCTTAGAACGTTGAGCGCCAATTTATTACCGAATCTTTTCCTTTCTCGGTCTAAAACCCTTCATCCCCCCAACTGGGATTCAAGGGAGGCAGTTTCCGGCGGCTCTAGCTCACGAGAAGGGTCGTGAGTGGGCGCCACTCGCTTCAACTGCGGAAACTGCCTTTGAATCGCCGCTTCGATGCAAGAAGACGACAGCGAATGCTAGGTACGGCCCGCGATTGAAAAGATTTAAACCACGCGACTCACCAAAAAAATTAACACCAGTTTTACAAGGTTCACAATTTCTATTTCGCTTGGTTCTCAACTTAATTCTCGAATTCCCTACCGACGACGCCGCTCTATCTTATTCACTTCCATTTATTATAATCACAACAAGAAAACTTATCCACTTAATCTAATTACAACAAGAAAATCTTAGCCTATCTTGGACCTGCTTCGCAAAAATGCGCTGCCGACACTCGCTCGTTCAGTTGCAAAACCGGTGCTTCCCCGAAGCGTCGTTCCAGTGCCGCCGTTGTTTGTCTGTCGATCTGCGCTGCTGCCTACGATGACGAATTCCACTGACGCTCGCTTGCTATGAATCGTATTCTTCTGTCCGTTTTCACACCACATGGCTATCGTCGAATTTCCGCAGTTAAATTCCCTTTTCGATACTACTTTACTTCTTCATACCACTCGGCTATCGACCAATTGCTGCAGTTAAGTTCCCACCTCAGGGCTACTTTTATTCTTTCCTATCGTCAGCACCAAGTTCCTCGTCCAATCCAGACAGTTTTCCGACAAGAAAAAGAAAATTTATTAAGGAAGAGCTTGCGCCAATGCGTCCGAGTCTCACCCTGGTTTTTCCAAAAGAGAGCTCACTAGGCCCCGTCGACTTACCATGAAACCTTTGCTAGAGGTATTTCCCACCGCTTCTGCGGTATTTCAAATGCCGTTGCCGCCACCTCCAGTGCAACATGCAGGCGGGTGCATTGGCCCATTGCACTTGTTGCACGCATTTTTTGCACGCAAAAGTGCATTTTCCTGCAGTGGCGGCAATCGGAACGCACCCTTTCCATTTGCCGCTTGGTGGCGGTTCGATCGCCCTTTTGACGTTTCGCGTGTTTAACTTTCAACTTGCAACTGGTGTTTATTTATTTTACTTAGTGTCATCATATTGGCCGCCTTCATTTCGTAAAAGAACATAATAAATAAGAAATTACGACTGTCCTTGCTGCTTGATCTGGGCCAATTTTTGGCTGTAGATGTCCCAAGCGATTCGGCGATAAGTCAGGTTTTCCTTTTCGAATCATTGATAACATTTACATGTGCATCTTGTTTAACTTCAGGTTTCCATCCGACACCTTACTATCTGGATAATGTCGAATATCTTAGCTTCGAGCTGGACTCAAATTCCCCGTAAGTGATTTAGTTTTTTTTCCCAACCAATAGTCAGCATCCTGTTTATTCACCGACTTGTTGTTGTTGTTGAAGTAGTGGCGGTGGGGTTTGTGGTCGTCGCTTCAAAGTATCAGTTTCAGATTATGGAATTAGTCGGTTGGGAATGGCTGTCGGCTGCCACGATGGTCATTACCGCTTGGCCCCTTAGCTACGCTCGGGTTTGCTCGCTTCTAGGTCAAGTAATCGTCGATTGTTTTATGTAAATCGACGGCGATGACTTGGCTTGGCGGGGAGCGCTCGTCTTCATCACAGGGGAGTCCAAGTTCGTTGCGACACAATTACAATTATAATTACAATTTTTACAATTTTTATTACAATTTTTAATTAGCATTACAATTTTTTTCCAGTGTACAATTTTCCCTACGCACTGGCATTATAATATATATATATATACAGATATATATATATATATATATATATATATATATATATATATATATATATATATATATATATATATATATTTATATATATATAAATTATTATATATATATATATATAGATATATATATATATATATTATATATATAAATTATTTTTGTTTACTAATGTTCGAAGAACAATAGTATTAAAATCGCTTCGCCGAAAATTCGTCATGTATATATATATATATATATATATATATATATATATATATATATATATATATATATATATATATATATATATATATATATATATATATATATATATCAGCAAAATGGTTAAGAGAGATAATCTCTGGAGTGGCAGATCCGATTGAGCTGAAACTTTCGGAGAACATAGATGTATATAACAGGTATGTCCATGACTTGCTAGAATTCAGATTTCTTAAACATTTTGGCGGCGGCGGGCATTTAAGTGAATTTTCAGGTGCTTCTATATTTCCAAGCAGTGTTCATTTTCGTTCAAAAAAAGTACTAGGAATAAAAAATTATATGTTTTTAGTTTTCTTATGATAAAGAAGTCGAAATTTTGAGCCTTGTGAAGGCGCTGAGTGCCTAAATGTAGGCAAGGATTTTTTTTCAAAATTCGATTTGTCATAACTTCTAAGAAAAACAATGGATCATCTTGAAATTTTTAGAGCGTATTGATATATACTAAAATTTTACACACATGGACTTTCAAGACTGTGCGGGCAACTCTGTAGCTACAGCAGGCTCCTGAACAAAAATCCTTCAAATCATCGAGTCTCTTTTTTGATTTTTGAAAATAAATTCAAATTATTGATAAATTTTGACTTCTGTCCACCAAGTCAAATAAAATATTTCAAAATTCCGCGGTAAACAAGAACGGCAACCCGTGATGAAATTACCTCTATTTTCAGCACTCAAAACTTCTGTTCACGAGAACTGACGATCGGATAATGCGATCAATGTGAAATTTACAGGGTATGTTTGAATTTGCTAGGACCAGGTCTGATAGGAGTGATTTTGAAAAACGAGCAACACTGTGACAGTGGTGCCATTTGGAAAAATCGCTGAGAAAAAAAACTGGTTTTTGGCCTATAGCTTCCGATTTAGCCACCAGATTTTAACGTAATTCATGCAGTAGGTGAACCTTACTCTAAGATAGATTTTATAGAAATTTGGTTGAAAAATTAGTAAAAGGGACGACAGCTACGGCAATTTTCGTCTCCTAAATATTGTAAATTTGCTCAGGAAAATGAAGATTTTTTCCCTATAACTTCCGATGCAGTGACGACATCAAAACGAAATTCATGTGAAAAGCATATCTTGTTGCGATTGTAATTCTGTAGGAATTTTGTTGAAAAACCGTGAAAGGGTTGCCAGCTATGATGAATTTCGTAATTTATCTACATTGCTTTATCGAGCGATGTTGTCATAAAATTTCCAAATGGGAATGATCCTGCAATGACAATTAACAACAAATATTTATGTTTCAAATATTTAAAAAGTTTGGACGATGGTAGCCCTAAAATCTAATTCACTCCTATAACTTACAGCACAGCCATTCAATCGAAACGAAATTCATAGGCTGGGTTTAACACAACGTGAAGCAGCTATGGTGCTAGCACATGATTGCCAGCACCGGACACTTTCGTAAATTTCGCACCAACAGATGCTTCCATTTTCGATTCATAAGCAAACCATTTACAATAAAATAAGCAACCGATATTTAAATGTTCGGAGTTTTGGAAATTTTATTATTTGTTACTTGAATCTATAACCAAGTTTATTAGCTTATTCATCTGCATCATCCCCTTCTATGGTAAGCATAATTTATGACAAACGACTTCGATTATATAAAAGCACTAAAAGATTATATAAAAGCAAAGCATTCAAGTTGTATATCTATATGCTTTTAGAATCGTCAAAAATTGGTGCAACTGCACCAAGCTATTTAAATAATGTTATTTTATTTGAATAAAGCTCTTTGCCCTATAGCCTCCAGTACAGTCATGGTATCATAACGAAATTTATATGGCAAATTGAAATTATTGTAGACAATATTCAGTAGAAATCTAGTTTGAAAAACAATGATAGGGTTGCCAGCTATGGTTGTTTTTGTATTTTTTGACATAGCTTTAGTAAGCGATTTTATCATAAAGTTTTCAAATCGTAGTGGTCTTGTAGTGAAAATACACACCAAATACTAAGATCAAGAAAGTTTGAAAGCTCTTGCGAATGGTAACCCTAAATTTCTTTTTATCCCTTTAACTTCCAATGCAGTAATTGACTTCAACGTGAGGCAGATATGACTTATTTTTGGCTTCAGTGCTAGCAAAGGACTGCTAGCACGAGGTGTTTTTTGTTATTTTCGTACCAATAAATGCTTGCATTAAATATTCACATCGCGAATATACAATATATAACACTATATATATGACAATACATACAATATATAATATATAAGACAATAACAACAATATAACAGCAATATATAAATCTGCACAAATCCTCTACTGTTCTTCGAACATTAGTATTTCTAGCGGTTCTGATGCGCTAGGGTTTTTTTTTTTAAATTGGAGGGGAAAATCCGGATGGATACCTAAACGAAGGTTATTTTGGGCGCAAGACCGACTAAAAACCACCTCCTTATCCTTCGCCGCCCCACGGGACTGTCGACAGGTATTACTTCTTGGGGTGGGGTCAGCTTTAGCTGTTCACGGGCTGCCGCCTAGTGCTTGCTCTCTTTGCAAGAACGGCGTGAATTTGCGCTAGTTCTGCGTCAGTGCTTTCCAAGCTTCCTCTGATGCCAGTATCATCTCTACCACGTTTTTTGCCGATAAGAGCAGGTTGGTAAAAATTTGCAGCTTAGCTCGGTGTCGCGCAAATCGTGGACACTAAAACAGTATGTGCTCCGGGTCCTCGTCGATTCCGCATATCGGGCAGTTGGGAGAATTGTCCAGGCCAAACCGATGCAGATATTTCCAGTATACGCCGTGCCCAGTTAAGAACTGCGTAAGTTCGTGGGTGATTTCTCCGTGCTTCCGCTGGGTTCATTTAGCAATATCGGGGATAAGCTTATAGGTCCATCTACCGGTTGGGCATTGATCCCATCTCCTTTGCCATATTCCTACAGAGACTTGCCTCTCTGCCTTTGAATCCGCCCTGTTATTTTTGTAGAGCCTTTGCATCTCATCTGCTAGGATTTCTATCGGAATCATGCCCGCTATCACATATGCCGCTTCCCCTGGTGTTGTTCTGTAGGCGCGAATCACTCTCAGAGCACTTAATCGATATTTCAAGCATATTTTCTTCTTATTCGTTTTTGCTGTCAGCTTGTGTGTCCATATTGGCGCTGCATAGAGAAGGATAGAGCTCATGACTCTAGATATTAAAATTCTGCTATTTTGATGGAGGCCGCCGATATTCGGTAGCATCTTCGATAGTGCTACGCTTACGTTTGCGGCTTTGTTGCACACCTGCTCAACGTGGGCTTTGAAGCTCAAGCCTTGGATTTGATTCTCTGGTCTCCGACGGTGACTTCAAAGCACTCAGTTTTTCGACGGCTGCTTATCAAAACCGCCTCGGTCTTGTGCCTTGCGAGCTCTAGACCAGCATTTTCTAGCCATTCCCTGACTTGGTACACCGCCTCGTCCGCCAGCAGTTCAATTCCTTCCAGATTTGCAGCAGACACCAACACACCTATGTCGTCCCCGAATCCGATTATTGTTACCTCTCTTGGTAATTTTAGTGTAAGCACGTCGTTGTACATAACGTTCCAGAATAGAGGCCTCAAGACAGATCCCTGTGGGACACCTGCTGTAACGCAGTGGCGTTTCGGCCCGGCATCGGAGTCATACTATAAAACTCGGTTCCGAAAATAGTCAGCGATTAACTCCGTCAGGTAGTAAAGAACTTTCAGCTTGAGTAACTTAGTTACTATTCGGTTCCAATTTGCCGAATTGAACAGGTTTTTGATGTCGAGCGTTATAAGAGCACAGTAGTTTCGGAATGCTCTACGCGCTTCAAGCGCGGGCTTGGCTAGCTCGATTATCACACTGATAGCGTCAACCGTCGAACGTGCTTTGCGAAAACCTTATTGGCGATTAGATAGTCCTCCATTGTCTTCCACCGCCGGTAGAAGCCTGTTGTAGATGATCCACTTTAGTGTTTTGCCTAGGACATCCAGCAGGCAGATGGGGCGATAAGATGCCGGTTCTCCAACCGGTTTGTTTGATTTTGGCAACAACGCTAGCTTCTGCCTCTTCCAACATGCTGGGAAAGTTCGATCATTCAAGCATGTGTTGAAGACACTTACAAACATTTCCGGCCTCGACTTGATGGCTATCTTAAGCCACTTGTTTGTGATTCCATCTAGCCCAGGCGCCTTTTTGTCCTTTAGTCCCTTGCACACCTCTGAAAGTTCTGCTTCGGTGACCGGGTGCACATCTTCCGCCGCATTCCCTGCTTCAGGTATGATGACACCATCCTGATGATGAGTAAACAGCGTTTCAACTATCTTCCTGAGTAGTACGAGACAACTAGCCTGCGTTGAGCATGGGCCCTTTTTGCGTGACATGACTGCTCGGTACGCATCTCCCCATGGGTCGATACTTGCCTCTTCACACAGCTTTTTGAAGCAAGCCTTCTTGCTGTTTCGAATAGCCAGTTGTAATTTTTTCCGCGCCCCCTGGTATGATCGCTGCAGCTTCTCATGATTGGGCTGATTTACACCACATTGGCACTGTCTTCTAGCTTTCAGACATAGCACCCGGAGCTTCGCTAGTTCATCAGACCACCAGTAATGTGGCTTCCTATACGGTAACTGTTTTCGCCGTGGCATCGAGGCATCACATGCGCGCGATATCAATTCCGCAACCTGTGCAGCCTTTTCCTCCGCGGTTCATCGAGACATTTCAGCTTGTCGTAGTGTTTCTACGAAGGCTTTTTCATCGAATTTCCGGGCTGACCAGCCCTTGCCTACTTTTTTCTTGGCTAGTTGTTGTGGTCGACTGCCCAACTTGTAGTGGGTCTCAAACATAAAAGCTTGGTGATCGCTATGGGTGTAATGCTCAGACACGTACCATGTTATGTCTCTCGCCACCTTCGTACTAGCATATGTCAGGTCAATTACAGAGCTCATCCCTCTGCTATGGAAAGTATGTACATTTCCGGAGTTTAACAGAACCACGTCCAGCTGGGAGAATGATTCCATAAGACTGCGGCCTCGTACATTCGTTTCCCTACTGCCCCACTCCGTGGACCACGCATTAAATTTGCCGGCTATGATGTGTGGAGTGTGCTGTTTGGCATCCATAACCAACCTATCCAGAAAGTGGGAAAACTCATTGATCTGGAAATATACAAAATCAATGAAACTCAAAGGCTGATTGATAAGTGACAATTTATTGTTCCATGGGTTACATTTTTATATCATAATTCTGCTTATGTGACTATTACGCATGTTTTGCACTTTCGTATTTAGTACGATATTGAATGATAAAAATGCTTATTATTGTATTTATGTGTAGGTTGTACTTTCATAATTGTATTTGAGTGCGATTGATTCAATTAAAAGAAAATTTAGCTTGCATGCAGAAAGTTAATGAATTGTAATTTATAACTTGCAATAAATTGCATGCAAAGGTCGATTCCAGGGTATTGCCTGTGCTGATAATGTTGGATGTTAAGCATTCAATAAATGAATCGAGTGCAAAGATCACTCCTAGGGCATTGCCCATGACAATAGTGCTTCAACATTTAAATAATCAAATTAACTTAAAAAAATCGATAGTATTTAATGATTTAACCTGTATTTTTATGATTTGTCATTACTTAAATGCTAATAATAACTACAGGGCAGTGAGTATTTTGAACATTGCCGCCCGCCATGAACCTTCCGAGGTTCTTAATTAGAAGTATTTGTTGATGTGTCGTACCAGGTCGATCTTTGTAATTTCGTCGTTATGGCTGTGGTAGCAAAGCGACGCCTGATGAAAAAGAAGCCTCCACCCACAATGGCTAAGGATACGGTGACAGATAGACTTATGCTGATCCCGTGTTGTCGAACGGTAGACCAGATTGTTCCTTGGTATTTCTCAATAATCTCCTGTTCTTGCTGAACGTAGGCTCCAAAGGATTCTTCTGATCGTATTAAGTCTGATGCTACAAAGTCGGGTACGTCTTTTACACTTATGTTCTGATTGAGAAAAGGCGGATGTGGAAGAATATAGACCGACAAATTTCGTGAAGAAGCCGACCATGTGGTGGTGAAAAGTGTATTCTCAACTTTAAGACTGCACTCCTGGGAGAGCTTACTAATGCCAGTGCCATTAAGAATCACGTTTCTGCGATCACCTTGACATAATGTCTGCCCAGGTGTTGCTATGGGAGCTGTGAACATCCATGCGTTTGCGTCGTGTAGCTGTTTCCACACTATGTTCTTTAATTTGAAGGTATGCACCGGACACGGCTTCCTCCCGTACACCTTGTGGATTTGATTGATGATGCAGTTTGGTTTGGAGTTGACGTCGTATCGAACGTTGATATCCACAAGATACTGGTCATTAGAGAGCTTGAACAAGTCGTTGAAGGATGTTTCGAAGTATTGCTGCAGGTTGTAATTTACTCCTAAAATCCGTGACGGTACATCAAATGCCTGAAAGGTACTGTTTTGTATTCTTTCTGGAATTGGTGTTGGTTTTATGACATCGTATGGGCGCCTATCAATAATTGGAAGGAAGGCTAGCAGATAGAAGCTGTTTTCGTCAGATGTGAACTGAATGGGCTCAATTGTTTGAAACACAATTTGCACATGATCTGGTAGTAGTGATTGTGTTCTGTTGATGTCTTGTATAGCATCGTTAGTCTTGACGTAATCCCAAATATCTGTGCGGGATGAGAGACTTGATAGTATGCTGGAATATCTGTGGTATACTTCTCGCAAGTAGTTTTCTGCTCGCTGAAAGGTAGACATGATGCTGATGTTGATCTTGTTGTGATCTGTGGCTTTGTACCAACGACTTAGTTCGTTGATGCGTGCTACCCCCCTTTGTAATTGATTTTGGAATCGCTTCAGCTGCATGTCTATTCTCCCTGAAGAGCTGTTCAGGTATTTTACTGCTTTAAGCATAAGCTTGTTTTGATTATCTACGGATCGAATGATTTTTTTCTGATTGTCGGATAGACTGTTGATATCCTTGTACACCTCATCGTTTACACCAAACACAGCTGTTAACAGAGATCCCAGTGCTCCGCGTCGTCGTCTCCCATGAAGCAATCTTAGCGTATTCATTTTACGAGCGATTTCCTCCTTGACTTCATCTAAATGTTGTGCAAGCTCATGGCAGCCAATTTCGGATGAACTTTCAGTGGTGGATTGACACAGTCCTTGAATTTTCGTCACAATGGTCTCTACGTTAGTTTGATCGTACCGTAAATTGCTCCAAGGCATTTGGATTTGTATTTTCAGTGCCCCTCTGTATGTTTGTGCTACTCCGAGATGTTCGATGTAAAACCCGGCTGTCAGTTGTGTAATGCTCAGATCACAATACGTCTGTGTAAAAACGCAACAGATCACCAGCAGAGAATATAATAATTTGGAAGCGAACCCAGAAGCGTTTATCTTCCTTGTCGAAGGCTTTGTTGACTCCATTCTTTGTTTCTTAGCGTGCTCCGATAAGTACTCTGTCCAGGTGCTACCAATAGGTGCGATTCTGCCTCGTTTGGACTTTCGTGGTTTTGATGTTACCAATAGTGTTGTGCTGGAAGGTGCTTGCATAGGTGATTCTTTTGGGGTTTCTGAATTATTTTTTCCAAA
The DNA here is from genome assembly GCA_963978885.1 of Nemotelus pantherinus. Lineage (NCBI taxonomy): Eukaryota > Metazoa > Arthropoda > Insecta > Diptera > Stratiomyidae > Nemotelus > Nemotelus pantherinus. The sequence goes on from OZ022263.1 coordinate 129,002,518, forward strand.
CGGTAGACGGCATATCTTGGTCACAGGACGTCTAGTGACTCTACCGTGTAATTTGACGGATACCAATCGAACCATACCATCAGCTCCTGGGTGTACGTCCGTCACTCTCGCGAGTGGCCAATTAGTGGATGGGAAGTTCTCCGTTTTTACGAGTACTAGGTCACCCACCTGTAGGTTGGGCTGAACATCCGTTCATTTCGGCCTTTGTTGTAGTCTACTTAGATATTCAAGTTTCCACCGATTCCAAAAAATGTTTCCTTATCTGCTGTACTACTTCCCATTTTTTGCTGATGTGTTTGTCGGGAGAGATTGATGGTAGTTCGAACAAGTTACTGCCTGTTAAAAAATGTCCAGGAGTAATCGCTGCATAGTCCTTTGGGTCGCTGCTTATCTTGCACAGAGGTCTCGAGTTTAAACTTGCTTCTATCTGAGCTAGAAATGTGTAAAGTTCTTCGATGGTTAGTAAGTGTTGCCCGATTGATTTGACCAAGTGGCGTTTCATTGACTTAACTCCAGCTTCCCAGAGTCCACCGAAGTGTGGACTTCCAGGAGGAATGAATTTCCACTGGATCTCCTCGTTTAGTAGAAGATCCTCGCAATGCTTGGTAGCCTCTGTAAATGCTTTCCTTAACTTTTGTTCACTGCCCACAAAGTTCGTCCCACAGTCGCTATAGATGGTGTGACATTTCCCTCTTCGGGCAATAAATCTCCGAATTGCCGCAATGCATGCTGCTGTTGACAGCTCACTTACGGCTTCTAAATGGAATGCCTTGGTGGAAAAATATACGAAAACCGCGATATATGCTTTCGTTGTCTTGGCCCCGCATCCTCCATTCCATTTGATTGTTACTGGCCCTGCGTAGTCAAGGCCTGTCTGGGCGAAGGGTTTTCCATTTGAAACCTTGGTGAAGGTAGTTGTGCCATTAGTTGACTGCCTGGCCGAGCTAGAGTTTTGAAGCACGTAATGCACTCATGAAGTATTCGTTTCACGAAAGACTGTGCGTTAACGATCCAGAACTATTGTTGGATTGTTGCTAATACTAATTGCAGTCCTCCATGTAATGTTTTCAGATGAGTTTGTCTGACAATCAGTTTGGCCAAAGAATCTCTCGGAAGTATAGCCAGATGTTTTGCATCCTCATGTATTGGTGCAAACTGCAACCTTCCGGTAGTCCTGAGAATGCCATTGGCATCAATCCACGGAGTTAGATATTTGAGGCTGCTATTACTAGATACCCTTGAACTGCTGCATACTGTTGATAGTTCTGTCGCAAAAGCATGTTGCTGCGAAAGTTGTATGCATCTCAACTTTGCGTCTCGTAGCTCATCGAATGTCAATGATCCGATTCGTTTGTCGTTTTTATGTGATGCGTTATGTATGAATCGACGTATCTATGCCATAACCTTCAAAAGTTTAGGCAGAGACGAGTATCTGCTAAGTATATCTGGCTCTTGGGCAGGTTCTGTTGCTACTATTCCAACGGTGCGTACTTCGTCAGTCACGGTTTCTTGCTCTACTGCTGACAGTGCTAGGTTTGGCGATGTTGGTATTGCTTGATTTGCAAGCCAACCTGGACCCTTCCACCATAAGGATGAATCAATCAGTTGTTCTGGCCGGACTCCTCTGGAAGCCAGATCAGCGGGATTGTCCTTGGTGCGAACATGCTGCCACTCAGTAAGGGTCGAACTTTCATGTATCATGCTTACACGGTTGGCTACGAACACTTTGCATGTCGCTGCTGGTTTGTGAATCCAGGCCAAGACGATTTTGGAATCTGTCCAGAAATAAGTGTTGACATCCACCCATTTGCATGCTTGTTTTAATTGCTTCATTGTTTCTAGCATTAAAACAGCACTGCTAAGCTCCAGCCGTGGAATCGATATCGTTTTTAAGGCAGCGACTTTCGATTTTGCACTCAATAAACATGTCGATATGTGTCCCTCTGTCGTTACAACTCGTAAATAAATTACTGTTGCATAAGCTACGCTAGATGCATCGCAAAACCCATGCAACTCCATCCTTGCGTTTCTTGTGGAACCGTTCCACCTAGGGATGCGTAGCTTCTCAATGAGTGGTAATTGTCTTCGTGTTTCAACCCAATCCTTGACTGCAGCCAGAGGAACTTCATCATCCCAGCCTAACTTTAAAAGCCAGAGTTTTTGCATTGTGATTTTTCCAATTATAATGCAAGCTTGCAACCAACCCAGTGGGTCAAAGAGTTTTGCTATCTCTGACAGTATAGATCGCTTTGTCAGTTTCTGTTCCTCAGCCACTTTAACTTTGAATGAAAAGTTGTCTTGTGCCGGATGCCATTGCTGTCCAAGCGTTTTAACTTCTTCAGATAAAGCTATTTCAAATGGTTTTTGATATCTCTGACAGTATAGATCGCTTTGTCAGTTTCTGTTCCTCAGCCACTTTAACTTTGAATGAAAAGTTGTCTTGTGCCGGATGCCATTGCTGTCCAAGCGTTTTAACTTCTTCAGATAAAGCTATTTCCAATGGTTTTTGATTTGCCCGATCGCTTAATGGAATGGCTTCCAAAAGGACGTGGTGGTTAGCTGACCATTTCCGCAGATGAAACCCTCCTTTACTTAGTACTGACTTGAGCTCGTCTTGTATGCGTCTTAATTGGGTGAGATCATTTGAGCCAGTGAGAAGATCGTCCACATAAAAGTCCTGGAGAATCATACCAGTGACATCAGGGTATGCATCCCGTTCATCAATTGCCAACTGCTGCAGTGTGCGAATTGCCAGAAATGGCGCGCATGCTGTACCATATCACGGTTCTTAGTCTATAATGCCCAATTTGCTCTTTGACGTTGAATCTCCACACAATGCGCTGATATTCACGATCACTTTCGTGAACTTGTATTTGCCGATACATCTTCTCTATGTCAGCAGCAATTACATATTGATGATTGCGCCATCTCAGCAATATGTGTAGAAGGTTCGGTTGTATCGTGGGGCCAACTTGGAGTAGATCATTTAAAGATTTTCCACCGAGTGACTTCTGTGATGCATTGAATACAACACGCAGTCTTGTCGTAGAGCTTGTTTCCTTAATGACCTCATGATGTGGTAAATAGTAACAATTAGTATTTTGAACTAGATTGTCTGGTACCTTCTCCATATGGCCGAGTCTTAGATATTCTTCCATGAATGCACGGTATTCCTTCTTCCGCTCAGGATTACTAGCGAGGCGCTGTTCTAACTGCCGAAATCGAATATATGCCATTCGTAACGACTCTTTCAGATCCCTTCTATGGTCAACGTTTGACTTGAACGGCAACATAACTGTGTATGTCCCACTAGCGCTTCTGGTCGTATTTTCAACGTAGTGTCGTTCTGCTTCGAGGTCTTCTGGTGTTTGTTTAAGATTCACTGATGGCTCCTCGATTTCCCAAAATCGTCTGAGAGTCTTATCCAGTTCCTCGTAAGCTACGAAAGAAACTGACCCTGATTCAGTGCGTGCGTCAGCCAATGATCCAAACAAAACCCAGCCAAGTTTTGTTTTCTGAGCACACGGCTGTCCGTGTATAAAACCTCGGTCAAAAATACTACCGTATACGTCGGCACCGAGAAGCAAATCAATGTGCGATGGACGGTTGAAATCGGGATCAGCCAATTTTAAGTTCCTGATCTGCCTGGGCAAGTCTACATTTATGCTAGTGGCAGGTAACACGGCTGTAATTTTCGGGATGATTAATGCCGAAAACTGTAGAAGAGCGTCTTTCCCTTTCCTTCCCAGGTTGGCTGTGATCTCTACTACCCCTCTCGTAGTCACTGTTTCCGAACATCCAATGCCTCCAATAGCCATTTTAGAGTGTTTGCGCGGTAGTCCCAAAAGTTGAACAGCCGATTCTGTTATAAATGACTTTTGCGAGCCAATGTCCTGTAATGCTCGTAGTTTGACTATTGCACCTTCGTTGGTTTCTATTGCGATAAGTGTTGTTGCAAGCAGCACCTGAGCAGTGGAAAGAAGTGTGCTATGTGCTTGTATCGCTGCAGAAGCTGATGCAGGCAATGGTGATTCTATCGACTTGGTTTTGTTGCCTCCATCATCGGTTGCGTGCAATAGTGTGTTATGTCGCTTTGGACAGAGTTTGCAATTACTCTTTGACTGGCATTGTTTCACTGCATGTTGATCTGAGAGGCAGTTGAAGCACAGTTTCTTACTCTTGACAATTTGTCGTCGTAAGTCTATTGATGCTTTCTTAAATTGATCACATTCAAATAAGCGATGATGGTGATTGCACATAACGCAGCGTGTTGGTTGCACTTGAGCAGTGTGCGTCATAGTCTTCTTGAACGGCTTTGTATTCGCACATGGGCTTGTCAATGTTAACGCGTCTAACATCGTGAACCGTTGCGTTAAGAAAGCTATGAACTTCTCAAGTGTTGGTACTTCTTTGCTGGCGCTTATCGCTTTCTGCCACTCAGCCCTCGATTCTTTGTCGAGTTTGCTGTTCAGAATGAAGATAACGGCAAGATCGAAACCATTGATCTTTAGTGTCTTCAAACTTGCTGTAAGCTGGTTGGTGGTGTTCACCATGTCCTTCAACCCATTTGTATCATTTGGTTGACATAAACTCGCATTCCACCAACGTTGCATTAGCTCCTGTGCTATGAGTTTGACGTTGTCATATCTTTCGCACAATAGGGGCCATGCGGCTTCATAGTTGCCACTGACTATGTTCAGATGACTGATGAGCCGTTCAGCATCTCCCTTCAGGTTGCTGCGGAGATACTGCATCTTCTGTACACTGGATAACGATTCATTCGAGTGCACCATGCTTTTATACAGGTCACGGAAAGCTATCCACTTTCCATAATCACCATCGAATACAGGGATCTTTATCCGCTCGAGCTGGAAGCTGTCTCCCGCACTTGCCATTGGCTGCGATTGTTGAGTTGATGGTCCAGCCCGTGGAAGCTCAGCACAGAATCTGTTCACTCCATCTCTGAATATTGTTTTGTACTCCAAGACGAGGTCTTCCATTTTCCCGTAGTCTTCTACGTACTTTTGCAGCAATACTTTGTCCTCTGCTTGCAAATGAACATGTGTTTGAGCATGAATTCCCTCACATGCCCTCCATTGATCTTCAAGCCGCTGCAACCTGGTCTCAAAGTATGCCAGAGAATGGCGACTGGTTCCGTCCTTCCTGTAATTCGCTATGACTCGGTTGATGCTGTCGAAGTTGAGTTTCTGCGTTGCAATGAGACTGGCCATTTTTACTTTTTGATGTTTTCCGAATATCCTATATCCGGCTCGACGGATATACAAAATCAATGAAACTCAAAGGCTGATTGATAAGTGACAATTTATTGTTCCATGGGTTACATTTTTATATCATAATTCTGCTTATGTGACTATTACGCATATTTTGCACTTTCGTATTTAGTACGATATTGAATGATAAAAATGCTTATTATTGTATTTATGTGTAGGTTGCACTTTCATAATTGTATTTGAGTGCGATTGATTCAATTAAAAGAAAATTTAGCTTGCATGCAGAAAGTTAATGAATTGTAATTTATAACTTGCAATAAATTGTATGCAAAGGTCGATTCCAGGGCATTGCCTGTGCTGATAATGTTGGATGTTAAACATTCAATAAATGAATAGAGTGCAAAGATCACTCCTAGGGCATTGCCCATGACAATAGTGCTTCAACATTTAAATGATCAAATTAACTTCAAAAAATCGATAGTATTTAATGATTTAACATGTATTTTTATGATTTGTCATTACTTAAATGCTAATAATAACTACAGGGCAGTGAGTATTTTGAACACTCATCCTTCGTCGAGTTTGGGGAGATGTAACAACTGTACACATAACAGCCGCCTATTTCAGCCCAAACGAAACTGTCTACGCTCTCTTTCATGGCTTCTCCAAATGGGATATTTCCGCAAGCCCATATTGCCGCTCTGTTGGATTTGTCAGCAACCCAGGAGCCCTTGTTCGGTCTCCCATGTTGCTCGCACAATATCACTATATCAAGCTGCAATCACCATTTTTGCTTATGCTGCTGGAATGCTCATCGTGGCCACCTGCGTTCCACCATGCGACTTTTTTAACGAAAGCACCGACTCTTCCTTCAGGCCATTCAGGTTAAAATGTTCCTGGAAGGCTTCGCAGATGTCAGCTTTCGTTGTGATTTCATCCAGATCCCTGATGTCAATCTTCGCCATATCACATCTGGATGTGACTTCGGCTTTCCCGTTTAATGCCTACTCCATTTGCTTTTGGAGTTTGAGCACTACGTCTGGAACAGATGATCTCATCTGTAGCAACAATTCACCCTTCTGCGTTCTGCGGATGCGGGTCACCCTTTCACCTACTTCCTTCAGACTCGTGTCAGCCTTCATCTGGTATGTCACGTCACCTTTCGTGGAAATAATCATGACGTCCGGATGATTTCTCTTTACAGGGGGCATCTTTTTCCCTCTCTTGGTCACCTTAATCCATGGGTCCTGGGTCTTTTCTTGCAAGCACTCCTTCTGCGCGGGGATTTTGGTTGGCGTCTTAACCATCTTCTTTTTGGGGATCTTTCCAAACGTTTGTACTTCGGATTTCGCTTCTCTAGATCGCTTCTGCATTTTTACATTGGATGGTCCTGGAGTTTTGCCATCTGCGTCGCTGCCTCTTGGTCTACTCCGGTAAGCATT
>OZ022263.1:129011690-129136690 GCA_963978885.1 Nemotelus pantherinus
TCTTCATATGTTTGGCCTAAAGAGATTTCAATTCGGTTCTCACCAAACTCATGCAAAGATTAACAACTGCGAATACGTTTTTCGGTTTGGATATGTTTTTTTGACGAATTAACTGGATTGTCTATGTCTGAAAAACCTACAATGCTCCAAACACTATTTGACCCGGAAAACAAAAGGCAAGGGAAGCAAACCATTTTATTCAATTTGCAGCTACCGGTTAGCCATGAATATTTGTCATGAAATGATTCATTCAAATGCTTGAAAAATCCATCTTTGCGTTTATAATCTATTTTAAGTAATGATTTGGCACGACGTAATTCATTAACTACTTTTGTCTACTGAAAAGACATCCTATTTAAATTGTGTTCCTCTTGCAAACAACAAAAAGCATTCAACGCAAATTATAGCCATCTCGATCTTTCATATATTGACCAGAAATAAAAGCCTTCTTTTTCTGAATGCTTACTCAACTTATTTGCTGTCCTTTAAACACATGCAACAAGACCCCACTAGAGCAAAATGAAATTAAATATCACCGAACAAATAAAATTTGCCTCTTGAACAAATGCTCATTACATTAAGAAAAACTACGAACACTGTATTTAACACGCGATTATTGGTAAGCAAATGCAAGCACAACTTATAATATCGCCAAACACAAGCCATTGACTAGTCTCATATCTCATTTGTTTTGCGAAATAAAAAAAAACTATTGTTTGGGAATTTTTTTGTGTATACTTAAATAAAGTTTTGGGTATCAAATCTTGTGTGTGTGTGTCTGTGGGTTGGGGGAGAGGCGCATTGACACCTCTTAGGACTCAGACCAAAAGACCCATTGTACTCATTTCCTCCTGCCTACCATAATTTCCCAGACTTCTTGATAAAGTCAAGGATCCCTGATGGGGGAAAAGAGGATATCCTGTGCATGCGTGCAACATCGCAGCCAAAGCATTGATATCTGAGATGCGCAAACGGTGGGCATTCACAGAGCAAATGCTCAGCAGAGTTAACCTCTTCTAAGCAAGATGAGCAGAAGTCACCCTGTACAACACCTATTCGGTACATATGTCCTCCTAGGCAGTTGTGTCCAGTCAGAATGCCCATCACGGCCCTGCAAACTTTCCTGCTCTTATTCAGCAAGAAACCTGGAGTCACATGGTTGGGTTCTGAAAGAAAGACCTTCGTGTGCCTGACCACATCAGCAGTCGTCCATCTATCTTTGTGAGCATAATCTACCCACTTTCGAAGAATGGCACGTGTAGATGCGGTCAGCACACCCAAGGCGGGTTCAGGGCCCCGTAGTGGAAGTCCCGAACCTTGCTTCGCAATGACGTCAGCAATTTCATTTGCCTCAACACTACAGTGCCCTGGTACCCAGAGCAGATGCACTCTATTGAATCTGGCAATAAAGTTCGATCGTGCTCTGCACTCTTGGACAATTTCGAGTTTGTCAGTGGTCTACGCAGCGTCATCAGTGCACCTTGACTGTCACTGCAAATAGCCATGTCTTTTCGCTTCATCTTTCTTCCATTGCCCAACAAGCAGCTTTCAAGATAGCAAATATTTCTGCTTGAAAAACGGAAAAGTGCTCTCCAAGAGAAAAAGCTCACCTAGCATTCGATGAATGCAGATAGACACCAGCTCCAGATCTACCATCGGTCCTCGAGCCACCCGTGAAGAAGATTTCAGAATATATCCTCGTACACAGATCTGGATCGTTCCAGTTACTGCTGCTCAAGAGGATTACTTCGTACCTTCTTCCGAAGTCGAGAAAGGGCACCCGAGCGCTCGATGCAAAGTGAGAATCGGAGGGATTTCACGCATCGAACCCTTAATAGAGCAGAGCCCCACAACGTCTTCACCTACCCATAAACCAAGCTGAGCTAGTCTATGGGCAGAACTCATCGCCACACTCCGAACTTGAATGTCGAGAAGAGGCAGATTGAGAAGCGCATCAAGTAGTGCTCATGGCACCACAGATACCCATGCACACCGTTCATTGGAGGTTGACTAACTTTTTGTGAGCATACAATAGCTTCACGATAGTCAACCACACCACTGATGCGTACGTGAACATCGGCCTAATTATTGCTGTTTGATCCACATTACTACACGAGGCTTTACACCCCATGTGGTAGCAACAGCTCTCTTGCACTGCCCGAAAGCTTTAAAGGCACGAGTAAACTTCACTTCCACATGATTCTTCCAGATAAGTTTTTTGTCCAAGATTACTCCAAGATATTTGACTTTATCTGAAAGTTGAAGTGTTTCACCCTTCATGTTTGGAAGCACTAGTCCTTCCAGTTTTCTCGACCTGGTAAACAAAACAATTTTCGTCTTAACAGGATTCACTTTAAGGCCGTGCCTTGAACACCAGTTGTCAATCAGATCCAATACACGCTGTGTATTTCTAAATACCACATTCAGATCTTTACCGACAGCCAGTGCAGCCACGTTATCAGAATAAGCCTGCGCGTGCAGCCTTTCTTGTTGCAGTTCGTTTAGCAAGGAGTCGACTAGCATACTCAACAGGAGCAGTGATAGGACTCCCCCTTGATGGCATCCATTTGTCGCCTCCGTTCTTAAGTAGCAGTCAGATCCAGCTTCCGCCAGTAACCATCTCTATGTCAGCATGGCATGTATCCACTTAACAAGGACATCATCTTAGCCATGACCTTTCCCAGCACCACATAGTTCCACAAAGGGCGCGTAAACAAAGACCCCTTCAATGTCCACAAATACTCCCAACGCATACTCACCATTTGAGATCGCTCCTTCAACTCTGGCCGCCAGAGCATGAATGGCCGACTTGCATGATTTTCGTCGCTAGTACGCATATTGCTCATCATTTAAAAGGTTAAACCTAAGCGCCGTAGTGGGTTTGTGTCGTTCGAGAAGTCTCTCTAGGCATTTCAACATAAACGAAGTTGAGCTGATCGGTCCAAAGTTCCTTGGGTCGGAATAGTCATCTGTCCCCGGTCTAGGTATAAAAGCTACCTTAACCTCTCGCCAAGGTGACGAAACATACACTAAGACTAGGCATGCCCAGGAAATTTCTCTCAGTCCTGCCCCCAAGTGGTCAATTCCCTCCCTAAGCAAAGCCAGTTAGATACCATCCAGGCCCGGCGATTTGAAATTTTCAAAAGACATGATTGCATCCCTGACCTTTTTACTAGTGACCATAGATCTAGTTGCGCACCAGCACTTCCTACTACTGAAAAAAGCAGACAATTTTTTTTGCATTGCCTTCTGCGACTCAATCACCGGAGCTCCCGGGAAGTGAGTCCCAATTAAAGTCTGCAAAAACTCCTTTTTTGATTTAGTAAAGTCACCATCCGAACGTTTTAGAGCAACAAACTTGGCTGATTGATCCTTTTTTAGGACTTTGCAAAGCCTAGACGTCTCCTATACGCCTTTCAGCCTCTCACAGTAAGATCTAAATGATTTCCTCTTGGAGGTCCTCACCAGCTTCTTATACGTTCTCTGCAAAGTTCTGTAGGTAATCCAGTCATCCTCAGTGTTGCTCTTACAAGCTCTGTTTAGAATTTTTCCGGTACTTTTCCTTAGCTTCTGTAGTTCCCGATTCCACCAAGAAAACGTCTTGCCACATCTGCACATACTGATCGGGTAGGCCTTTTCATGGCTACTTGTTATGTTTCTATTCAGAGTACTCAACCGGGATTCAATTGACTTTAGCGATTTAATTTTGCCACTAGGACGCACTCTTTCTGCAAGAAGCCGATTGAACTTAGGCCAATCCGTGTTTTTTGGGTTTGTTTTTTCCATCACCGGTGTTAGATCCGTGGCTAAAGAGTACACCAAGTAGCGATGATCAGAGAGTAATTCCTTATCTGATACATTCCATCCAGTCATTGATCCAACTATTCCAGATGAACATAGCGATACATAAATGACCACCCTTTTGTTTGGGGTGACATATGTGGACGAAGTCCCGGTGTTTAAAATCATCAGCCCGGCAGAAGTAATAAAATCAAAGAAACTGTTACCCCTGGCGTTACATTTGTTGCTGGCCCAACTGGTATACTGGGAGTTGGCATCGTAGCCTACTACAAGTTCCAGTCTCTCCGATTCAGCATACCGGACCAGGTCCTGTAACTCCTGTAGCGGCGGCGGGAGTAAAGAGTCAAAGGAAAAGTAAGATGAGGCGACTATCGTGCGCTTAAACCTACCATTTTCTCGGTATTGTACGACGACCACTGACAGGTCCCAGCTTGAAAAGTGTCTGAGCATGGTGGCATCAAGCAGATTGGAAGCCAGAACACAAGTCCTTCGCCGTATTGATCTTTCATCATAAAAGATTTTGGCCCCTGTGTTTGGACTGAGTCCGTAGATCCTACCGCCTGGAACCTACGGTTTCTGTACAAGTGCATTGTAGAAAGAAGCTTGCAATTTTGTCAATTTTTCGCTTGAAAGATAGGACGAAGCCTAAGCACGCCGCAAGTCGATCTGGACAAATTTTATACCTTCAGAAACACAAACGTCCGGAGTTGATGTCTTTGGATCCTTTTGCAGGGACCCTTAGACAATGTCCGCGTGACCTCAGTGAAAGAAAAAGGAGAAAAAGGAGAAAATTTCCACTGAATTTCTGCGTTTTACTCTGAAGATCTGTCCATAGACAGCCACAAAAGTTGGTGCCTCACCACTTTCTGATTTGGTTTAATTTAACTGCATACAAGAAATAGCTCAGCACCATCCGGTTCCTGTCTCTTAGCATCGAGATACTTCTCTGGTCAAGTACGATCACCAGGTTGAAGCCATCTTTACCCATGATGGGATTTTTCCAGGGATTCATGTACTTGATGATCCAGTGTTTCGCATCGATGCCCGGATTCAGTTTGCCGAGCATACCAGTGATGACACCTGCGCTCTTAAGAGGACCAGGAATCTAACAACTGACATAATAGGGTTTGGCCAGGTCGAAGTCCAAAATGGTAAATTCGAGGCGATTACCAGTACCCAATTTCAGAACGATCTGTTTGAGCCACTCCTTAGATGTTAAATAGGAGCAGCCAACTTGGAGGTGATCGTTCACAAACCTCGCTTGTGTGAAGTTTTAAACAGGTGCCGACTCCACTATTCTTGCCACAGTTCGTTCTTAAGAATAGCGCACTGACCTTCGGTCAGTTTGTCAGACACACCTATCGGTTTGACACACCTATCACAGCAACGATCGAAGTGGTCACGCAAACACCCGATGGTGCAAAAACGCTTATCCAGATATCGCGTTTGTATTGTTGTTAAGCTGGTAAAAGTATGTTCCATATTTTTCATGTTTTAGCCTGGTGAAAATGCGAATCGCGAAGCGATTCGGACATCCCGAGTGAGCGCGAAGCGCAAGTGAGGGAGGGGGGTCCAGGGGGGCGAAGCCCCCGGCGAGGCGCGTAGCGCCGTTTTTTTTTTTTTTTTAATTACGCGAGTTTTAGTTTTTAGTATGGAACATACTTTTCGGTAGCCTGTTTGAAAAAAACGACATAAAAAAGCGTTATCAGAAAGCGTTCCACGAACATTGGCTGTGTTGGTGTGTGCTTGGTTGCTATAAATAGAGTGAGACAGAGGGTCCAGGGGGGCGAAGCCCCCCGGCGAGGCGCGAAGCGCCAAGTTTTTAAGAAAATTTTTAAGAAAATTTTAAGAAATTTTTTTGGGAAAATTTTTAAAAAATTTTCTTGAGAAAATTTTTAGAAAATTTTAAGAAAATTTTAAAGAAAATTTTTTTTTGATTATTAAAGAAAATTTGTTAAGAAAATTTGTAAGAAAATTTTTAAAAATTTTTTTGAATTTTTTTGAAAATTTTTAAGAAAATTTTTAAAAAAATTTTCTTAAAAATTTTCAAAACTCAAAAAATTTTCTTAAAAAATTTTCTTAAAATTTTAATAATAAAATTTTCTTAAAAATTTTCTTAAAATTTTCTAAAAATTTTTTTCTAAAAATTTTAAGACATTTTTTTTAATGAAAATTTGAAGAAAATTTTTAAGAAAATTTTTTTTTTTGGGAAATTTTTAAGAAATTTTTTTAGAAAATTTTTAAGAAAATTTTAAGAAAATTTTGTGAGAAAATTTTTAAGAAAATTAAAAAAAATTTTCTTAAAAATTTTCAAAAAAATTCAAAAAATTTTTTAAAAATTTTCTTACAAATTTTCTTAACAAATTTTCTTTAATAATCAAAAAAAAATTTTCTTAAAAATTTTCTTAAAATTTTCTAAAAATTTTTGTTTTTAAAATTTTTAAGAAAATTTTTAAAAAAAATTTTTCTTAAAAATTTTCAAAACAAAAATTTTAAGAAAATTTTAAGAAAATTTTTAAGAAAATTTTTTTTTGATTATTAAAGAAAATTTGTTAAGAAAATTTGTAAGAAAATTTTTAAAAAATTTTTTGAATTTTTTTGAAAATTTTTAAGAAAATTTTTTTTAATTTTCTTAAAAATTTTCTCACAAAATTTTCTTAAAATTTTCTTAAAAATTTTCTAAAAAAATTTCTTAAAAATTTCCCAAAAAAAAAAATTTTCTTAAAAATTTTCTTCAAATTTTCATTAAAAAAAATCGCTTCGCGATTCGCATTTTCACCAGGCTAAAACATGAAAAATATGGAACATACTTTTACCAGCTTAACAACAATACAAACGCGATATCTGGATAAGCGTTTTTGCACCATCGGGTGTTTGCGTGACCACTTCGATCGTTGCTGTGATAGGTGTGTCAAACCGATAGGTGTGTCTGACAAACTGACCGAAGGTCAGTGCGCTATTCTTAACAACGAACTGTGGCAAGAATAGTGGAGTCGGCACCTGTTTAAAACTTCACACAAGCGAGGTTTGTGAACGATCACCTCCAAGTTGGCTGCTCCTATTTAACATCTAAGGAGTGGCTCAAACAGATCGTTCTGAAATTGGGTACTGGTAATCGCCTCGAATTTACCATTTTGGACTTCGACCTGGCCAAACCCTATTATGTCAGTTGTTAGATTCCTGGTCCTCTTAAGAGCGCAGGTGTCATCACTGGTATGCTCGGCAAACTGAATCCGGGCATCGATGCGAAACACTGGATCATCAAGTATATGAATCCCTGGAAAAATCCCATCATGGGTAAAGATGGCTTCAACCTGGTGATCGTACTTGACCAGAGAAGTATCTCGATGCTAAGAGACAGGAACCGGATGGTGCTGAGCTATTTCTTGTATGCAGTTAAATTAAACCAAATCAGAAAGGGGTGAGGCACCAACTTTTGTGGCTGTCTATGGACAGATCTTCAGAGTAAAACGCAGAAATTCAGTGGAAATTTTCTCCTTTTTCTCCTTTTTCTTTCACTGAGGTCACGCGGACATTGTCTAAGGGTCCCTGCAAAAGGATCCAAAGACATCAACTCCGGACGTTTGTGTTTCTGAAGGTATAAAATTTGTCCAGATCGACTTGCGGCGTGCTTAGGCTTCGTCCTATCTTTCAAGCGAAAAATTGACAAAATTGCAAGCTTCTTTCTACAATGCACTTGTACAGAAACCGTAGGTTCCAGGCGGTAGGATCTACGGACTCAGTCCAAACACGGGGGCCAAAATCTTTTATGATGAAAGATCAATACGGCGAAGGACTTGTGTTCTGGCTTCCAATCTGCTTGATGCCACCATGCTCAGACACTTTTCAAGCTGGGACCTGTCAGTGGTCGTCGTACAATACCGAGAAAATGGTAGGTTTAAGCGCACGATAGTCGCCTCATCTTACTTTTCCTTTGACTCTTTACTCCCGCCGCCGCTACAGGAGTTACAGGACCTGGTCCGGTATGCTGAATCGGAGAGACTGGAACTTGTAGTAGGCTACGATGCCAACTCCCAGTATACCAGTTGGGCCAGCAACAAATGTAACGCCAGGGGTAACAGTTTCTTTGATTTTATTACTTCTGCCGGGCTGATGATTTTAAACACCGGGACTTCGTCCAGGCTACAGGCTACCGTAAAAGTATGTTCCATACTAAAAACTAAAACTCGCGTAATTAAAAAAAAAAAAAAAAACGGCGCTACGCGCCTCGCCGGGGGCTTCGCCCCCCTGGACCCCCCTCCCTCACTTGCGCTTCGCGCTCACTCGGGATGTCCGAATCGCTTCGCGATTCGCATTTTCACCAGACTAAAACATGAAAAATATGGAACATACTTTTACCAGCTTAACAACAATACAAACGCGATATCTGGATAAGCGTTTTTGCACCATCGGGTGTTTGCGTGACCACTTCGATCGTTGCTGTGATAGGTGTGTCAAACCGATAGGTGTGTCTGACAAACTGACCGAAGGTCAGTGCGCTATTCTTAAGAACGAACTGTGGCAAGAATAGTGGAGTCGGCACCTGTTTAAAACTTCACACAAGCGAGGTTTGTGAACGATCACCTCCAAGTTGGCTGCTCCTATTTAACATCTAAGGAGTGGCTCAAACAGATCGTTCTGAAATTGGGTACTGGTAATCGCCTCGAATTTACCATTTTGGACTTCGACCTGGCCAAACCCTATTATGTCAGTTGTTAGATTCCTGGTCCTCTTAAGAGCGCAGGTGTCATCACTGGTATGCTCGGCAAACTGAATCCGGGCATCGATGCGAAACACTGGATCATCAAGTACATGAATCCCTGGAAAAATCCCATCATGGGTAAAGATGGCTTCAACCTGGTAATCGTACTTGACCAGAGAAGTATCTCGATGCTAAGAGACAGGAACCGGATGGTGCTGAGCTATTTCTTGTATGCAGTTAAATTAAACCAAATCAGAAAGTGGTGAGGCACCAACTTTTGTGGCTGTCTATGGACAGATCTTCAGAGTAAAACGCAGAAATTCAGTGGAAATTTTCTCCTTTTTCTCCTTTTTCTTTCACTGAGGTCACGCGGACATTGTCTAAGGGTCCCTGCAAAAGGATCCAAAGACATCAACTCCGGACGTTTGTGTTTCTGAAGGTATAAAATTTGTCCAGATCGACTTGCGGCGTGCTTAGGCTTCGTCCTATCTTTCAAGCGAAAAATTGACAAAATTGCAAGCTTCTTTCTACAATGCACTTGTACAGAAACCGTAGGTTCCAGGCGGTAGGATCTACGGACTCAGTCCAAACACGGGGGCCAAAATCTTTTATGATGAAAGATCAATACGGCGAAGGACTTGTGTTCTGGCTTCCAATCTGCTTGATGCAACCATGCTCAGACACTTTTCAAGCTGGGACCTGTCAGTGGTCGTCGTACAATACCGAGAAAATGGTAGGTTTAAGCGCACGATAGTCGCCTCATCTTACTTTTCCTTTGACTCTTTACTCCCGCCGCCGCTACAGGAGTTACAGGACCTGGTCCGGTATGCTGAATCGGAGAGACTGGAACTTGTAGTAGGCTACGATGCCAACTCCCAGTATACCAGTTGGGCCAGCAACAAATGTAACGCCAGGGGTAACAGTTTCTTTGATTTTATTACTTCTGCCGGGCTGATGATTTTAAACACCGGGACTTCGTCCACATATGTCACCCCAAACAAAAGGGTGGTCATTTATGTATCGCTATGTTCATCTGGAATAGTTGGATCAATGACTGGATGGAATGTATCAGATAAGGAATTACTCTCTGATCATCGCTACTTGGTGTACTCTTTAGCCACGGATCTAACACCGGTGATGGAAAAAACAAACCCAAAAAACACGGATTGGCCTAAGTTCAATCGGCTTCTTGCAGAAAGAGTGCGTCCTAGTGGCAAAATTAAATCGCTAAAGTCAATTGAATCCCGGTTGAGTACTCTGAATAGAAACATAACAAGTAGCCATGAAAAGGCCTACCCGATCAGTATGTGCAGATGTGGCAAGACGTTTTCTTGGTGGAATCGGGAACTACAGAAGCTAAGGAAAAGTACCGGAAAAATTCTAAACAGAGCTTGTAAGAGCAACACTGAGGATGACTGGATTACCTACAGAACTTTGCAGAGAACGTATAAGAAGCTGGTGAGGACCTCCAAGAGGAAATCATTTAGATCTTACTGTGAGAGGCTGAAAGGCGTATAGGAGACGTCTAGGCTTTGCAAAGTCCTAAAAAAGGATCAATCAGCCAAGTTTGTTGCTCTAAAACGTTCGGATGGTGACTTTACTAAATCAAAAAAGGAGTTTTTGCAGACTTTAATTGGGACTCACTTCCCGGGAGCTCCGGTGATTGAGTCGCAGAAGGCAATGCAAAAAAAATTGTCTGCTTTTTTCAGTAGTAGGAAGTGCTGGTGCGCAACTAGATCTATGGTCACTAGTAAAAAGGTCAGGGATGCAATCATGTCTTTTGAAAATTTCAAATCGCCGGGCCTGGATGGTATCTAACTGGCTTTGCTTAGGGAGGGAATTGACCACTTGGGGGCAGGACTGAGAGAAATTTCCTGGGCATGCCTAGTCTTAGTGTATGTTTCGTCACCTTGGCGAGAGGTTAAGGTAGCTTTTATACCTAGACCGGGGACAGATGACTATTCCGACCCAAGGAACTTTGGACCGATCAGCTCAACTTCGTTTATGTTGAAATGCCTAGAGAGACTTCTCGAACGACACAAACCCACTACGGCGCTTAGGTTTAACCTTTTAAATGATGAGCAATATGCGTACTAGCGACGAAAATCATGCAAGTCGGCCATTCATGCTCTGGCGGCCAGAGTTGAAGGAGCGATCTCAAATGGTGAGTATGCGTTGGGAGTATTTGTGGACATTGAAGGGGTCTTTGTTTACGCGCCCTTTGTGGAACTATGTGGTGCTGGGAAAGGTCATGGCTAAGATGATGTCCTTGTTAAGTGGATACATGCCATGCTGACACAGGGATGGTTACTGGCGGAAGCTGGATCTGACTGCTACTTAAGAACGGAGGCGACAAATGGATGCCATCAAGGGGGAGTCCTATCACTGCTCCTGTTGAGTATGCTAGTCGACTCCTTGCTAAACGAACTGCAACAAGAAAGGCTGCACGCGCAGGCTTATTCTGATAACGTGGCTGCACTGGCTGTCGGTAAAGATCTGAATGTGGTATTTAGAAATACACAGCGTGTATTGGATCTGATTGACAACTGGTGTTCAAGGCACGGCCTTAAAGTGAATCCTGTTAAGACGAAAATTGTTTTGTTTACCAGGTCGAGAAAACTGGAAGGACTAGTGCTTCCAAACATGAAGGGTGAAACACTTCAACTTTCAGATAAAGTCAAATATCTTGGAGTAATCTTGGACAAAAAACTTATCTGGAAGAATCATGTGGAAGTGAAGTTTACTCGTGCCTTTAAAGCTTTCGGGCAGTGCAAGAGAGCTGTTGCTACCACATGGGGTGTAAAGCCTCGTGTAGTAATGTGGATCAAACAGCAATAATTAGGCCGATGTTCACGTACGCATCAGTGGTGTGGTTGACTATCGTGAAGCTATTGTATGCTCACAAAAAGTTAGTCAACCTCCAATGAACGGTGTGCCTGGGTATCTGTGGTGCCATGAGCACTACTTGATGCACTTCTCAATCTGCCTCTTCTCGACATTCAAGTTCGGAGTGTGGCGATGAGTTCTGCCCATAGACTAGCTCAGCTTGGTTTATGGGTAGGTGAAGACGTTGTGGGGCTCTGCTCTATTAAGGGTTCGATGCGTGAGATCCCTCCGATTCTCACTTTGCATCGAGCGCTCGGGTGCCCTTTCTCGACTTCGGAAGAAGGTACGAAGTAATCCTCTTGAGCAGCAGTAACTGGAACGATCCAGATCTGTGTACGAGGATATATTCTGAAATCTTCTTCACGGGTGGCTCGAGGACCGATGGTAGATCTGGAGCTGGTGTCTATCTGCATTCATCGAATGCTAGGTGAGCTTTTTCTCTTGGAGAGCACTTTTCCGTTTTTCAAGCAGAAATATTTGCTATCTTGAAAGCTGCTTGTTGGGCAATGGAAGAAAGATGAAGCGAAAAGACATGGCTATTTGCAGTGACAGTCAAGGTGCACTGATGACGCTGCGTAGACCACTGACAAACTCGAAATTGTCCAAGAGTGCAGAGCACGATCGAACTTTATTGCCAGATTCAATAGAGTGCATCTGCTCTGGGTACCAGGGCACTGTAGTGTTGAGGCAAATGAAATTGCTGACGTCATTGCGAAGCAAGGTTCGGGACTTCCACTACGGGGCCCTGAACCCGCCTTGGGTGTGCTGACCGCATCTACACGTGCCATTCTTCGAAAGTGGGTAGATTATGCTCACAAAGATAGATGGACGACTGCTGATGTGGTCAGGCACACGAAGGTCTTTCTTTCAGAACCCAACCATGTGACTCCAGGTTTCTTGCTGAATAAGAGCAGGAAAGTTTGCAGGGCCGTGATGGGCATTCTGACTGGACACAACTGCCTAGGAGGACATATGTACCGAATAGGTGTTGTACAGGGTGACTTCTGCTCATCTTGCTTAGAAGAGGTTAACTCTGCTGAGCATTTGCTCTGTGAATGCCCACCGTTTGCGCATCTCAGATATCAATGCTTTGGCTGCGATGTTGCACGCATGCACAGGATATCCTCTTTTCCCCCATCAGGGATCCTTGACTTTATCAAGAAGTCTGGGAAAATATGGTAGGCAGGAGGAAATGAGTACAATGGGTCTTTTGGTCTGAGTCCTAAGAGGTGTCAATGCGCCTCTCCCCCAACCCACAGACACACACACACAAGATTTGATACCCAAAACTTTATTTAAGTATACACAAAAAAATTCCCAAACAATAGTTTTTTTTTATTTCGCAAAACAAATGAGATATGAAACTAGTCAATGGCTTGTGTTTGGCGAAAGAAAATTTTAATAAAATTTTGTGAGAAAATTTTTAAGAAAATTAAAAAAAATTTTCTTAAAAATTTTCAAAAAAATTAAAAAAATTTTTTAAAAATTTTCTTACAAATTTTCTTAACAAATTTTCTTAAATAATCAAAAAAAAATTTTCTTAAAAATTTTCTTAAAATTTTCTAAAAATTTTTGTTTTGAAAATTTTTAAGAAAAATTTTTTTTAAAAATTTTCTTAAAAATTTTAAAAAAATCATCAAAAAATTTTACTAAAAATTTTCAAAAAATTTTCAAAAAATTTTCAAAAAAATTTTCTTAACAAATTTTCTTAAAAAATTCTCTAAAAATTTTTGTCAAAAAAAACGGCGCGTATTTAATGTGGTTGACTCATACCCTAAATATACTCATCTGAAACATTTTCGGGGCGTAAAATTCGGTAAAACTTTAGAGAAAATTTTTAGAAAATTTTTTGAAAAATTTTTTTAAAATTTTTTGAAAAATTTTTAAGAAAATTTTTAGAAAATTTTTTGAAAATTTTTAGAAAATTTTTAAGAAAATTTTTAAGAAAATTTTTTTTTTAATTTTCTTCAAAATTTATGTGATTTATTCGTGTGTCGACCATATACGCCACATATCGTTTCAGGTCTTTGGAGTGCCATACCCCCATACTTTTCCCATTAGAGTCTTCCAACTCATAGGTCCAACCAGACACTTGCTTCCACACCGTAAAGGGTCCCACATATTCCGGTGCTAATTTGGCTGAAAAAAATTTCGCTGCATCAGATAGAACGAAAATACGCCGCCACACCAGATCTTGCGGTAGGAACTTCTCATCTCGTCAGCGGAGATCGTACCTTGACTTCGCTTTACCCGCCGCTTTTCTCAATCGCTCTTGCACCTCTTTCAGAACCAATTTCAGCCTTTCTGCCTTCCGAGCCCCATTTTCGTCCGTCTCCACATTGCCGCTTGCCTCTTGGCTGTTGAAAATTCCAGGATGAATCACCATTTCCCTTCCAAAATTCAGAGAGTATGGCGTAACTTTCATGGTCTCATGGATGCAGGTTCTCAGAGCGCAGCCAATTTTTGGTAATTCCACGTCCCATTTCCTATGGTTCTCTGACGCGTACGACCGTAGCAACCGCTTAATATTTTGATTAACACGCTCTGCGGGATTCGCCTGTGGGTGATAAAGCACGGTGAATTCCAACCTTATCCCATGCGTCTCCGCCATCTTTGCTAATTCTTTTGAACGGAATTGGACCCCGTTATCACACACGATCGTTCTTGGAACTCCAAATAAGAATAATACGTTTTCCTCCAAAGTGCGAACCACGGCGATACCCGTTGCCTTTCTCAGCGAAAATATTAGAGGGAATTTAGTGGCATAGCCCACCACCGTCAGAATATATGCATGCCCATGTGATTTAGCCTCCCCCACCCTTGACAACATTTGACCTATCGGAGATCTCCGCTCCACCTTCACAGACTGGCACACCTTACACTTTTGTACGTATTTACGTACATCTGCAGCCATCTTTGGCCAATAATAAGTCTGAGCTAACCGTTCTAGTGTCTTTCGGACCCCCATATGACCCGCAGTCGGTTCGTCATGGCACTGTTTTAACACCCCTGGTGTTTCTGCATCCGAAACCACCCTTTTCCACGCCCTCTCTTCCTAGAGCCCTGGATAACGCGTTCCCGCATGTTTCCACACATGGCCATCGCTAATCTGCCAATTCGGGAACCGGTCTGGATCCTTTCCTAGTTTTTCCCTCATTCGCTCGACCCATCCGTTTTCCCTGATTTCCCCTCCATCTAGCTCCGCTATTGCTGTAGAACGAGATAACGCATCAGGTACTAAATGCTCCTTGCCTTTGCGATGTACCACCTCGAAATCGCTCTGTTGGAGTTTCACCGCCCACCGTGCCAACCGTCCGCTGGGGTCTTTTAAGTTATTTAACCAAACCAGGGAGTGATGGTCAGGTATCACCCTGAACTTGGTTCCCTCTACATATGGTCTTAATTTTTCAATGGCCCATAGCACGGCAAGGCATTCCCGCTCTGTTGTCGAATATTTAATCTCGGCGCTAGTTAGGGCTCGACTCAGATAGCTAATCACTTTCTCGCCTTCGGGATGCTCTTGCGTCAACACCGCTCCCACCCCCGTATTTGAAGCGTCGGTCTGTACCATGAACGGCCGACTGTAATCCGGACACGTCAGAATGGGCGCAGATGCTAGTTTGGTCTTAGCCCGGGCGAATGCCATTTCGCATTCCTCAGTTCAAAGAAATTTCCTTTGTTTCTTGAGGAGGTTCGTTAGTGGCGACATTAGCGTCGCAAACTCCGGAATAAATCTCCGATACCACGAAACCATCCCCAAGAGTTGTCTGACTTCCTTCACTCTTCTTGGACGAGGAATATCCATTACTGCTTTGACCTTGTCCGGGTCCACACTCAAACCATCTCCATCCACCACGTAGCCTAAATATTGAAGGCGAGAACGGCAGAACTCACATTTTTCTCTAGAGACCCTCAATCCCGCCTCGCGTAACCGTCTAAAAACGTCCATCGAAATCTCCCGATGTTTGGGGAAATCCTGGGTGACTACCACCATATCATCCAGATAAGTGAAGACGAATAGCTCTAAATCTGGTCCCAAGACCCTGTCAATGAATCGTTGCCAAGTTGCCGGTGCATTTTGTAGCCCAAAAGGCATCCTACGGAATTGGAACAGTCCTCTGTAGGGAACAGTGAAGGCGGTGAGCTCCTTTGAATTTTCCGCCATCGGCACCTGCCAATACGCGGATTTAATGTCCAGTGAAGATAAATATTTCACGTCTCTTAATTTATCCAAAGTTGCAGTGACGAAGGGCAGAGGATAGGCATCTCTTTCCGACACCTTGTTGAGCTTCCAATAGTCCACACAAAACCGGAACGACCCATCCTTCTTCTTAATTAAAACAATCGGCGAAGCCCACGGGCTGCACGATGGTTCCACTATCCCCGCCTCCAGCATCTCATTAAGTTCCGCCTCGATATGTTCCTGTACCACCGGTGAGACTGGATAGTACCGCTGTTTGATTGGAGGAGAATTGGTCTTGATTATGTGCTCTACTCTGTTAGTACAGCCAATCCCCTCACCCATCAAACCAAACTCCTCTTCGAGTAGCGCTTCTAGCTGTCCTTCTTCTTCCTTCGTTAAATGCGTCCTGCTTACCAGCTGTTCCGGCTTAAGACCCTCTACCGATGCAACCATCTCCCACTGTTCCCTTGCTACATTCAGTACAATGCCAAATAGCCTCAGGAAGTCTACTCCCAAAATAAGGTGAGAAATTGAAGGTACCACCAATATCTCCATCCACTTTTGCCTACGCTGCACCATGATCGGGCACCAGGGCACTCCTTCTACCCTACAACTAACTCCGTTAGCCAGCCGTATGTCCCTCCGGTTTTCTTTTCTCAATTCAATCCCCAGTCGCTTAATTAGTTCCCAACCTTGTCCTCCAATCACCGATTTAGACGCTCCCGAGTCGACCAGGCCAAGGAATGTCTGACCATTCACTGCAACCTCTAGGTACGGCCGGCTATCTCACTGAAGCTGATCTAGCTAATAACTAATCTGGTTATCTTTCACGACTTTCGACATAAACAATGGGCCTAGTTCGTCTTTAACTATGCCCGACTGCCGTTTCCCTGGTGACGATCTCCCAAGGACCCATTCTGGCTGCTATGCTGATTACCCCTTGGGACATTACTCCTTCGTTCTCTACCTCGACAGTTCGGACAATCTGCTCTCCTAGCTCCTACCCTACCACACCCGAAACATCTTCTAGCTTGGTCGCACTCCCTAGAAGTATGGCCCAACTTACGGCAATTCCAGCATGTAATGCTCTGGTTAGTTCCAGACACCGCTGCAGCAGCTACGCCTACGTCCACTGACTCCAACTATGCCAAATCTGGTTCCAATAATCGGGAAGTCCTGCGTGGTACAGGTGGTGCAAAAGACTCTACGCTGACTCTAGTAGCCTCCAATGACCTACCGAGCTTCACCTATTCCGCAATCGACTCAATCTTCACCAATGCGAGTTGAGTCTGGTAAAAGGGAGCGATGTTTCTCCTTAGCAACTTTAACTTCTCCCCTTCGCTGGGCCTCTCACTGAGTCGACGAAACAACCCTTCCATTACGGCAACAAACACCCCAATAGACTCTGAGTTACCCTGAGTCCGCCGTTTTATTTCTTCTAACAGGCGATCATCGTAATCAGCGGGGAGAAACTCGACCCTCAACTCCTTTACCAGCTCTACCCAGCTTCGAAAGATCGAGCAATTTGCGCGAAACCATATTAGAGCTTTACCCTCAAATAGGTCCACCGCAGACTTAAAAAGTTGGGCGTTTGGTAATCCCTTGGCCTCTCGCAATTCTTCTACTTGCTCTAAAAAAGTGCTCACTGAGCCAGGAGACTCCCCATTGAACTTCACCCCCCACTTATGCAGGTCTAACGGCTTTGGCTGGAACACAGTCGTACTCGGGGCTGGTGAGCTTGGAGTATTCAAGGACCAATCCTCGTCCGATTCCTCTGCCAATTCTCCACCAGCTTCATACAACAGATCCCCCATGGCGATCAAAAGTTGGCCCTTTGTCTGCCTCAGAAAATCTATTTCCTCGGCTGTTACCCCCTTTATGTAGCCTAGACGTCGGAGCCCAAAACATATTTTCCCCTTTATTTTCAGAAAATCTCCCGAGTTTAAATCTCCCGAAAAGGAACCTACTAACGATCCGACCTCGTCCAATTTCGCACCAAGTGCCTCCCGATTTTCAACAGAAGTGAAAGGGTACGTGATCGACGCAAAAGACTCCCCCAACATCGTCTCACTTCTAAAAGCCCCCGCAGCACCTTCCGCATCGAATCTACCGTGTCCACCTCTAGGCCTCGAATCGCGATTCGGACACAAGCTACCACCTAGCACAACCCGGATATCGATTTTCACACCCAGAACTTCGCGAATAAGTTATAAACACCGCACTGAACAGGCGGCCGTAAATTCTTCCAACCTTGACGTTAACGATCTGGAAGTATTGACGCAATTTTCTTAGCCTCTACCGCTAAAGACACTCGCCAATAAGAAATTCAAAAACCAACACTCGAAAATACCAACTGCCTAATGTTAGTTACACTACGTCTACCGCAGTACTAGGTCTTCCAAACTAGTCAACTAAATCCACTCACACTAAAAACCACACCTCAAGATGTCTTTTTCCACCAATGTCACACTTGATATTATATTTCCTACCCTGCAGATCATGCAAATCTTACCCTCTTATAATATCATTATTACACATCGATGGTAGAACCAAAAATAAACTTTGGGAATAATTATTATATTGCTATAATAAGCTAGTTCGGCATATTCGATCTTTAACCGACTCCAAATGCTGAAGATTTTACTCGCTTAGTGACGCGTTTAATTAAAATACACGTTTTCAAATAACGTATTTCATTAACATTCGCGTTCTCTAAATAATTTATTCTTTTCCCTAAATCTCGCCGGGGCCCCACGTTGGGTGCCAATTTATTACCGAATCTTACCTGTCTCAGTCGAAAACCCTTCATCCCCCAACTGGGATGCAAGGGCGGCAGTTTTCGGGAGGCTAATGCTTGCGGAAAAGGTCGCGGGCGGGCGCCACTCGCTTCGTTACCGAAACCTGCCTCAATGCCGTCGCTTCGAAGCGAGAAGGCCGCGACGGCTGCCACTTCAACCAGCGAAAGAAGAAATTACACCAGCGTTACAATATTTCACAACTATATTGAATCAATCCGAAAACTCAAAGTATCACAAGTCTCTTTCGCCGGCGCCGCGTTACCCTATCATTAATCTTCACAAATTCAGCTACA
The DNA here is from genome assembly GCA_963978885.1 of Nemotelus pantherinus. Classification (NCBI taxonomy): domain Eukaryota; kingdom Metazoa; phylum Arthropoda; class Insecta; order Diptera; family Stratiomyidae; genus Nemotelus; species Nemotelus pantherinus. The sequence continues at coordinate 129,030,354 of OZ022263.1, forward strand.
CTAATTCGTACTAAATTACTTACATCTATGGTACTAATTAAATACCTGGAACTATCTCCGGTCGTTGCGTCTACTTCGTTGCTATTGCTTCTCGAAAATGGGGACTCCCTGCGTAGCCGCCTCTACTGCTGATTCGCCCTCGCACTTTATGTTATTCGTTGTCGCTATCGATAACCTGCGATCCACTCTTAACCAATTTCGCCGCACACGCCGGTTTGAATTGTACCAAGAGCCGCCAAATTCCGTCTGAACATATTTATCGTACTTTTCGATCCAAAAATCGTCTCGCAGCTAATTCCCGTGTGTAACTTTTCACCCACTAGCTTCGCCGAATCTCTCCCAACGTCTCCTCTTACTCGTTCACAATATGTAAGATAGAATATGGTATTAATTTTCTGCACTGCTGCTGATGAAGACCTCTCCTTACCGTGGTCGCTGGCCAAATAGGACGATCCATCACCTGCCCAACTCCCACAGGGCCTCGCTTAGCTATTGTAGTTCCCGCTTCTCCGGTATCTGAAATTCCGTTGCCGCCAAAGTACTATTGGGAATATGCAGGCGGGTGCATTGGCCCATTGCACTTGTTGCACGCGCCTTGGAAAAGTTCATTTTCCTGCAGTTATGGTTGTCGGAACGCACCCTTTTCATTTGCCGCTTGACATTTCCCGTGTTTACCTTTCAACTTGACTTGTATTTAGGGCCGTGTTGTTTTTATTTACGAAAAACTCTGCCGCGGATCCGTTGGAATTTACGGACCTATCGTCCTGGACCAACTGTGGCTCTACAAGCACGAGCTGGGATCGAGGCAAATTAAATCGCATCAGCTACTGCTTCTATATTGTCAGTCGTTGTACATGTCGTCCACAAGGAAGTCCATTCGTCGGTAATGCCTTGTTGACCAGTAGTCCTTAGAATGGCGAGCCATAACAATTATCGCTCCCATGATTATCGGGACAGCAAAAATGATGGACACTACCGAAATGAAATAGTCTCGATGCATCGGTGGCATGACAACATCCATTGAAGGCCCAGCAATTGAATTGCAAGCCACTCTTCGGAGTGATCATGGGGTTTGTCTCGGGTAGCATTGGCAATGGAGGGATCATCCTCAATACTGTAGGTAATTGTATGTTTCTTTGGCTTTGGGTTTGTTGTTGTTGTCGTCATAGTAGTAGTGGTGGTGGTTGTTGGGGTCGTCGTTGTTGACGTAGTGGATTTGGTGGTGCTCGTGGGTGCTGCAGTCTGAACAGGAGCGACATTTGTTGGAGATGTAGTTACATTCAAAGACTTAGTTTGAGATGATGGATTAGAATTAGTCGGTTGGGGATGGCTGTCGGCTGCCGTGATGATAATTTCCGCTTGTCCCCTTAGCTACGCTATGGGTTGCTCGCTTCTGGGTCAGATAATTGTCCATCGTCTAATGTAAATCGACGGCGATAACTTGGCTTGCGGGGAGCGCTCGTCTTCATCACAGGGAAGTTCAAGTTCGTCGTGACCCAATGACCATTACAATTACAATTTTTATTACAATTCATTCAATTCAATTATAATTACAATTTTTATTACAATTAATTAACATTACAAAAATTTTTTTTTCCATTGTACAATTTGTTTTGCCCTACGCACTGGCGTAACAAATTCCAGAGATTTTATCTGGGTCAGCCTTTAGGATTCCATCACTAACCGCATATCCAAGATACTGGATCTCTCGCTGCACGAACTTACTCTTCTCGACGTTAATGATCAATTTAGCTGCGTGAAGCAACTGCGCCACCTTAGAAAGTAAATCCATATGTTCATCAAAAGAAGAGCTAGTAACGAGCAGATCATCGAGATAGACAAACACCTTGTCATGTAGCTTGTGAGAAATCACTTTGTGCATTAGTCTACACATGGTCTGAGGAGCATTGCACAGACCAAACGGCATCACGGTAAAATTGTATAATGGGCGACCAGGAACAGTAAAAGCGGTCTTCTCCATAGATTCTACATCCAACGGTATCTGCCAAAAGGCATCTTTGAGGTCCAAACTCGTTATGAATTTAGTGGACTGCAGACGTGCCAATAAGCCTTCAATAAGAGGCAGTGGATAGGCATCCTTCAAGGTAACCTCATTCAGTTGTCTGGCATCTAGGCATAGGCGTACTTTGCCAGGCTTCCACACGAGTGTGACCGGTGAACTCCAAGCGCTTTTACTTTCCTCGATGACTCCTAAGGACAGCATTTGATCCAGCTCGTCATACATCAGTTTCTGAATGACCGGGGACACCGAATAACGTCGCTGTTTAATTGGTTTAGTGGAACCGGTGTCAATGTGATGGGATACTAGAGTAGTTTTACCCAAGCCATTAATGTTGTACGAGGAAAACTGATGCATAACGCCCTGCAATCGGGACTGCTCCTCAGGACACAGAGTGTGAAACGACGGGTTTGGGACTTCGGAGAGGGATGCAACCATCAGCTGCTGAGTTGGTGAAATTTTGAACGCGTCCCAGAAATCCATTCCAAGATAAACTGGGTTGGTCAAAGATGGAACGACCAAAAACTTGATCATACGCGATTGTGAGTTGAATCTCACCAGAGTCTCAACATATCCGAGCACAGAAGCCCTATGACCTGACGCCGTCCGAACATCTGTCTGCATGGTATGAATGTACAGCTTAAGTTCCGCAATCAAGTCTAAAGCTTCTGCTCCCAGAATGCTGACGCTTGCCCCGCTATCCAAGAACCCTTGAAGTTCTCGTCCTTTGATGGTTATTATAGCAAAAAGACGGTTCTCCCCATGCGGTGTCAGTATGGTGTCGACACACGCCTTGCGAAGCCATCGTCTATTAGCAAAATATTTCTATGCCCGATGAAAACGCGAAGTCGAGCGCCTGTGGACCGATCGAGGACAATCAAATTCAAAAATCATAGGATGTTGCGAATCGAATGAAAATTTAGGGGGGTTTCTAAATTCATAGGGGTCTAACGGGTTCGATGAAATTCTGGGTCTACGTTGGTCGCCGCATCTGTCATTTCTGGTCTGGATGGTGGACGAAGGAGAGGAATACGTCGCGTCCCCATATTCGGCGTACTCTGCCACCCATTTCCCGACTGACAACGCGGACAATGTGGTTTTAGAACATTTGGCGTACCACACCCGAAACAAAAAACTCCCCGAACTGGCTTATTACAATCCATAAAAGAATGACCGAGGTCCTTACAGTTCCAGCAAACTCTGTAGTCTGATTGTTCACCGGAAACTTGATTATGCGATACATTTTCAACCGGTTTTGCTAACTGTCTTACTTTATGGACCTTATGAATCACTGGGAGTTCAGTTTGAATATTCGATGAAGTATATTGGGGCCTGGCAGTCAAATGATCAAATCTAGTATGTGAAGCCCTAGTTAAACATGGTATATTCTCGTTATTATTTTCTTCTTTATAATCTAACTCCTGTACTTGTCTAGATCTGCGAGTGTCTTCCCTATCCGCATCCATACCTAACAAAGACCACTCAGCTTCTATACGACAACAACGACGTACCATCTCTCGAGTGTTCCGGAACTCCACGCCTGCTAAATGTGCCCGCAATCGATGTGACATGTTGCGAAAAACGATGCATTGGAAATCTGCCTCAGTTAATGGCACTACTAATTGCAGTGACAAATTTTCTAAAGCGTCATAGAAATCCTGAAATTTCTCGCACGAGTTAATTTACCTGCTTCACCTATACTTTATAAAGAATAAAATACTTGGTTAACAAATAAATGATTCCTTTATTTATAGCTCTTTAGTCCATGACAGATACTATAGTAGAAGTAACAATCATGGTACAACTAAGAATTAGGAATGCCGCTACAATGCTCGTATGCAGTATTTATATCTTTTCCTTATCGTCTATTCTTATCTTCATACCATGAGTTCATATGCGTTATCATATTTACGCTTGCATGGGCTCATGTTCACATTATCGCTTATTCAATATTTCCATATTTAGATAATGTTACGATGTTGTTTACTTAGAATGCTATCATTGGCATTTTCTGCCATGTGCTTATCTTTATTTTCTCATGGATAAGAATGTTAGTCATTAACTTCCCTCGTTGTTAAAATAAAGTGTCCTCACTTTCAATGCCGTTATCTTTTAAAATTTGCAAGTATAATTTACGTTTTTCTTTTTCTAGTTTGATTCTTTTATATTCGTTATATCTCTTCAAGATTTTTACTAATAGAAATATTATAAGTGAAGTTACTATGGCTGTAGTGATCAATATTAGAGTGCTTTTTACTGGATTCTTTTGTATTGGTAATATAAATTTATTTAAGGACTGTACGTTTGAAAATTTTAGGTTTGACTCTGATTCAATTATTTCTAGGATTTCTACTTCGTTATGTTCAAAATTATGCAATGTTTCAAGTGCTCTTCTTTCATGATTTTCGTAAGTTTCATTATCTATTGTTACATTCTGGTCGAATTCAATTAGGTATTTTCCTATTTTTAACTCATTATTTAAAATATGTTTTCCTGTGAGGAATATCGTTTTTGGGTTGAGTCTTACAAATTCTTTGTCATTCTCTTGTATGAGTTTACAATATGCTTTCTTATTTTCTAACATTGGAATAGTACAATTGTCATTTGTTTTCTTTACTTTACATATGCTTACATTCAAATAATTCTTACAATTTTCTAAAGCAATATAATTTGTTTCATTTTTTCCAATGTATGGATACATTACATATTTTCCATAGTTATGTGCGATTGTTATAATTTCGTAAAATTGTATTCGATTTTCGATTACAGGGTATTTATATGTGAATATTATGTTCTCGTGAACTCTCATAACATAGATGTTTGAATACTCTAAGACATTAATTATGGGTACTCGAATTTTTTCACTTTTTACTAATGTTCGAAGAAGAACATTAGTATTAAAATCACTTTGGCCAAAAATTCATATTTCTATATATATATATATATATATATATATATATCATCAAAAAATTTCAGTGAAAAAATCTCAGGAACGCGCCATCCGATTAAACTGAAATTTTCAGGACACATTGGTGTATATGCAGAATAGTGCCAGGTCTCAGAAAAAGTTAAAAACTTTTAACCCTTTGGCGCCAGCGGCCATTTAAGTGATATTTTTCATATACCTATTATTCCGTACACAAATAAGTTTTGCAAAAATAAAGTTGATAAAATAAATTTTGAACGTGTTTTACATGTGAATCGGATAATGTGTTGGAATTTTTTTAACCCTATGTGTGCGCTGGGTGCCTTAAAAGAGAACGGGAAAACTTGAAAATTTTTAAATTGTGATAACTTTTGACAGAGGTATTCAATCATTACGAAATTTTCAAAACATATTGGTATTATTTAGTTGTAGATTTGTGTAGCTTTAAATGAGCGTGCTAGCAACCCTGTTGCTAGGGCAGGCACTGAAAGTGAAAACCTCCAAATCATCGTCTCTCTTGAAAAAATGCCGCTTCTTCAAAATAAAGCCACTCATATGTAAATTTTGTGCCTTGTTTACATAGGCAAAAAATAAAATTTGATATGGTATAACGGGCACGCCTGGTCACCCTTGTCCAAGTTACCTATATTTTTAGCATCAAAAACTTCTGTTCACGGAAACTCACGATCCAATGAGCAGAATTAATTGAAACTTGCAGACTGTATTGGTCTTTAATAGGACCAGGTCTGATAGAAGTGATTTTGAAATGCGGGTGATTCTGTGCCAGTGGTGCCATCTTGAAAAATCACTAAAAAAGATAACTGCTTTTAGCCCTATAAATTCTGATTGAATCGTTCGATTTTGACGAAATTCACACAATAGCTGCACCTTACTTCAAACCACGTTTGGTAAAAATTTGGTTGAAAACTTCGGTTGGAGCTGCCAGCTATGATAATTTTGGTGCCTTAAATTTGAAAAAATAAAAATTTGGAAGTGAAAACATTCAAATCATCGAATATCCTAAAAATGTCCGTTTCTTACAATAAAACCAATATGTGTACAAATCTTATGCTTTGCCTACACGTTCAAAGTAAAACTTTGGAAATTTCATATCGGACAAGAACGGTAACCCTCTCCCAGTTAACCTATATTTTTAGCATCAAAAACTTCTGTTCACGGGAACTCACGAACCAATTATCAGATACAACTGAAATTTACAGAATGCATTGGACTTAAATAGGACCAGGTCTGATAGAAGCGATTTTGAATGTTAGGCAACTCTGTTCCAGTGGTGCCATCTTGAAAAATTACAAAGAAAAAAAACTGTTTTTTGCCCTATGAAATGTGAATTAGTTACCAGATTTTCATGAAATTGACACAGTAGCTGCACCCTACTTTAAACTCTGTTTGATAGAAATTTGGTATAAAAATTCGATTAGTGCTGCCAGCTATGGTAATTTTTGTGTCTTTGTTTTTGAAAATTCTCTCAGGAAAATAAAACTTTTTGCCCTATAACTTCCAGTGCAGTCATGAAATCAATACGAATTTCATACAATTAATGGGAACTATTATAAACATTATTCAGGCCAAATTTGGTAAAAAAGCCACTATAGGGTTGCAAGCTATTGTTGGTTTTATGTTTGTTTGCAATATCTTTATTAAACCGTTTTATCGTAGAATTTTCAATTGTTAATGATATTGTAGTGACAATAAACAGCAAATATTAAGCTTTCGATTATTTGAAAAAACTCGCTGCAGGCAACCCTAAATATCTTAATACTCCTATAACTTCGAATGTAACATAACAACGTGAAGCAGATGTGATATATTCTTGGCTTTAATACTGGCGAACGGTTGCCAGCACGAGTCGGTTGTGCTACTTTTGTATCAATAAATGCTTACAGTTAGTATTCATGCCGGAAACATTTACAATGAAAATAAATAACCGATGTTTCAATTCCCAAAGTTCTGCAAAATTTTCGGATCGCAGCCCCAAACACCAACTTCAGTTACAGTGGTGCAGGCACTGAGCACTTTGTTCATTGTTGTTATATGAGATGCTGCTTTCAAAATTTTGTGACATAAACAACTGATAACGAATATAAATTACCCGTGTTTTGCTCTCATAAACGTTGAAATTCATGCCAGTGGTAATATCTGAAACCTTCTACTATAATGCATTCTTGAGACCAAAGTAAAACGTGGCATTTGAAACAGTTTGGCCGTAATAAGCAGCTCATGTGGTAGAATATGCACTCAAAACCTTCACGATTCTTCTACTGTTCTTTGAACATTAGTGTTTCTAGCGGTTCAGGTGCGCTAGAGTTTTTATTATTTTTTTTATTTCTTTAATTTTGAGTATGGACGATAATACAATATTGTTCTTGGCAAGATTAATGGCTTCCATCACAATCTGTAAATTCAGGTATATTTCGTTTAAAAGGAATGAGTAATGGGCTGAAGTTTCTTGAATTTCTGACAATCGTTTATTAAAGTTTGAATTTATGGCTTTTTGTTGTTCGTTATTCGTGATCAATTGGTTCAATGCTCCTTTTATTTCTAATAGATCATTGTTGTCAGGGTTTCCTGTGATGAACTTTATAATAGTCCCTAAGAAGTCTATAGAACGTTTCTGTCTATGTTCGTCTAATTGTTCAAGTAAAGTTTCAATTCTTTCTATGGTATGTATGTCTATACTATCAGGTTTGTTCCTTTCCTTAATTTGCTCTAATGCAATTTTATATTGGGATAATTCTACTATAAGGAATAAGAGTTTAGTTTCTTGGAACGTATATGCGTGGTCTCCTTGTATTAGGATAAAGTTTTTGTTTCCTACGTTAGTTACATTGAGTGTCTGTACTTTGTATATTACTAGTGTTAGCATTATCCATTTGGTTGTTTCCATTTTGTTTTGTGGTATGGTTCCGTAAATTATCCTTATGGATGATCTTCCCCGTGGTAGTGAGAATCGTGTCCCCACGGTCTTCTTGTATTATATATTTAATGAATCTTTTACTGGCCTTGTTGCGTTGGTTGTTCCGTGCATACACTATGTCGTTCGGCTGAAAGGATTTATAAGATCTATGTTTATTCTCATGCCGTATCATATTCTCTTGTGATGATTTCAATATTTCAGATATATTTGCATATTTATCATGATTAAAGTGGACATCTATAGGTTTCTGTTTTATAACTGAGTGGACAGTATTATTATATTCGTGGATTGCATTATAGATTTCATCTCGTGGGTTTGTTTTATTTTGGATACTAAGAAGTCTTGTAAGTTCGATGATAGTTGAATGTACTCGTTCGATCGAAGCGTTTGTGGTGGAATGTTGTACCGGTGTTAAGTAATGTTCAATATTTAAATTTTGTAGTATATTCTTGGTGGTACTACTTGTAAATATGCTTTCATTAACCGTAGTGAGGTGTGTTATTTTAGGAAATATTGTTCGAAATATCTGATTTAAATGTTCGGGGATATTTAGTTTGTTGGGTATAAAATGAAAGTACGTATATTTAGAGAATCTGTCGATGCAGGATATATATGTTTGATTATTCATATGGAAAATGTCTGCTTGGATATGTCTGGTTTTAGTGGTAAAGGAGTTCTTCCTAGTATATGTTTCTTCGGGTGGCGTTCATATTTGTTTATATGACAATTTTCACAATTTTTTGCATATAGATGAGCTTGTTTCTTCATTTCTGGCCAAAAGTGTTTCGCTTGGAGTTCAATTATATTATTTTTCATGTTGCGATGTGCTCTATCGTGTGTTTTTCGTATAAGGTATGCTTGTTTTCCTTCATCTGTTTCGTCGATGAGATATTTCTGTGAGAATACTTTCTTATATGTGGTGTAATTCTGATATATTGGGTCTTTTACTTTGTGCCATGTTTCGAGATCTGTATGAAATACGGTTTTTGTTTTCGGATTTAGTATCGTTTTTAATTGTCGTAACACATAATTTATTGATGCAAATGTGATTTCCCATTGGGTATATCCTCGGAATGGTTGAGTTAGCTTTACATTTTCATTACTTCCTTCTCTTAATATTATTCGATTTTTAAATGTATTCGTTGCCTTTGATGTGGTTTTTATATGTTCCGTACCAGAGCTTTCTTCTGAGTGTATACTGTGATCAGTTGAGTTATTTACTTCTTGTCTTGATAATGCATCTGCTACTACATTTTGGTTTCCTGGCTTATATACGAGTTTTGCGCCATATTCCTCTATGAGGTTTTTCCATCGCTTTAATTTCGTATTTGGGTTCTTGCTTGATATGGAATATATCAAAGATTGGTGATCCGTATAGATCGTTAAATCTGCAATGCCGTATAGGTGATTGCGCAATTTTTGTAGAGACCAAACTATAGCTAGTAGTTCTTTTTCGTTAGTCGAGTAGTTTTGCTCTGTTTTGCTCAAAGTTCGTGATATAAAGGTTATAGGTTTCCGTTCTTGGCTTAACACTGCTCCTATTGCAATGTTGCTTGCATCCGTTGTTAATTCGAATGGTTTCGAATAATCAGGTTGGTATAACTCTATTTGTTCTCGTAGTTTGCTTTTTAATTCTTCGAAAGTTTCTATGGCTACTTTATCTAGTTTTATTATAGCATTTTTACTTTTATTTTTCCCTATTGTTGCGTTTTCTCCTTGAAGATGGATAGTCAGTGGTTTAGCTATTTGGGCAAAGTTTCTTATGAATTTGCGGTAATATGATGCTAATCCAAGGAATCCTCTTAATGCTTTTAGGTTTGTAGGTACTGGGTATTCGTTTATTGTTTCTATCTTTGCTGGGTCAACAGTTATTTTATTATGTCGTATTATGTGACCTAGATATTCGACTTCGGATTTAAAGAAATGAGACTTTTCTGCGGATAACTTCATGTTGGCTTTCTTTAATGCGTTTATAATTATTTCGATATGTTTAATATGTTCTTCGGGTGAGGAAGAGTATATTAATACATCGTCGATGTAAATATAAGCAAACTTGCCTATGAATGGTCGCAATATGTCATCAACACATCTTTGGAATATCGAAGGTGCGTTTTTCAATCCAGAGGGCATTCTTACGAATTCATATTTAGCTCCATTTATTGAAAAAGCAGTTTTCTCAATGTCTTCCTTTTTTGTCTTAATCTGATGAAATCCTGACTCGAGGTCGAGCGTCGAAAAGACTTTTGCTCTCCCTAGATTTGGTTTTGTCATATTGACATCTGGGATAGGATATCTGTCCGTAATAGTATTAGAATTCAACTTTTGGAAGTCTATCACTAGTCGCTTTTTAGGGTTACCTTTATCGTCGGTACCTTTCTTTGGTACGATCCAGACCGGAGAGTTATAAGGTGATTTACTTGGCCTTATAATTCCATTCTGTAATAGTTTATTTATTTCCTCGTTGACAAATTCATTGTTATTATACGGGTAAGGATATTGCTTTGTCCAGATAGGGTTATTGTCTTTCGTGCGTATAGTTGCCTCTATAGTCGTCGTCAAGGGTAAGGTTTCGTTATACGAATTATTTCTCATAATTTCCCTAATTTTATTTGTATAAGTTTCATCATGAATTGTAAAATTTATTTCTTGGGAGTCTATTGAATTCTTATTTGTAAAGATCTTTAGGTTAAAATTTGCTAAGTCGAAGGTTATTCGTAACTTTGATAAACCATCAAATCCTAATATACCATCGTATTCTTTTAATGCATTTAATTCATAGAATGTGACGTCATCACCTAAAATATTTATTATTCTTTTATAGAAGATTTTTGAAGTCCCATGCATTGTCTTAGTTACAATGGGTACATCTAATTTTACATTTTTTCCTAATTTTATGTTTGGATTTATATAATTATTAGTACTTCCTGAGTCTAATAATATGAAAATTTCTTATGGCTTACTATCCGATCGCGTCTTTAATTTAAGGTGTGGTAAGCCTTTCAAAATTCTAAAAATTTACTTCCGTCAATTTCTTCGCGTTCATCTGGGATATTGTTTATTAATGACTCAGTATTGTTACGATTTGTTTCATTCATTCGATGCATTTTTTGCGGGTGTCTGAATTTCTGTGAGGACATTTCTCTTTCTCGTTTTAGGTTGTTATTATTATTATGAAATTGATTGTTTCTGTTATTGAAATTATTATTATTTCTTCTGAAGTGATTTGATGAATCTATTTCCATCGGTTCGGGTCGTTGTTCATTGTTATTGAAAGGATTTCTGTTTGGCTGGAAATCATTTCTTCTATTTATCAGTGGGTTGTAATGTCTGTGATGCTGCTGAAACGGTATATGACGTGGTCGATATCCTGTATGGAAATGATTATCGAGTCCATGGACTTGCGTGTCATGGAACATCGTTTGGGCGGCTGCATACGCTTCACTCAGTGTTCTAGGATTTTGTCCATAGAGCATGTTCCTGGTGGCTATGCTGTTTAGGCCTGCGATAAACGTTCGAATGGCTTTTGATTCCATTTCGGTCGTTAGAGCCTTAATTGCATCTTCATTGTGATACGTCATTTCGACTTTAGCTATTACAAGATTTAATTGTAAGTTTATTTTGTTGTGGAACGCTTCAAGCGTTTGTGCGCCTTGTCGTAGAACAGACATACGGATGGGTCGAGCGAATGAGGGAAAAACTAGGAAAGAATCCAGACCGGTTCCCGAATTGGTAGATTAGGGATGGCCATGTGTGGAAACATGCGGGAACGCGTTATCTAGGGCTCTAGGAAGGGAGGGCGTGGAAAAGGGTGGTTTCGGATGCAGAAACACCAGGGGTGTTAAAACAGTGCCATGACGAACCGACTGCGGGTCATAAATAAATAAATAAATAAAGATGGCTGCAGATGTACGTAAATACGTACAAAAGTGTAAGGTGTGCCAGTCTGTGAAGGTGGAGCGGAGATCTCCGATAGGTCAAATGTTGTCAAGGGTGGGGGAGGCTAAATCACCCTGGGAAACAATTTGCGTCGATCTGGTGGGACCCCTGCCGCGATCCACGCAAGGTCATGCATATATTCTGACGGTGGTGGGCTATGCCACTAAATTCCCTCTAATATTTTCGCTGAGAAAGGCAACGGGTATCGCCGTGGTTCGCACTTTGGAGGAAAACGTATTATTCTTATTTGGAGTTCCAAGAACGATCGTGTGTGATAACGGGGTCCAATTCCGTTCAAAAGAATTAGCAAAGATGGCGGAGACGCATGGGATAAGGTTGGAATTCACCGTGCTTTATCACCCACAGGCGAATCCCGCAGAGCGTGTTAATCAAAATATTAAGCGGTTGCTACGGTCGTACGCGTCAGAGAACCATAGGAAATGGGACGTGGAATTACCAAAAATTGGCTGCGCTCTGAGAACCTGCATCCATGAGACCATGAAAGTTACGCCATACTCTCTGAATTTTGGAAGGGAAATGGTGATTCATCCTGGAATTTTCAACAGCCAAGAGGCAAGCGGCAATGTGGAGACGGACGAAAATGGGGCTCGGAAGGCAGAAAGGCTGAAATTGGTTCTGAAAGAGGTGCAAGAGCGATTGAGAAAAGCGGCGGGTAAAGCGAAGTCAAGGTACGATCTCCGCTGACGAGATGAGAAGTTCCTACCGCAAGATCTGGTGTGGTGGCGTAATTTCGTTCTATCTGATGCAGCGAAATTTTTTTCAGCCAAATTAGCACCGGAATATGTGGGGCCCTTTACGGTGTGGAAGCAAGTGTCTGGTTGGACCTATGAGTTGGAAGACTCTAATGGGAAAAGTATGGGGGTATGGCACTCCAAAGACCTGAAACGATATGTGGCGTAAATGGTCGACACCCGAATAAATCACTGAAATTAGAAGATGGAATCGTCTTGGCAGAACTGAAGAATATAATGGTAGGAATTAGTTGTAGCCGAGATGGGAAACAGGGCAACAATCTGAATTAGAAAAATCAGGGGGTGGGTAGACAGACAGTAGCTGAATAAAAACCAAAGTAATGGCAGGACTTAAGGAACGACTAAAATTTTTACCATGTATAAGCACAGTAATAGTCGATCGGAAAATGGAAGAGCATACTCGTAAATACTAAGGTGGTGGGATTTATTAATGACACTCTATTATAACGTGGTGGAGGTGAAATGTAATTGAATAAGATTGAATTTGGAATAAATAGGAAGATATTCTCTAACATAACGTGTTGGAGGTTAAATTTAATTCCATTGGTAGGATTAGAACAATAGTAAGCATCTACTTTATATAGTTCGTAAAAGAAAGATGTTACCCTTCAAGCGATGGTGTATTTAAGCCAATTTCGGCAGAACGATGGATGCCACTAATTCTTTGTGGTCTGTTTGTACGTGTTCTTTCCAGTCAGCTGTGCGTTTGTTTTTGGTTGTTTTTACTAATGTTCGAAGAACAATAGTATTAAACTCGTTTCGCCGAAAATTCATATTTCTTTATATATATATATATATATATATATATATATATATATATATATATATATATATATATATATATATATATATATATATATATATATATATATATATATATATATATATATATATATATATATATATACCTATATTATATATATATATATATATATATATATATATATATATATATATATATATATATATATATATATATATATATATATATATCAGCAAAATGATTTTCCGAGATAATCTCTGGAGTGGCCCATTCGATTGAGCTGAAACTTTCGGAGAACGTAGATGTATTTAGTAGGTAGGTTCACAACTTTCTTAAATTCAGATATCCTAAACCTTTTGGCAGCGGCGAGCGTTTTAGTGAATTTTGAGGTACTCCTATATTTCCAAGCAGTGTAAATTTTCGTTGAAAAAAAGTATTGGGAATGAAAATTAATTATGTTCTTAGCTTGTTTATGATTAAGAATTGAAATTTTTGAGCCGTGTGTGGGTGCTAAGTGCCTAAAAGTAGGCAAGGATTTTTTTTCAAATTTTGATTTGTCATTACTTGTGATCGAAACATTGCATCATCGTGAAAATTGCAGAGCCTATTGATGTTGACTAGGACTTAGCATATATGGGTTTTCAAGGTTGCACGGGTAACACTCTAGCTACGGCAGGATCCTGAAAAAAAAATCCTTCAAATCACTGACCCTCCTCAAAAATTTTTGATTTTTGGCAAAAGTTTCAAATCATTGATAAATTTTGACCTTTGTCCATCATGTCAAAATGAAATTTTGAAAATTCCGATTTGCACAAGAACGGCAACCCATCACCAAATTACCTCTATTTTCAGCACTCGAAAGTTCTGTTCACGAGAGCTGACGACCGGATTATCCGATCATGATGAAATTCACAGGACATGTTGGTATTAGCTAGGACCAGGTCTGATAGAAGTGATTTTGAAATGCGGGCAACCCTGTGACAGTGGTACCATCTTGAAAAATCACTGAGAAAAAAACAGCTTTTTGGCCTATAACTTCCGATTCAGCCATCAGATTTTAACAAAACTCACACAGTACTTGAACCTTACTCTATGTAATATTTGGTAAAAATTTGGTTGAAAAATTAGAATAGGGCTGCCAGCTATGGTGATTTTTGTCTCATAAATCTTGCAAATTTGCTCAGCAAAATAAAGCTTTTTCCCCTATAGCTTCCGGTCCAGTGCAGAAATCAAAACGAAGTTCATGCAGTAAATGGACCTTAATGTGAAGTTAATGTCGTAGGAATGTCGTACAAAAATCATGAAAGGGCTGCCAGCTATGACCATTTTTGTAATTTTGTGGAATTTCTTGACTGAGCGATTATGTCATTAGATTTGCAAATGGGAATAATCCTGCAATGAAAATTAACAACAAATATTAACGTTTTAAAAATTTGAAAAGTTTTGAGGGTGGCAACCCTAAAATTCTTTTCACCCGTATAGCTTCCAGCGCAGTGATTCAATCGAAACGAAATTTACTGGTTGGGTTTAACCTAACGTGAAGCAGATTTGGTGTATATTTTGCTCTGCTGCTGACACAGGGTAACCAGTATTAGCCATTTTCATAAATATTGCACCAACAGATGCTTGAAATTACATACTCATATGCAAAGCATTTGCGATAAAAATAAGAAACCAATTTTTAAATTTTCCGAGTTTTGAACATTTTTCGGATGGCAGCCTCAAACAACGTTTAACCGCTGAAACTTTCGATGAAATTCTCCGATGAGAACGAAATTCAAAGAATAAGTTGATTTAAGTATGAGCTTGTTATGGTAAACTTATTGCTGCTTCATTGGGAAAGTGTTGCCAGCACTGAACATTTTCATCATTTGTGTTATAGTTGAGTTTTGTTGCATGAGATAAGGAATGGTTGGTATGATTCTACAAAAAAGTGTATTACGTCTTTCCAAATTTTTTGGTCACTCAAAGACAATTTCTTCGAAAATTAGTTTTCTAGCGGTTCAAGTGCGCTAGAGTTTTTTTTTCCTCTTCTTCCTTTTCTTAACTTTTCTTCTTCCATTCGGCAAGATCCTAAAACATTTAGAGCATGTATCAGTCAGGGTCTGAACAAAAAGAAAAGGAAAGGAGAAAACGGAGCAGCACAGGGAAAGAGGCTGCATGTATGATAAAACGAGGAAAAAATAGTGTATGTAAAAATGGCAGGAGTGTAAGTGTTCGTGTGTTGTCGATGGAAATAGTTGTGAATTACAATCGAAGGTAGAACATAAGGCTAACGCGCATAAAATATGGAGCTCTAATCTGATCGGCGATGCAAAGACTATGTTCCCAAATTCACTAACGAACGTAGATTGATTAGCGCGGATAATGACGAGAATCACTTCGTAATTCTCTGGGGAAGGGGGAAATATTACGCCAGTGCGAAAGGCAAATCAAATTGTACAATGGAAAAAAAATTTTTTTTCGTAATGTTAATTAATTGTAATAAAAATTGTAATTATAATTGAATCGAATGAATTGTAATAAAAATTGTAATTGTAATGGTCATTGGGTCACGACGAACTTGGACTCCCCTGTGATGAAGACGAGCGTTCCCCGCCAAGCCAAGTTATCGCCGTCAATTTACATTAGACGATGGACGATTATCTGACCCAGAAGCGAGCAACCCATAGCGTAGCTAAGGGGCCAAGCGGAAATTATCATCACGGCAGCCGACAGCCATCCCCAACCGACTAATTCTAATCCATCATCTCAAACTAAGTCTTTGAATGTAACTACATCTCCAACAAATGTCACTCCTGCTCAGACTGCAGCACCCACGAGCACCACCAAATCCACTATGTCAACAACGACGACCCCAACAACCACCACCACTACAACTATGACGGCAACAACAACAAACCCTAAGCCAAAGAAACATACAATTACCTACAGTATTGAGGATGATCCCTCCATTGCCAGTGCTACCCGGGACAAACCCGATGGTCACTCCGAAGAGTGGTTTGCAATTCAATTGCTGAGCCTTCAATGGATGTTGTCATGCCACCGATGCATCGAGACTATTTCATTTCGGTAGTGTCCATCATTTTTGCTGTCCCGATAATCATGGGAGCGATAATCGTTATGGCTCGCCATTCTAACGACTACTGGTCAACAAGGCACTACCGACGAATGGACTTCCTTGTGGACGACATGTACAACGACTGACAATATAGAAGCAGTAGCTGATGCGATTTAATTTGCCTCGATCCCAGCTCGTGCTTGTAGAGCCACAGTTGGTCCAGGACGATAGGTCCGTAAATTCCAACGGATCCGCGGCAGAGTTTTTCGTAAATAAAAACAACACGGCCCTAAATACAAGTCAAGTTGAAAGGTAAACACGGGAAATGTCAAGCGGCAAATGAAAAGGGTGCGTTCCGACAACCATAACTGCAGGAAAATGCACTTTTCGAAGGCGCGTGCAACAAGTGCAATGGGCCAATGCACCCGCCTGCATATTCCCAATAGTACTTTGGCGGCAACGGAATTTCAGATACCGGAGAAGCGGGAACTACAATAGCTAAGCGAGGCCCTGTGGGAGTTGGGCAGGTGATGGATCGTCCTATTTGGCCAGCGACCACGGTAAGGAGAGGTCTTCATCAGCAGCAGTGCAGAAAATTAATACCATATTCTATCTTACATATTGTGAACGAGTAAGAGGAGACGTTGGGAGAGATTCGGCGAAGCTAGTGGGTGAAAAGTTACACACGGGAATTAGCTGCGAGACGATTTTTGGATCGAAAAGTACGATAAATATGTTCAGACGGAATTTGGCGGCTCTTGGTACAATTCGAACCGGCGTGTGCGGCGAAAATGGTTAAGAGTGGATCGCAGGTTATCGATAGCGACAACGAATATCATAAAGTGCGAGGGCGAATCAGCAGTAGAGGCGGCTATGCGGGGAGTCAATATTTTCGTGAAGCAATAGCAACGAAGTAGACGCAACGAAACGAACTCGACCGGAGATAGTTCCAGGTATTTAATTAGTAACATAGATGTAAGTAATTTAGTACGAATTAGTGTAGCTGAATTTGTGAAGATTAATGATAGGGTAACGCGGCGCCGGCGATAGAGACTTGTGATACTTTGAGTTTTCGGATTGATTCAATATAGTTGTGAAATATTGTAACGCTGGTGTAATTTCTTCTTTCGCTGGTTGAAGTGGCAGCCGTCGCGGCCTTCTCGCTTCAAAGCGACGGCATTGAGGCAGGTTTCGGTAACGAAGCGAGTGGCGCCCGCCCGCGACCTTTTTCGCGAGCATTAGCCTCCCGAAAACTGCCGCCCTTGCATCCCAATTGGGGGATGAAGGGTTTTCGACCGAGACAGGTAAGATTCGGTAATAAATTGTGGGTTATCCTACACTAAAGTCTGCGAAAGAAGTCCGGCGATTCATGGGAATGGCTAATTGGTATCGGCGGTGTATCCCTAATTTTGCCGCAGTATCATTAGCCTTGACGGATCTGTTAGGGTAAGCGCTCGTTCCAGTGGACAGACGCTGCGAATAATGCTTTCTTGGAGATTAAAAGACTGTTAATTTCCGCACCACTGCAAGCTAATCCCGATTTTTCTCGAAAATTTTTTATTCAGTGTGATGCTAGTGCCACAGAAATCGGGAGCGTCCTGTTCCAAAAGGATGATGGTGGCGGAGAACACCTAATCGCGTTTATGTCTGTAAAGCTTAACGGTTTGCAGCGCAACTATAGTGTTACTGAACTGGAATGCTGCGGTGCCAAGCGTTAAGAGATTCAGAGCATACATCGAAGGGCTGCCCTTCACCATCATCATTGACCATGCTAGTCTTAACCGGCTCATGGGACAACAGGACCTTTCTGGTAGATTGGCTCGCTGGAGTTTGATGTTGCAGTCTTTTGATTTTACCATCGAGCATCAAAAAGGAACTCAAAATGTCGTTCCAGATGCATTGTCGAGAGTCTGTGGGTCGATCGAGACGGATCGGTGCGGAATTAGTCACTTGCCTGAACACAACAGAATTGCTAGAATATTGACTGATGCATCATTTCGAACAGCTGAGTATTTGGATCTCATATCCCAAATTGAGAAGAGCCCCGAGGTATACAAGAATATGCACGTTAGGGAGAGTCGTGTGTTCATCACAACCGGAACTCACAACGATTTGTGCACCGATATTCCAAAAACAAAGTTATGGGTCCGTGAGAGTGTGAGGAAACAGCTTATCATGCAAGCACATGATGACCCTCTGGGGTCTCATTGTGGGGTTCGGAAAATTTTAGAGCTGTTGCAACGTTACTATTATTGGCCACAGTTGAGGAAGGATGTTAAAGATTACATTGCCTCCTGTAGCATTTGCAAGCAGATCAAGCCTCCGAACCACACTATGAGGCCACCGATGGGAAATCAGCGGGAAACAAGTCGGCCATTGCAAAGGCTTTTCAGTGATTTCATGGGCCCATATCCGCGTTCGAAATACTCAGTTGTTTGTAGTGTTAGATCATTTTAGCAAATTTGTTTGGTTTAAGGCCCTCCCCAAAGCAACTTCAGAAGCAGTTATCAAGGTTTTTAGGGATGAAATCTTTCTAACCTATGGAGTTCCGGAGTTTATTCACTCGGATAATGGAGTGCAATTTGTTTCCAAAGCCTTCAAGACTTTTCTTCTTGAGCACGGGGTTCAGCACATTACCACACCTTTATATTCACCGCAAGCTAACGCATCGGAGAGTGCCAACCGATCTTTACTCAATGCCATTCGTGCCTACATCGGTGAGGACCACAGGACTTGGGATGAACTGTTGGTTGAGTCATGTGTCGCATTCCGTAATGTGGTACATGAGGCGACTGGCTTTTCACCCCATTTCCTTCTATTTGGTTTCCACCGGGTCCAGCATGGTAGCGAATATGAATTACTCCGAAATTTGCAAGCATTGGCGGATGGAGAAGTTGAACTATGCTCCCATACAGACAGGCTGTGGTGGATGCAAGAAAGGGTGAAACATAAATTGTCTGAGGCTCATGACAAGGGGGTCCGTGTGTATAGTCTCCAAAGTCGCGTTAAATATTTTGTTCCGGGTCAGTTTTCGGAGAACATAGATGTATGTAGTGGGTAGGTCCATGGTTTGCTTGAATTCAGATATTTATAAACTTTTGGCGGCGGCGGGCATTTTGATGCGTTTTCAGGTACTCCCATATTTCCAAGCAGTGTTAATTTTTGTAAAAACAACCGTACTAGGAATGAAAACTAAAAATGTTTTTAGTTTGCTTATGATAAAGAATTGACAATTTTTGGCTTTGTGTAGGCGCTAAGTGTTTAAAAGTAAGGAAAGATTTTTTTTCAAACTTCGATTTGTCATAACTTCAAAGATCAACAATGGAAAATCGTAGCTATGGTGCTAGCACATGATTGCCAGCACCAGACAATTTCGTAAATATTTCACCAACAGATGCTTCCATTTTGTATTCATAAGCAAAGCATTTACAATAAAATAAGCAACCAATGTTTAAATTTTCCGAGTTTTGGAAATTTTTCGGATGGCAGCCCCAGTCATAATTTAAACGTTGAAACTTTCGGTGATATCCTTGGATGAAAACGAAATTCAAAGGATGGATTGATTAAGCACGAGCATATTATGGAAGATTTATTGTTGCTGTGTTGGACAAATGTTTTTATCATTTGTGTTATAGGAAATGCTGTCGGAAAATGCTTTTTGTTCTTTTGAGTAAAAAATGGTTTAAATGATACTACGAAGAAGTGTATAAAGTCTTCACACAATTTTTAAATCCCTCAAAGATAATTTCTTCGAACATTAGTTTTCTAGCGGTTCTGATACAATAGACTTTTTACTCCTTGCTACGCTAACATCTTAAATTTAGTATTATCCCAATCATTGTAAAATATACCTGAATTCAAAATATTTTTCGGCTACGTGAACAGCATTGTGCGTTTTTTTTTAGCAAATCAACCAAACGTTCTAACCTTCTTTAACAAATATCTGATCGGCGTTTACCAGGCGTTTCGGAAACTCGGTGGCATTGTTATTCGCGTATAATATATGTTTTTTTTTCAATTCGAGGCTAGATTTGATGGATACTTTCAGCACTTTGTTAAACAATCCAAAAAGCTGGTGTTTTGGATTTCGCTTTCTCAGGCGGAAAGTCTGTGTCGAATAATTCTGTTTCTTTCTTCATACTTTCCCGGAAATTTTTGCAAAAACTGCTTTTCTTTATGCATTGTCACAAAGCAAACAAATCGATGTAAAAGCAGCGATGATAGAAAGTAATTTGTTTAAGTCTTGGATAAGTCTTCATTTTATGAATGAATTCACTTCAATTTGTGATTTAGATATTGATTCGAAGACTTATTATCGAAATCTTTTCATCGAAATTAAAGACAATTTTGGCAGCCATATTAAAAGCCGCTACAGCTCATTCGGTGGATTATCGTTTTTAAATTTACTGGGTAAGTCGAAATATGAATCATTTATGCAATCCTTTCCCGATGAAAAAATCTCTGCCTTAGTTCGAATGTTTCCTGCATTTTTTGAATTTGCTTCGTTGAAGAATAGTTGAAAGTTGTATACACTATTCAATTCTTAAACATATTGGATGTTTGCAAAGTATATACCCATTTAAAAAATGACATCTTAAAGGATGTATTTCCATAAGTTTTAACAATGTGTAAAGCTTTTCTAATACTTCCGGTCTCTGTTGCTTCCGTAGAAAGGTCGTTTTTGGCTTTAAAGAGGATACATATATATTTAAGAAATTTTCAAAATGAAGATAGGCTGCCGAATTCAGCACTTCTATCTATAGAAAAACAGTTGCTCCTAAATGTAAGAAATAACCCTAAATTTTACGAAAATGTGCTCGCACATTCGTAAGAAATAATCGAAGGATTGCTTTAGAGCATAAATAAATAAAGAATTGATACGTTATGTCAACGAATGACATTTTTAATTTTGGTTAATACTTATTAATGCCATTTAATTTCCATAAATTTTTTTCTAAAATTTATTTGAATGAATTGTATTACCTATTATACTTTTTCACTTTTATTTTTTCTGATATCATGTTCTGAAGACTGTGAACGGCTTTTTAAAGGCCACTTTTGTAAACCTTGAAATACTTTATTTAAATAAAGACAAATGGTTTCAACTACATTTAAAGTGTCCTTTTCAATACTGCTGTTGACTAATATGTGACTATCGCTTATTTAAGCTGGGGTCTCTTAACAGCAGCTCATTAAGTAAGTGCAAGTTCTAGGTATTTATGACATATTTCGTTATCTCACTTATTTGTCAGATTTTTACTAATGTTCGAAGAACATTAGTATTAATGTTCGAAGAACATTAGTATTAAAATCGATTCGGCCAAAAATTCATATTTCCATATATATATACACTACCGTGCAAAAGTATAAGGACATCATCTAAATAAGCGAGTTTTTGAGTTTGTGATTGTTTTTTATTGTGTTTAATAGCATTTTATGATTAAATCTTCTATACAAACTAGAAAATATACTATTTTGTTATGATTTATGTTCATTGAATGCAAATTTCGCATAAATTTTTATAAAAATACCGAAAATATCAAGACAAGTCATATCAGGTTTTTTTCATCAATGTGTCCACCTCGTGCTTTGATGATTGCAGCGCAAATTCTTGGAAGCCTTTCGACCAATTTTTGAAGTGTTTCAGTTGAGAGATTATTCCAAGTCACTTTAAGACTGTGGAAAAACTGTTTTTCACTGGTTACCTGCATGTTCTTCACCTGCCGGTCGAGCTCATCCCATAATAATTCGATCGGGTTGATGTCAGGGGATCGCGGCGGCCAATCCATGATTTCGAGCACACCTTTCTCTTCCTTGGACCGTAAATAGTTTATGCACAGACGGGAGATGTGCTTGGGGTCAATATCTTGTTGAAAGATAAATCCGTTGCCGATCAAACCAATGCCAGATGGAATGGCACTTCTTTGAATATTATTGTGATAGTGTTCCTTCCGCATTATTCCGTTGATTTTGACCAGTTCTCCAACACCTTCGTAGCCGAAACACCCCCAGACCATCGCGAAGCCTCCGCCATGTTAAACTGTTGGCGCAATACATTGGGGATTAAACCGCTCATCTTTATTTCGACAACCATACTGGCGCCGCCGGGATCCAAAAATCTCGAACTTTGATTCATCGATCCATAACACAGATTTCCACTGATCTACTGGCCAATCATTATATTTTCGAGCGAACAATAGTCTTTTCAGCTTGTTTTGTGACCGTAAAAGAGGTTTCTTCACAGCAACGCGACCAAAATAGCCCTTCTCTCGGTAACGACGTTTGACAGTATCCACCGAAATTGGGTTAGTCAGGGTTTCGTTGATTTCAGCACGATCATCTGGTTCTGTTTTGAACCGATTTTGCTTGTTTATGAATAAAATGTGTCGATCATCAGCTTGAGTTGTTTTTTTTGGTCGACCAGAGCGTGTTCGATTCATATTTGAGTTGGTTTCGGTGAACCGTTTCAACGTGGTTTCAACTCCACACTTTGAAACACCAACAATATTTGCAATTTCACGAATTATTTTACCCAATTTTCTCAAAATAAGTATTTGTGAACGTTTTTCAAATGAAATTTCCTTTTGTCGAGACATTATCAGCGATCACAGTCGGTTTTGCACGTGTAAACAATAACGGGAATGAATTTGACAGTTCTAATGCACACAAAGCACAGCAGAAGGCGCAAAGAACCGTTATTTTTTTGACAGGCACTCATATGATCCAGAGTAACTGTTTAAGACATTAGCGCCCTTATTTGAATAGTTTAAAATAAAATAATAGTTATTATATTTGAAATTACAGTGCAAAAATGATGCTACTTAAAAATAAGAATTTTTGGTTCCTTCATAATTCCATCATTTTGATTAATAATAATCAGCTGATTTAATGCTAATGTATGTAAATCATAATGAAAACGTATATTTTCTAGTTTGTATACCAGATTTAATCATCAAATGTTGTTGAACACAATAAAAAAACAATCACAAACTCAAAAAATCGATTTTTTCGATGATGTCCTTATACTTTTGCACGGTAGTGTATATATATATATATATGTATATATATATATATATATATATATATATATATATATATATATATATATATATTTATATATATCATCAAACGATTTCAGTGATATAATCTCGGGAACGCGCCATTCGATTGAGCTGAAACTTTCAGGATACATTGGTGCATATGCAGGATAGGTTCCTGTTTCACTAAATGTCAATTATCTTTAACCCTTTGGCGCCGGCGGCCATTTTAGTGATATTTTTAATGTACCTATTATTCCGTACAAAAATGATTTTCGCAAAAATAAAGTTGACGAAATAGGTTTCGAACGTGTTCTACATGTGAATCGGATAATGTTTTGGAATTTTTTAACCCCATGTGTGACTTGGTTGCCTAAAAAGAGAACGGGAAAATTTGAACATTTTTAGATTGCGATAACTTTTGACAGACCTATTCAATCATTATGAAATTAACAAGACATGTTGATATTGCTAAGTTATAGATTTTTGTAGCTTTAAATGAGCGTACTAGCAACCATGTAGCTAAGGCAGGCACTGAAAGTAGAAACCTCCAAATCATCGTCTCTCTTGCTAAATAGCCGTTTATTCAAAAAAACGCCACTTATATGTAAATTTTGTGCTTTGTTTACATAGACAATAAAAAACATTTGATATGGTATAACGGGAACGCCTGGCAACCCTTGCCCAATTTACCTATATTTTTAGCATCAAAAAATTTTCTGTTCACGGAAACTCACGATCCAATAAGCAGAATTAATTGAAACTTGCAAAATGTATTGGCCTTAAGTAGGATCAGATCTGATAGAAGTCATTTTGGAAAGCAGGCGATTCTGTGCCAGTGGTGCCATCTTGAAAAATCACTAAAAAAGATAACTGCTTTTAGCCCTATAAATTCTGATTGAATCGTTCGACTTTGACGAAATTCAGACAGTAGATGGACCTTACTTTAAACCACGTTTAATGGAAATTCAGTTGAAAAATTCGGTTGGAGCTGCCAGCTATGATAATTTGGTGTTTTAAATTTGAAAAAATAAAAATTTGGAAGTGAAAATATTCAAACCATAGAATATCCTAAAAACTGTCCGTTTGTTACAATAAAACCAATCTGTTTACTAATCATATGCTTTATCTACACGCTCAAAGTAAAACTTTGGCAATTTCATGTCGGAAAAGAACGGTAACCTTTTCCCAGCTAACCTATATTTTTAGCATCAAAAATTTATGTTCACGGGAACTCACGAACCAATTATCAGATACAACTGAAATTCACAGAATGCATTGCACTTAGATAGGACCAGGTCTGATAGAAACCATTTTTGATTGTGGGCAACTCTGTGCCAGTAGTGCCATCTTGAAAAATTACAAAGAAAAAAAACTGCTTTTTCCCTATGAATTGTGAATAAGTTACCAGATTTTCAGTAGCTGAACCTTACTCTAAACTCTGTTTGATAGAAATTTGGTTGAAAAACTCAATTGGTGCTGCCAGCTATGGTAATTTTTGTGTCGTTGGTTTTGAAAATTCGCTCAGGAAATAAAACTTTTTGCCCTATAACTTCCAGTACAGTCATGAAATCAATACGAATTTCATACAATTAATAGAACCTTTTGTAAACATTATTCAGGCAAATTTGGTTGAAAAGCCACGATAGGGTTCCCACTTTTTGTTGGTTTTGTGTTTGTTTGTGTTTTTATTGATTCAATAGTGGTTCACTAAGCACTCGAAACTTAGAGAACCTTCTATTGAATACACCAAGCGATTGCACTTGTTGGAAGTTAAGTTGATATACGTGTTTCACGAACAGCAGTAACTATACTACTTTGAAGAATGAAACGCTTGATTTGAGTGTACGAAACTGAATGAATTTTTATATCCTGCATATCTATTTTATATGGTTCCAAAATTCTTAGCCTAAACATAAATTTCTGCTAATATCATTATATTGCACCTGAATCGAGATCGATGACTTTTTGTTTACATATGCAATATGATGTTCTACAAGTTTTGCTGCACAAAAGTGCAAAAAACAAAAGTACTTATGAAGAGAAATAGTGCTGACGAAAATTATTGACTGCGTTCAAGAATATATGTACGTAGAAAGTGCAGATGTAGAAAAAATCAACGATCTGATGGACTTGATGAAATTTCAATGTTACACAAAAAATGCCAATCAAATTACTTTTAATAGAGTGTTATTGACCCATACTATTTGCTGGGCAGGCTATGCCGTGATAATGTGTGTAGTATTGCTAATTAGAATGAAATTTTTTTATTGTATATATGTAGTATGTCTATTGTAGCTAATAAAGAAATCAAACATTCTCCCCCCGTTGGAAATTTGTTCAGGATTCATCAAGTGCCTTGGATCCTTTAGTGAAATCATGAGTCACTGTTGTAGGGGAAGATGTAGTCCTTCGGGCACGTTTCCCGTAAAACAAATTCCAACAAAGCACCGCAGATACTACTAAGACTACTGTTAATGTGGAGTAGCCTACTATGTGGTGATGCACATGATGCTTGTTGATGTTGGAGTTCTCCTCTTCTATCAATTGATGTTGAACCTTGGTTTGTAGGTCATCCAATGTTTTTGTAGGTAAAGTTGGCGAAATACGTGAAGGTATGATTTCAGATGTTGTTCCGAGCTCAGTTGATAACGGAACCGATAGAGAGGCTGCATAAGATTGTCGAATAGTACTGGGGTAAATGTTGTGCGCCTGTATTGTTACTCCAGGTTGTTGTATGATGCAATTGTCATCTACCGTGAGGATTCCGGATCCTTCAAGAGATAATTGTGTAACTTCGCCGCTACAGACAGCATTGATTATTATCCCTTCATCGAGGGAATAGAGCCCCTGGTTAGAAGTGTGGAGTTGAATCCACCGTGGTTGATTTGGAACTTTCTGCACTTGGCATTGATTGGGATTAAACCGCTGCTTTATAAGATTTAGTTTACAAATGCTTGGACCGAAATCTGCCTTATATGTAGGATGGTGCTGATTGCACAGAATGTGATTGTGAACGGTGTATGTGCAGCCAAGTTTCTCCATCTCTCCCAGAGGATAATATTGGTTTCTGTGCAAGTTGACGATAATGTAAGGCGTTGTAGCTTTAATAGCCCATGCTTCTTTATTAATAATAACAGGAACAGAAATTGTCCGGAAGAGCTCGAACTCGTCATTAGTACTGAGAGGCAGCTTTAACTGAATGATTGTATACTGCAGACTTGGTTTGATCTTTACTGTCATTAGTTTGCAATATTCTGCAATCTCATTCATAGGCAGTGGTAAGGTTAGTGTCTTTGGCAAGTATTTTCTTATGTTGTTTATCTCCTGCTGAAGTTTTTGCGGAAGTAGAATGCGTGAATTGATTCTCCTGTGATGAGCATCGGTTAGAATGTCTATGAGAGCATTATGAGTTTGTTGAAAGTTGCAACAAGCAGTTGAAGGGCATGAGCCATGTAAAGAGCCGATAGTCTATCTTGATGTACTTCCTTGTCGATTCGGTTTAATTTTTCTGTTTCTCGATTGGCAAGCAAGGTCAACTGCTCAAATTGACTTTCTATATGCTTATAGTTTCCACGGATAACGTTTATTGTTGAATCGAGTAATGAGGTTTGATTTTTAAGCAGTTTCAATAATCGCTCTTGGTTATCGTTAGTGTCTTCAATTATGTCCCTCATCTTGTCAGCATATTCTGAATCAAAAATTCCAAAAAGACTGTTTGCGATGTTTCCAATAATGTTGAGTGCGCCTCTTTTCCTTCTGGAAGACACTCGCAGCATCATTGAAGCCACTTCGGATAATTTTGTGAGTTGATGTTGGATGTGTTGTATCATCCCTGAACATATACTAGGCTCTGCTAGGCTGTTACATAGTGCCGACAGAAGGTTTGTTGCGTTAGTCAGGCATTTATGCTCGCGCCAATAACCAGTCATGTTGTAATAAACAATCATCTGTCATTCTTTGGAAACTACGCTGGCCTTTCCCAAATTCTCGAAGTAAATTGTTGGTTTCGATGTGTTAAAGCTGTGAATATGGATAGGAGACCCTTGAATGAGTGGCACGAATAGGCATGCCATTAGTACTGTTGTAAGCATAGACCCTAATTTTCGTCGTCGCTTAGGGGGTTGAGACAGTACTTCGTCTCTGGCCATCTCTGTGTTACTGGATTGTCTGCTCGTACGTTTGTGCTCAGACCATTGTGGCTTCAGACGATCAGCATCATTCGTTGTGTCTACTGGTAGAGGAGCAATTTTGTGTATGGGTCGCTGTATTATTTGGATTGCCGTTTTAATGTTGACAACTCGTACTCGGTCATCTTTGCCTTTTATTGTTTCTATTATTCTCCCAAAAGGCCATTGAAGAGGATGGGAGTTGTCTTCCTTTATCATAACTAATGTTCCCGGCTGAATATTGAGATGACTAGACTTTCATTTTTCACGTTTCTGAAGCTCGTGCAAGTATTCAGTTGTCCATTTCTCCCAGAATTCCTTTTTAAGTTTAAGTACCAGTTGAAATCGAGCTCCGAGTCTGGTGTTTAATGGCTTTGCTTCTGGATCAATATTACTAGTTAGTGGTTCTCCGATGAGGAAATGTCCTGGAGTCAAGGCAGTAAGATCATTTGGATTTGACGACATTGGAGTGATTGGTCTTGAGTTTAGTATCGCCTCAATTTCGATTACCAAAGTCTCTAATTCTTCATACGTTAGAGAACTTGAGCTGATTTGCAATTGCATGAGTCGCTTAGTGGACTTTACAGCCGCCTCCCATAAGCCACCAAAATGTGGAGCACGTGGCGGTATGAAGTGGAACGTTATGCCTTTGCTGCTGCACATAGACGTCATTTTATTTTTGGCATCATCTGAGTAGATGGCGTCGTGGATCTCATGAAGTTGATTCCTGGCTTCTACAAAGTTAGTTGCGTTGTCAGAGTAAATATTAGCGCAGTGTCCGCGACGGCTGATGAACCTTCGTAACGCACCCAAGAAGGCGTCAGTGCTAAAGTCGGTGACCAGTTCCAGGTGTACTGCTTTGGTGGAAAAGCAGCAAAATATTGCCACGTACGATTTAACTGGTTTCTTGCCTTGAATCTTGAAGTGTGTCCAAAATGGTCCACAGTAGTCAACGCCAGTGTTTATGAATGGTCTCGCTGGCTGAATTCGAGCTGGTGGGAGGTTACCGATGAGCTGATTGAGCAATTTTGGTGCGGCTCTCGCGCAGTGAACGCACTTGTGTACAATCGAGCGGGCAATTATTTTTCCTTTGATTGGCCAGAATCTCTGTCGGGTGATGGATAGAAGTGTTTGTGGGGGCGCATGCTTGTGGCTGATATGCAAGTCGGTCATTATCAGCTTTGTGAGCAAATTTGAATATGGGAGCAGCATTGGATGCTTTGCGTTGTATGAGATATTAGCTTCTCGCAATCTACCCCCAACTCGGACAATGCCATGTTCGTCAATGAAAGGTGTCAATTCTTGCAGCGAACTATAGTTCGGAAGGTCTCCGTATTGATTTAAATGATGTATGTCTTGTGAAAAGTCTTCCTGTTGAGCGCATCTTACAGATCATCATTGAGTTCGTCCGCCGTGAGATTTATTTATTTTATTCATTGACCAAAACAAGGTACAAAATCACATATTAAAAAAAAAGGACATCAAATTAGAATAAAAATGGAAAAGTAAAGTAAAGTAAAGGAAAAAGTAAAAACAAACAAGTTAAATAAGTAAAAAACAAACAAATTAAAGAAAAAAGAGTAACAAATAAATTAATAAATAGCAATCAATAAATAAACATTGACGTAAAAGCTATAGCTTAAGGTTGAGGGTACGGATGGCATGGAAAAGAGAGGACTTGAAGGATGATTTGGAAATCGTAGGGGAATATAAATTGCTTATTCTGTTGAATACTCTGCAGCATCTATTTACTGGCTCATTAGCTCCATATGTGGTCGAATGAGAATATTCTTTTAGGAAACGATTAGACCTGGTGTTCCTCACAGGGATATTTATCAAAATTTTATTATTAAGGAATTCTACATTAATAGCGCCTCTAATGACGTCGAATGTGAAACAGGCCGATATCACCATTCTTCTGGAGGCTAGTGTGGATAGGTTTAAATGACCCAGTCGAAACTCATAAGGGGGTAGGCTATTAAAATCATAAGGGTTGTATAGCTCTCGCAAGGCGAAAAGTAAAAATTGCTTTTGTATTGACTCGAGTCTGTCACTGTGGATTTCAAAAGCAGGATTCCAGCTAATACAAGCGTATTCGAGAATAGGACGTACGAGTGAAGTGTATAAAGATCTTGTGACCCACAGATTACGAAATTCTTTGGCTCGTCTTTTGATGAAGCCAAGTTGTTTGTTTGCACGAGAAAGTATTTTATCGTAGTGTAAAGTGAAGCGGAGTTTTTCATCTAAGATAACACCGAGGTCAACAATGTTATCAACTCGAGTTAGCACATTATTACCGAGGAAGTACGTATTGTGTGTGACCGTGCATTTTCTAGAAAAACTAATAACCTGGCATTTATTAATGTTGAGAGAGAGCTTGTTTACATTGCACCAATGATCGAGGGAATCAAGTTTGGATTGGAGAAAGAGGGCATCCGATTTTGATTCAATGGTCAGATAAAGTTTGAGGTCGTCTGCATAGAGTAAATGAGGTATGCCTGCTAGGACGTCAGATAGATCGGAAATAAATACATTGAAGAGAAGTGGACCAAGATGGCTACCTTGGGGTACACCAGAGGTAGCACTAACGTTTTTCGATAAAAATCCTTGAAATTTTACACATTGTGTTCGATCGCAAAGGTAGGAAGTCAGCCAGCTGAGTAGAGACCCGGTAATACCGAATTTCTGTAGCTTAAGAATTAAGGTAGAATGGTCAACTCTGTCAAATGCCTTACTGAAGTCTGTGTAGACTGCGTCAATTTGGTAACCTTTTTCCATTTTGCATAGGACGTCTGAGATTAGGATTGTCAAATTCGTGGTAGTTGAGCGACCTTTTCTAAAGCCATGTTGTTGCTCGTTCAGACGGGAATCAACTAGCGGAGACAATTTGTCGTATACTATCTTTTCGAAAAGTTTCGGAATCGAAGACAAAATGGCAATGCCCCTATAGTTTTCAATACAGCGTCGATCACCATTCTTGAATATGGGTGTGACATGAGAAAGCTTCCAACTGGATGGAAAAACTCCTGACGAGAGTGATCTATTAAAAAAAATGTGCAAAGGAGTTATAAGCTGCTCTACACATTTGCATAAAAAGATCGGAGGAAGAAGATCGGGCCCAGGACCTTTGTTGCAGTTGAGTTCCAAAATAGTTTTACGTATTTCATCGCGGGAGATTTCTAAATGGTTGACAAAAGCCGTTGGAGTTGAATCAGAGGAAGAAAGGTGTGAGTTTGTTAGGTCCGGTGCACTAAAAACTTTTTGGAAACTATCTGCGAATAGGTCACATATCTCTTTAGGAGAAGAAGACGTTGTATTATTCAGAAACATCGACGATGGATAGCCAGTAGTTTTTCGCTTCACATTAACAAAATCGAAGAATTTTTTCGGGTCGCGGACTATATTTTCGCCGGTTGACCTAATGTAAGTATCATAAGCCTCACGAGACTTTGCTGAAAATTGCTTAGCGACGTGATTATACTCTTCCTGAATAGCAGAACTAACGTCAGTATTTTCTCTAATCCGCTTATATAGTTTGTTTCTACGATTTCGCAAATGCCTAAGGTCTCTATCAAGCCATGGCTCAGACAATTTATTTTTTTTTTTTATCTTTGGTACATATCTTTCAACGGCGTCAAAAATTTTATTGTAAAAAGAGGAAATGGCTGTCTCAAGATCCTGAGTTGAAAGAATATTCGTCCAATCAATAGTATCAAGAACGTGTTTAATGCTTTCATAATCAGCATTACGGAAGTCAAATACAATTGAATTATTGTAAGTTTTTAAGTAGGTGGAATTAGAAGTGGAAAGTTCTACTGACAGTGCTGTATGGTGTATACTGTTGCAAAAAAGATGCTCAGCGTCATTAGTTGGACTAACCACTACTTCGTCATAAGCATTCGTGAAGACTAGATCTAACCAATTTCCATTTTGGTTGGGGATGTGGGAAACCTGCTGTAAATCATTACCATAAAAAGCACTCGCAAGATTGAAATCGTTGGTGTCTACCAGGTTTACGGGGAGAAGGTAAGAGTCATTTTCATCCGGAACAAAGCAAAGATTCGGACGATTGAAATCACCCAAAACTATTATTTTATCTTTTTCGCTAAGATGTTCATGATGATTGCTGATTTTTCGTGTTCTTTTTGCAAATCGGAGCATGTATCCCATGATTCTCTCAAGCTTTTTGAATGAATTTCCATGATTGATGCTCTTTACCATATGAATCAACTCATCTGATACTGTTACTGACAGTACAGTCGATCCTCCAGTGATGAACTCTCCTGGCCATGCTGACTCTGGTGCATGTAGGAACAATGGTCCATAGAACCAGGGTGAAAGAGTTTTGAGCTTTCTCGGACTTGTTCCTCTTGATAGGATATCTGCTGGATTATCCTTCGAGTCAACATGTCTCCATTGGCGTGCACTTGTTAGCTGCTGTATGGTGGCTACTCTGTTGGCAACGAACGGTTGATTTGACAAAGATGATTTATTCACCCACGCGAGAACGATTTCAGAATCAGTCCAGTAAAAGTCTTGCACATCATTCAAGTTCAGATCAGTCTTTACTTTATGGCACAGTTCAGCCGCAAGTTTAGCTGCACACAATTCTAGTCTTGGAATTGTCTCTTTTTTTGTAGGAGCTACCCTTGACTTGGCGCAAAATAGCCTTACTATCAATAAATTGTCTCTGGTAATTGCTCTGACGTAAATAGCTGCACCGTATGCTTTTTCGGATGCATCCACAAAGGCATGCAATTGAATGCTTTTTGGCAAATGATGGTCAAACACATGTCTGGCAATGGAGAAGTCTTTCAAATCTTGAAGTCCTTCTCTGAAGTCTATCCATTCATCCTTTAATTGTGACGGTAGTTCGTCGTCCCAATCTGCCTTTAGCAACCACATCTTTTGTAGTATTATCTTCGCAGTAACTACTATTGGTGCTAGTATTCCCAACGGGTCGAAGATGTGTGCTATATCTGAGTATGCTGTCCTCTTTGTTGTCTTGCTTCGAGTTTTTATTGATGGCTGCACAGAAAACAAGTCTCTATTTGGACACCATCTTAAGCCCAAGGTCTTGATGTGATCGTCAGAATCAATGTTGAAATCTAAAGTTAATTCCATGTCTTGTGGTTGGAATCGCTCTAGTAGTCGAGGATGATTTGCGCACCACTTTCTTAGATGGAAGCTGTTGTGTTCTTTTCTATATGCTTTATTATGTTACTAAATAAAAAACAACAAAATATTAGAATTGAATTATATTAATTATTAAGTACTGCTCCGAATTCGTGTTTTCCGCCTGACATCCGACATCGAAGAGGGCTGTCATTTTCCGTATACTTTGTTATGAAGTCAGTAGTTATTTAAGTGTTTAGTGTTGCCAACATCTCCCTCTCAAAAGTTTGAAAAGGCAAACCGTTCAGGTGGTCGACGATTTCGTGTTGATGTGCGCTTCGTCTCAGCTCTTTCGACATTCTGGTCTAAGTCTGCATGATTATTGTTCTGCTGATTTTCATAGTCGCGGATCATAGAGTTTTCCATGCCCTGGAAGACATCTAATAAAGTGTTAAATGATAATGTCTTAGTCACCTGTGGTGAATCCCTTGAGTCTCCATATCGCATTCGCATTTGATCTGCATGCACCCGTACTGTTTTGTTTTTGCTGAGTACCTCATACATTACATTTCCTATGATTTTAATTACTTCTCCTTCTTCCCATCTTTCTGTGTTGTTTTGATAAACTCTTACATAAACTGAATCTCCAACGTTGAATATTCTAGGTTTTGCGCCATGCTTTTTGTTATATTGCATTTCCATTTTCTCATCTCTGATTGCAGGAGTATTCGTTGAAAAATCCTTCATTGCATCGAAAACTGTTCGCAGCCGGCGCCCAAACATGACTTCAGCAGGAGACTTTTGATTCGGCGTCTGTCGATTTGGCGTAGAGCGATATGCTTGCAGGAACACAGCAATGTTCTCATCCAACGTGCTTTCACTTTCCATTTTCTTAATAGCCCGCTTGAACGTATCCACGAACCGTTCTGCTTGGCCGTTGGAGTTGGGATGATATGGCGCGATTGTCTTGTGTTCAATTGCGTTTTGCTGGCAAAATGTTTTGAAAATGCCGCTTGTAAATTGGGGACCGTTATCTGATACTATAACTTTCGGAGGCCCAAATCGAGAAAAAATCTCTCGCAGAATTCCCACGGTTGTTTGTGAAGTAGTGAATTTAGTTTTCATAACTTCGATCCATTTGGAATGCGCGTCAACTACGATGAGGGAGTAATGATTTTCGATAGGGCCAGCGAAATCAATATGTAATCTTTCCCATGGGTGAGCAGGTATTGGCCACGAGTGTAGAGTCATTTTTACTGGGTTTTTTGCTGCTACAGCACACCTCGTACATGCTTTTACGAACTCTGCAATGTCCTTATCTATGTTAGGCCAATAGACATAGCTTCTTGCAACCTGCTTCATTCTTTCAATTCCTTGGTGAGCCTTATGTAATTGGTTTATAATGCGTTTACGTAGAACCTTAGGAATTACTAGACGTTCTCCGAACATAATACACCCATTTGCTAAGGATAATCCTTCCCGTCTTTGGTATAACAAATTCAATTCTGGGTTGTTGGTTGGCTTGAATGTAGTCCAGCTATTGTCGATATATTCCAAAACTTGTTTCAAAATCACATCTTTCTTAATTTCGTAGCATAGCATACGGTGTGTAATGGGAAGTGCATTTAAATTGCTATTTATCACGTGGTTAATTTCTGCTTCAAGAGTAATAGAAGCTATGACTTGGTCTTCTACCATTCCACACTTAGTCTGTGCAATGAGTCTCGATAACACATCTGCGTATCCAAATGAATTTGTACCAACGTACTCAATATTAAAATGGTATGCCAGTAATGTGATCGCCCATCGTTGTAATCTATTGGCACTATGCACGGGTATTCCCTTTTTGCTTCCAAATATTGCTAGTAAAGGTTTATGATCCGTTTGAAGAATGAATTTTCGCCCGTAGATCATTTTGTGAAACTTCTTGACAGCGAAAATGATGGCAAGGGCTTCCTTTTCTATCTGGCTATATGACTTTTCAGCAGTCTGAAGTGATCGAGATGCGTGACTGATAGGGCGCAAGGTACCATCTGGCATTTTATGCAAAATGCAGGCACCTAATCCGTACATTGATGCATCTGCAGCTACAATAATGTCAAGGTGAGGATTGTAGTGTGTCAAAACAATGTCAGAAGATAATATATTTTTAAAAGCCAAGAAAGACTTTTGACAATCACTATTCCAGTTCCACTTTGCTCCTTTTTTTAATAGTTCATCCAATGGTCCACGAAGATCTCGCATGTTCTTTATGAATCTACCATAAAAATTTACTGCACCAAGAAATGATCTAAGCTCCGTTATGTTTGTAGGAGCCGGCATCAATGAAATTGCTTCTATGCGTCTTGGACTAGGACTTATCCCGTTATGGTTTATTACGTATCCAAGATATTCTATCTCGGGTAATGCGAAATTGCACTTTTCAAGATTAATGCAAAATTCAAATTCTTCAACTCGCTCAAAAAACTTTAGTAAGTTCCGGTCATGCTCTGCTTTTGTTTTTCCCGAAATAAAAAAAATCGTCAATATATCCCGTAACACCAGAGAGTCCTGCGATAAGTTTGTCTCCAATGTATTGAAATATTGTTGGCGCTGGTTTAACACCTGGTGGTAATCTAGTGAAACTTAATAATCCCAGAATAGTGTTTATCACCAACAATTGTTGAGCATGTTCGTCGACAGCAATTTGATAAAAAGCCTCCGATAAATCAATGTGACTGTACGTATTTGCGCCAGCTAGCTGTGACAGTATATCCTCTGGAATTGGTAACGGATGTTGATGTTGCTCCAACGCATCATTGAGCCCTGTAGAAAAATCTCCACATATTCTGATTTTACCGCTTGCTTTTCTCACCGCAACCATCGGAGCTGCCCATTCGGAATGAGTAATAGGAGTGAGTACTCCAATTCCAACAAGGCGATGTAATTCAGCTTTGACTGCTGGCTGCATTGCATATGCAACTGGCCTTTTTGGTCTGAAAACAGGTTTAGCTCCCTGTTTTGGTGTTAACTGCGCTTTGAATTTCGTACACAAACCCAATTTATTTTGAAAAATTGATGGAAACCGTTTTTTAAAAACTTCAATATAGTCCCGCTGTGTTTGTTTGGGCTGTGTTTCATTTGTTGGAGTCTCGTCGACTTGCAAAACATTGCAAATTTTGCTAATTGGAATATCCCACATATCAAACTGTTCAATAAAGTCTGCACCGAATACGTTTAACTTGGCACATTTACTTACATAGCATATTCCTTTAATGTTTTTATCTTGAAATCTGACGTTGCATTGAAATTGGCCAATTAATTGCAGTTTATCACCAGATGCGTTCTTTGCTTCGATATTAGTCGGTTGCAATTGTACACCCAGCTGATTGAAAACCTGCTTCGAAATTATTGTAATATCAGCTGCTGTGTCATATTGAAGTTTTAGTGCAGTACCGTTTATTTCTACTTGGATGAATTTCCTACGTGATGTTGTGTTTATCTGTTTGACTATTATGGATGTTACCTGCCTTTGATTATGCTTTTCATGCTTAGTTTTGTTAAACTTAAATGATTTTCCTTTCGGCGTATTGCAATAACCATCTTTATGACCTTTTGTCTTGCATGTGTTACACATGTGGTCAAGGTACGTGCAATTTTTGATAAAATGCATCTCGCCGCAGTTCCAACACGGTGTTCTTGGAACTTTGGCCTTAATCCGATCCACTGGTTTCTTCAAAAATTTGTGGCTCTTTCTGATTTTCTGTATAATCACTGAGCTAGACACGTTTTCCTGAATCATCGCAGTATCCCGTTTCAAATTAATCAAACTTTGACATTCTTCAGATATGGTTTCCAAATTGATTGTTGCTGCTTGCGATTCGATTTTTGACAGTAGTCTGGTACGAATATCGATATCAGTTGAAGATTTTAAGCCAATTACAAATATCAAACACTTAAACTGGTCCAAGGTCATTTTGCTGAGCTGGAAATCTTCGCATAGCTTGTTTACCTGTCCGGTATATGTAATATAATCGTCGTTATCAGACTTCACATTCTGCAGACAATTGTATCGAATGCTGAAAAGCGATTTCTGTAGACCAAATAATTTTGTCAGCTTGACTATGGTTTCTTTAAATGAGAATTCATTCACTTTCTTAGGCAAAATGTAATTCACATATTTCGCATGCGCTTGAGTATTTAATTTTCTCAGGAGTAACCGCACTTTTGCATCATCCGTTAGATTAGCGGCATCTTTCTCAAACAGTTCTTCGTATCGCGAAAACCACACATCGAATGTAGATTGTCTATCCGGATCGTATACGAATTCCACTATATTCCTCGACAGAGATTCAATTAAGAATTCGGATGGTTCCTGTTTAATTGAACTTTGCCCGATTTTCCGCATTAACTCTATGAGCACTTTCCTGTCGTCATCTTGTTGCTCCTTCATTTGCGCTAGCAATGCCAGAAGTGAATCCGCTGTTTTCGAATCAGTTGACATCCTCGTCGCCAAAATGTTGTGTTCTTTTCTATATGCTTTATTATGTTACTAAATAAAAAACAACAAAATATTAGAATTGAATTATATTAATTATTAAGTACTGCTCCGAATTCGTGTTTTCCGCCTGACATCCGACATCGAAGAGGGCTGTCATTTTCCGTAGACTTTGTTATGAAGTCAGTAGTTATTTAAGTGTTTAGTGTTGCCAACAGAAGCCACCTTCTTTAAGAAGTGATATCAGTTCTGTTTGCATGTGGATAGCTTCCGTTATGCTGTCAGACCCTGTCATGACGTCGTCAACGTAGAAATCTCTCTGTAACGTTTCTGATCCTAGTGGATATTGCCTTGAGCGCTGTTTTGACAATACTTGCAAACATTTTGTTGCCAGGTATGGGGCCGAGGTAGTGCCATAGGTTACTGTTGCCAACTGACAACACTTTAATTCTGCTTGTTGATCATTCCTCCAAAAGATCAGTTGGAACTTCTGATCTTCTTCTTGTATAGCGACTTGCCGGTACATTTTTTCTATGTCGCCGGTAAATACATACCGAGGCAACCGGAATCGTACTAATATGGAGAAAAGTTCATCCTGTATTACAGGTCCTTTGGCAGGAATATCATTTAACGATACATTATTCGACGTTTTCACTGATGCGTCGAACACAACCCGC
Organism: Nemotelus pantherinus; assembly: GCA_963978885.1. Taxonomy (NCBI): domain Eukaryota; kingdom Metazoa; phylum Arthropoda; class Insecta; order Diptera; family Stratiomyidae; genus Nemotelus; species Nemotelus pantherinus. The sequence goes on from OZ022263.1 coordinate 129,068,243, forward strand.
AACTTTGTTGTCGTGCTGTCGGGTTTGCACACGAAGTGGTGTGGCAGAAAGTATATGAGTGATTCAATTCGTTGATTTCTATTTCTTTCATTTGTCCAAAGCGAATGTACTCCCTCATGAATTCTATATATTGCCGCCTTATGGTTTCCTTTCCAGCCAGCCGTCGTTCAAGCGTTAGGAACCGATTTAAGGCTATGCCCATCGATTCACCTAGACCAGTTACTGATTTTTCAAAGGGTAATCTGATGACGAAACGCCCACAAGGGTCACGTGTGGTATCTTGCTTGAATTGCAGCTCACATTTTTCTTCAGCAGCAGTAAATGTCTTTTTTAAATTATTTTCTTCAAGCTTCCAAAAACGCTCAATTTGTTGTGAGATATCGGTATTTCCGTCATTGCTTGTCCCAATGTTGCAGGATGATATGGTTTTTGTTGATGAATCCATTAATTTTCCCGCAACAATCCACCCGAATACAGACTTTTGAAGAAGTGGTAAATCTGGACTCATTGAATGTTGCTCATACTCCAATAACTGATAAAAATGCTCTGTCCCAATGAGCAAATCGATGCGGCTGGGATGGTTGAAATGGGGGTCAGCTAGTTGGAAGTCTACCGGGATAGGCCACGACTGGATGTCCAAATACTTTGCAGGCTGAGTTCCTGTTATCTTGGGTAGAACAAATGCTTCCATGCGTACGGAAAAGTTAGTGCTCTCAGCACTTGCCAGAATGTTGACTCTGTAGGTGGCATGGCTGGTTGATTGACCAATACCTTCGATTGTCATATTTGATCGTTTGTATTTGAAGCCCAGTTTCTTTGCTGCCCGTTCTGTAATAATATTGATCTGCGAGCCGGAATCTAGTAATGCCTTGCATTACCATCTGCGGTACTAAGGCGAACAGCAACAGTCCCAAGCAGCACGTAACCTGATTTTTGCTTATCGAGCTGAGCTGCCAATGACGCTGGCTTAATAGTTTTCGATGATGATGCCTGTGTAGAAGATATGGCTTGTGTGGTTGATGACGGTGGTCTTCCTGCTGATTCTGCTAAATGAATCAGTGTGTTATGCTTTTTGTCACATTTTAGGCATCCTCGAGAGGAGCATTGATCTGCAAAGTGGCCAGTTTTCATGCAGTTGTAACATCGGGAGTTTTGCAGGAGAAACTGAGCTCTTTTTTCTGGATTCCAAGAAAGAAACTGTTGGGACTTAAAGAAATGATGACGTTCCTGAGGGCCACAAGGGCAATCGTGGCGGGTTGCTGCGGACAAACTTTTGGTTTTATTTTGTACAGGTAATGGATTCGGCTTCTTCCATTGTCCTCCCTGAACAGCTTCAAGCGCTGGAAATCTGCCCTCTAGGAATTGCAAAAATTGTTGGATGGACCCAAACTCTTTAGGGTTACTGAGTCCTTGCTCATACAGGGTGTGAGTGGTTTTGTCCAACTTTCTCAGCAAGATATGCAACAAGATCGGGTCCCAATGAATTACTCCGATGCTTAAATTCTTCAAACCAAGAAGACATTCGTTGGTTGTATCATGAAGAGTCTTTAACGATGTCGCAGACTCTGATGATAACGTAAGTTGATTAAAAAGCTTGTTTAGTAGCGCTGTCACTATAAGCCTGGTGTTGCTGTATCGGCTTACGATAATATCCCATGCAGTATCATAATTCTCGTTGGTAGGTGACAGGTGCTTTATCAATGCCTTTGCTTCACCAGTAAGGTTGCTCGTCAAGTAAAACATTTTCTCAGCACTTCTCAAAGGCTGAAAATATATAAGCTGTACATATAAGTCGTGAAACTGATTCCACTGAAGGTTATGCCATTGAACGTAGGCAACGTAATTTTAGGCAACTTCACTCTGGCATTTGTATATTGGCCGGTTAAAGCATGACTGGTTATTGGGAATAGGTCCAACTGTTGCTGTAATGTAACAATTGCATCTTGAAGTTGATGCTGTAACTTGAAGTACTCGTCAGTGTCGAGTTCTAATGGGGTCGATTCTTCCCATATCAGATTTTTATTCTCTTTCAACTCCTCTTCATATGCTAGGAGCCTATCGATCTTTAGCTTGTAGTAATGCTGGCTACAATCATGCTACAAACATGTTTTACATACAAAAAGAGCTTTTCAATTCGTCAGTAAAGCTCTTTTGTATGGAATTTGACCGTTGAATTCGTTTCGCGAAGAGTATAGTACTAGGCATAAGCGGTGATAAACTATCGCCACAAAAATATTCGTCTTTCATAATAACATTACGCCAAAAATCGTTTGACAGTTTTCAGTATTTTTCAGTAGCTCAGACCCTACTGAAATTTACTGAAAGGGGGGAAAATTTCAGTATTCAGTAAAACGGAGTACAAAAACGGCTTCATTGCAATTAATTGCAATTAATGGTAGTACGCGAACAAACCTACTGAATTTTACTGAATTTTCTTGAATCATGTGGTGGAGGAAATTCAGGAAAAGTACGAAAACGCTCTCATAGCGTTTCCCGAAAATTGACCAAAAATAAGTGTCAGTTGTCGTTTTTGGGAGAACAATAGTGGTTATAAAGTCATCCTAAGCGGCGATAAACTATCGTCACAAAAATATTCGTCCTTCATAATAACATCACGCCAAAAACCGTTTGACAGTTTTCAATAATTTTCAGTAGCTCAGACACTACTGAAATTTACTGAAAGAGGGGAAGAAATTTTCAGTTTTCAGTAAAACGGAGTACAAAAACGGCTGATTGCAATTGATTGCAATTAATCGTAGTACGCGAACAGACCTAATATATTTGCGAAGCTCCACACGTGATTGTTCGCACGTGTGAAGCTTTGCAGAGTTCCCGGTAGGTGCGTTTACACGGAAAAATTTGCGCGATATTTTTGTAAAAACATTTTTTATTGTTCCAAAGTAGAAACAGTATAATGTACGCCACGTTGCATGTTGCCTCGTGACTGTTTGCACGTGTGGAGCTTTGCAGAATTCCCGGTAGGTGCGTTTACACGGAAAGATTTGCGCGATGTTTTTGTAAAAACATGTTTTACTGTTCCAAAGTAGAAACAGTATAATATAACTTTGTTTAGCTTTCACTTTTTTAAATAAATTTGGGGGGCTTTCCGTCTGCTTCAAAAAAGCCAGATTGCAAGCCCCAATGGATGAGAGCGAAGATAGTTACTTTGACGATATTGTATATGACAGTGATATTATTAGTGAATCGGACAGAGAAAGTGATAGTGATTCGAGCAACGAAAGCATTGCACCAGATTGGTCATACTCTCGGGAGCCTGCTACAAAAATTCCGTTTTGTGCTATACCAGGAATAAAAGTTAAACTGAAGGGTTCTAATCCTATAGACTATTTCCATTTAATTGCTGATGATAATTTTTACAGTCTGATTATCAACCGATCAAGTGAATATGCTGTTGAAATACTAGGTCGATCATTAGGTAGTAGAAGTCGTATCACTCAGTGGAAAGACATTACAATTGAGGAGTTAGAAATATGGCTAGGGCTAGTATTTTATAAAGGAACAATACGTTTGAATCGGATTAGCAATTATTGGAAGAAGGATAACCTTTTCAAAATGAATGTTTTTTTCGCAGTTTATGTCTAGAGATAGGTTTTTTCTGATAATGAGAGCATTGCATTTCAATAGCAACAATGAAAACTGCTCAAGCCTCGATAAAATAAAGCCCCTAGTGAAAATTTTCAATGGCCGAATGAATATTATAGCACTATTTATCGATTGACGAATCGTTAGTTTTGTGGCGTGGAAGATTAATATTTCGGCAATATATGAAAGGAAAAAAATCGAGATATGGTGTCAAATTATATATACTTGCGGAGTCTTGCGGTTTGGCTTTAAAACTAATTATATATGGTGAATCTGCGGATGAAGAGTTGGGAGGCAGAAATCACACTCAAAAAGTAAACTAATCGAAGGCCGAACAGGAATCAGACATTCCCTTTTCATGGACAACTATTATACCAGCGTGGAACTTGTAGAAAACTTATTGGAAGAAAAACTTTCGTCACAGGTACTTTGAGGATAAATAGGAAAGGCAACCCTGAAAATGTTGTAAGGAAAAATCTAAAAAGTGGTGAAAGTGCTAGCCAATATAAGAAAACAGGAGTATGTGTGAATAAATGGAAAGATCGCCGAGAAATCCTAACAATATCATCGGAATTTGGCGGTGAGATTATTAACACCACAAATAGACTCGGAAAACAATGCTAAATGCCAAGTATGGTAGCCGAGTATAATAAATTCATGAAAGGTGTAGACTTTCACGACCAAATGTTAGCCTACTACCCATGCCAACGTAAAACTCTTCGTTAATATAAGAAACTGGGCATTCATATATTTCAGTCAATTTTATTAAATGCGTACTATTTATATATTTCTGAAAAGCCAAAAATTTCATTGTATGACTTCAGACTATCAGTAATAAACAATTTACTTGGACCACCCCTACCTACTTTACCCCAACAACCCAGAACAAAAATTAATTTGCCAAGATTCTGTGAGAAGGATGATAGGGGCAACAAGAAAAGGCGACGATGCAAATATTGCTGGCAAATTACTAAGAAATGAAAAGCGTAGTTATTTTGCTGCCAAGATTGTCCAGAAACTCCTGGCTTATGTTTGAAACCATGTTTCAAACTTTTTCATAGCTACTAGTATTCTAGGCTATTTGTATGATAGTTCTTTATTATAGGTCTGTTCCCGGACTTTCAGTCACTGAATTTTCCTGAATTTTCCTGAATCATGTGGTGGGGGAAATTCATGAAAAGTACGGGAACGCTCTCATTGCATTTCCTGAAAATTGACAAACAAAAGTGTCAGTTTTCGGTTTTTGGAAGAACAATAGTGATTGTACGGTTATCCTGAGCGGTGATAAATTATTGCCACAAAAATATTCGACCTTCATAGCAAAATTACGCAAAAAATATGTTGCTTGCCGCGCACATTTGAAACTATTTACTCGCACCACACCATTTGACACTTTTCAGTATTTTTCAGTAGCTCAGACCCTACTGAATTTTACTGAGAGAGGGGAAATTTTCAGTTTTCAGTAAAACGGAGTACGGGAACAGCTTCATTGCAATTAATCGCGATTAATTGTAATTAATGGTGGTCCGGGAACAGACCTTATATTAGTAAGTGACAAAAAATAGTTTTGTATTTACTATTTATAATTCTATTATGTTTTTGAAAATAAATTTTTTTGCAAGTATTTTCATATATCCTGCGAGCGTACATGCACCCCGAACCGTTCATTTTTTTGGTTCAGCATGCCACTTTCACATTAGCGCTGTTTTTCTTTTTTTTTTCTCGAATACACTAGCACTCGAATATAATTTTATTGAATGCCGTAGTGCCAATATAAAAAACATGCATTTGTTCACATGGCGTCGAAGCGACGCTCGCTTTTTCCGTACGACGAGCATTCGAGAAAAAATTGTGTTCAAAAAAATAAAATTTTCTAGCGCATGAGAACCGTTAGTAAACTGATTTTTGAAGAAATTGGTTTTGAGTGACAAAAAAATGTGGAAAGACGTTATACACTTTTTTGTATTATCAAGTCAACCATTCTTTATCCAAAGCAACAAAACCCAAATATAACAAAAATGATGAAAATGTTTAGTGCTCGCAACACTTTCTAATGCAGCAGCCATAAGTCTGCCATAATAGGCCCATGCTTAAGTCAACTTAACCTTTGAATATCGTTTCATTCGGGGATTTAATCCGGAGTTTCAGTCATAAAACAATGTTCGGGGCTGCCAGATGAATAATTTCGGAAACTTCGAAAAGTGAGACATTGGTCGCTTGTTTTTATTATAAATGCTTTGCATATGAGTATATTAGAGAAGCATTCTTTGGTGCAATATTTCCGAAAATATCTGGTGCTGGTAACACTGTGTTAGCACCTCGGCCAAAGATATACCAAATCTGCTTGAACCCACCTGGTTAATTTTGTTTCGATTGGATCACTGCGCTGGAAGTTATAGGGGTGAAAAGAATTTTACGCTTACCGCACGCAAATCTTTGAAAATTTTTGAAACCTAAATATTTATTGTTGATTGTCATCGCAGGATCATTCTCATTTGAAAATTTAATGACAAGACCGCTTTGAAAAGATTAGTCCAAAAATTACGAAATTCGCCATAGCTGGCAATGAAATTCCTACAGAACTAGACTAACAGTAATGTTTATTTATCACATGAATTTCATTTTGATTTTGTTACCGCATCAGAAGTTATCGGAAAAACTTCTATTTTGCTGAGAAAATTTACAATATTTGGGAGACAAAAATTGCAATAGCTGGTAGCCCTTTACTTATTTTTTCAACCAAATTTCAATCAAATTTGTTTTGCCACAGGGTTCTCTGTATTGCAAAATCGCTTCTTTCAGACCTAGTCCTAGCTAATATCAACATCGTTCTGTAAATTTTATATTCATCGGCTTGTCATGTCGTCAGTTCTCCTGAGCAGATATTTTGAGTGCTGAAAATAGAGGAAATTTGGTAATGGGTTGCCGTTTTTGTGCAATGCGGAATTTTGAAAATTTTAATTTTTGACCTTTGGATAGAGGTAAAAATTTATCAATAGTTTGCGTTTCTTTTCAAAAATCAAAAAAATTTCAGGCTGGTCAATGATTTGAAGGATTTTTTTCAGGAGCCTGCCGAAGCTATAGAGTTGCGCGCACAGTCTTAAAAGTCCATGCATATATAGTTTTAGTTATCATCAAGACGCTCTGCAAATTTCACGATGATCCAATATTTTTGTCAGAAGTTGTCACAAATCCATATTGAAATAAATTCCTGGCCTACTTTTAGACACTTAGCGCCCACACAAGGCTGCAAATTTCCAATTTTTTGTCATAAACAAGCATGAAACACAAAAAGTTTTCATTTCCATTACTTATTTCTAGCAAAAATGTGGTCTGCATATAAATATAGGGGTACCTGAAAGTTGACTATAATGAAACCCCCTACCAACGACACCATGCTTTTAATGCTTTGCTTATGAGTACAAAATGGAAGCATATGTTGGTGTTATATTTACGAAATTGTCTGGTGCTGGTAATCATGTGCTAGCACCATAGCTGCATAACGTTGTGTTAAACCCATCCTTTAAATTTCGTTTTGATTGAATGGCTGCGCTGTAAGTTATAGGAGTGAATATAATTTTAGGGTTAACGCCGTCTAAACTTTTTAAATTTTTGAAACGTAAATATTTGTTGTTAATTGTCATTGCAGGATCATTCCCATTTGGAAATTTTATGACAACATTGCTGGATAAAATATGTCAATAAATTACAAATTCATTATAGCTGGCAACCTGTCCCCCGTTTTTTCATCGAAATTCCTACAGAATTAGATACGCAACAATATCTACTTATCACATGAATTTCGATTTGATTTTGTTACTGCATCGGAAGCTGCAGGTTTATTTTCCTGAGCAAATTTACAATATTTAGCAGATGAAAATAGCTAGCTAGCGTCCCCATAGCTAGCGTCCCTATACTAATTTTTCAACCAAATTCCTAGGAAACTTATCTTAGAGTACAGATCACCTACTGCGTGAATTTATTTAAAATCTGGTGGCTAAATAGGAAGCAATAGGCCAAAAACTAGTTTTTTTCTTCAAAGTTTTCAAATGGCACCACTGCCACAGTTTTGCCCGTATTAGAAAATCACTTGATTTGAGCTAATTCCAACACGTCCTGTAAATTTCATATTGATCACATTATCCGACCGTCAGTTCTCGTCAACATAAGTTTTGAGTACTGAAAATAGAGGTTATTTGATCACGGGTTGCCGTTCTTTTTTAACGCGGAATTTTGGAAATTTTTATTTGACTTCGTGGACAGAAGTCAAAATTTATCAGAAATTTGAATTTAATCAAACATTTTGCAAGAAGGTCGATGATTTGACGGATTTTTCTTCAGGAGCCTGCTGTAGCTACAGAGTTGCCCACACAGTATTGAAAGTCCATGTGTGTTTAATTTTAATCTACATCAAAAAGCTCTAAACATTTCACGATGATCCATGGTTTTTCTTAGATGTTATGACAAATCGAAATTTGAAAAAAAATCCTTGCCTACTTTCAGGCACTCAGCGCCAACGCAAAATCAAATTAATAACATAATAAGTTTTAATTGCTTATACTTTTTTCTTAACAAAAATTTGCACTGCTTGGATATATAGGAGTATCTGAAAATTCACTAAAATGCCCGCCGCCGCAAAATGTTTAAGATATCTTAATTTTAGCAAATTATATGCATGTATGTCCTCCGAAAATTTCAACTCAATCGGATTGGCCATTCCAGAGATTATCTGCCTTAATCATTTTGCTGATATATAAATATAGATATATATATATATATATATATATATATATATATATATATATATATATATATATATATATATATATATATATATATATATCTATATATATATATATATATATATATATATATATATATAAATATATATATATATATATATATATATATATATATATATATATATATATATATATATATATATATATAAATATATTTATATATATTTATTACGAATTTTCGGCGAAGCGAGTTTGATACTAATTTTCTTCGAAAATTAGTAAAAACTGCCATAACAGCCAGCCCTAATAAAATATACAATATATGTACATATGTCCAGTAAGCATTACACCTCGTGTATATATCCTCATGATATCACGTTTACATAGCAAGTTACCATTAATCAAAATTTAAAAATGAAATCATTTTCAGACAGCCAGGGCCCACTAACGGCTAAAAATTTCTAAAACATCGTTGTCATCAATCTTAGAACATTACTAATTCCCATTCCTCAAACTATTTTTGTCACGATTTTCGTTCTCTGTACAATAAATTGGTACCCGAAAATTGTATATATATTTATCCATATTACAATATATACCTACATATATATAATTGTGTCTCGATATTCGTATGCATTCAAATTTTTTCGTAGTAGTCATGCACGTAGGATGGAACAAATTTATTATCCACATCATCATATAATAAAATAATCACCCACAAAATATATATTTAAATGATTATCAACGAATCATCCACACATGACACTGAGCGAAAGAAATCATTATAAAATCTATTGTATATGAATCAGCATACTCCACCTCCTTGGCCTTAGACCCGCCTACATAAAAAAATTTGATTTGACTCGTGTGAGCAAAACACGCTAGATCGCATGTCTAAGAACCCCTCTCAAGATATTGATTATGTATCGTTCGGAGTAGCTGCCTGAATTATTATATCTTGTGTAGCCGTCGAATGGGCTCAAAATCTGATTATTGTTCTTGTCGCCTGTTTTCAGGATGTATTGGTTCTTGAAGGCGTTGACAGCCGTTTCTACGGAAGGAATAAGGTTTTGCGATGAACTTTCATCGCTATGCTGTTTGGGAGTCATCGAGTTTATTTCTGGGGTTTGAAGAGTCTTAAGAGCTGAATCGCTGTTCATTTGAGGTGGCACTTTCGGGAACAAACATTTACCTTACCCGGTTTATACCGTAACTCGTTATCATACTCCTCGAGTATCGATTTCCATCGATTTAATTTGCTATTGGTGTTTTTACTAGTGTTCAAAGAAAAACATTGGTATAAAAATCACTTTAGCCAAAAATTCATATTTCTATATATGTATATGGATATGTATATATATATTTATTTATATATATAAATATAAATATAAATATATATATACATATACATATATATATATATATATATATATATATATATATATATATATATATATATATATATATATATATATATATATATATATATATATATATATATATATATATATATATATATATATATATATATATATATATATATATATATATATATATATATATATATATATATATATATATCATCAACATATTTCAGTGAAAAAATCTCAGGAACGCGATATCAAATTGATTTGAAATTTTCAGGATTCATTGATGTCTATGCAGAATAGTACCATGTCTCACAAAAAGCTAATAATCTTAAACCCTTTGACACTGGCGGTCATTTTAGTGATTTTAAAATATACCATTTGTTAAATTATAGTTAGCTTATTAATCAATTAAATCAAATTAGATTTTGTATGATAAATCACTTTAATTTTGCTACATGATATATTACCTTAATTTTGCTACAGCTACCACAATATATTAAAGCTTACTCAACAATTAATAAAGTCTAATCACCTTGATAACAATTTACTCAAATCAAGTTAATTTGCATCAAATTTCTTTCTATTCAATTTTGTCGGTTCATTTCTTTTTGCTTGCATATGCATTCAAATTACCGTTTTTATAAATTCTTCGAGACAGTCAATGAACTATGTGGTCAGCAATATTTTCTTTTAGAGTATTTTTACTTATTTTGTACTAAAACGCAATCGACATGTGAAGTTTCATATTGCATGTGTAAGCACAAAACCATTGATTTTCATTCAAATGCAATATGAAGCTATTGATTGGAATTTATGTTTACGTTAAGTATTTTGTTAAGATATAAAGAAGAAATGATAGCAAATAAATTCATTCAGTTTTAAGCGATTGAATCAACCGTTTTATTTAGAGATTTTATCAATTCACGTAACAAGTGTACGAGCTTGTTGCAATTGATTTTCAATAAAAGTAACAGGTAAATGAGCTTGTTGCAATTAGTTGAAAAATCTTTAAATTTAATAATTAACATTTTTTGGCGACCATGACAAAACACCAGTATAACAAGTTATAGGCGCTTGTTCGTTTTCATCAGGACATCAGGACTCCAGTACAACAAGTTTAGGCGCTTGTTAGTTTTCATCTGGACATCCAGTACAACAACTATAGGCACTTGTTCGTGTTGAACCATAAGGACATCTTTGATTCGTCTTGGTGGGAATCCGGAATAGTCAGCAAGTATAAGTGCTTGGTGGTTATAACAGGGCAGTTGTGTTCAACAAGTGTAAAGTGCTTGTTGGTCGTAATATTTTGGTTTATATTCAACAAGTGTAAGTGCTTGGTGATTATAACGGTGTAGTGGTGTTCAGCAAGTGTAAAGTGCTTGTTGGACGTAATATTTTGGTTAATATCAATAAGTACAAGTGCTTGTTGGTTTTTCGGATTCGGATCGATAAAACAAGTAGAAGTGTTTGTTGTATTGATCAGCAGTAGATCAAAGGCTGTAAAAGAAACGCACTGTCGTCAGGCGAAAATACAGTAGTTGACATATAAGAAGGCGTTCAAATAAACGCAATGGAGTTAAGCGATTTGTTAAATCGGCAGCAAGAAATTGGAAAGACCATTGAACAAATGGCATCCAATTTCAAAAAGGACTCGCTTGCAAGAAAAACGAGTGAATATGCGGATAAACGCATGAAAAGCCTGACCGCATTGTAGAAAGAATTCACTTTGAATCATGCGAGGCTGGTCAAAGCAGTTATTCGACATGACCAAGAACCATATTTCATAGAGAACTACTTTGAGGAGATGGAGAAATTACAATCTCGTTTCCGATCATGGCTTGCTGATATCGGAGGACCTAGCCAACAAATGGGTTACTCGTCAGGAGCATCAAATGAAGTGGTCCACGAGCCACATAGAACTGCTAATGGAGCGGGTCAACAAATGTTAGAAAGATTGTTTTGAAAACAAAACAATCTGGAATTAACCATAAAGTATTATCTGGCCGCTATTGATCGTGAAGGAGACCAGATGCATAGTTTGCACTACTATCAACTAAAGATTGAAAAACTGCTAGCTTATGAGAATTATCTCAAAGACATTGTCAATTTGATAATGGAAGAATCGTCGGAAGATATTCTAGAGAATATTGAGAAATCTCATGACCTGCAAAGGCAATTACAAGACAAAGTTGTTGACTTGCAACAACGGCTCGATCTACCTCCATTAATAACAAATATAATGGGATCGCAGCACGTTTCGTTACACAACCGGATCAAGTTACCAAAGTTAGCGTTAGCAGTTTTCGATGGATATTATTTATTATGGTCTCAATTCCATGACCTGTATGTGCAACTCATACACACGAAGCCATTAAGTAACACTGAGAAGATGTTTTATCTAGCAAGCAACCTAAGTGGTGAAGCAAGGGCTTTGATCAGACACTTGTCAGTCACATCTGACAACTATGAAACAGCATGGAACATCATAGTTAGTCGGTACAATAACACTAGGCTGATAGTAACAGCTACATTAAACAAGCTTCCTAATCAGCCCCCAATCAATTCAGATTGTGTAAATGACGTTAAGTCGCTTCACAATGTCACCAAGGAGTGTTATCTAGCACTCAAAAATCGTCAGATTGCCGTGGGCACATGGAATCCAATCTTGTTGCATCTTTTGCTTAAAAAATTGGACAAGAATATGCACACTCTCTATGAGCAGAGTTTAGAAAAAAATTAGGGTCAGTTGTCACTACCATTCTGCTAGCCCGCTTGATTGTTCCCAATGTCAGGGGTTCAAACATCGAAATACAAACTTTCAATGAGACTCGACCGACCATTTACTTTGAATATCTCGGACGTGCTAGCATAATCTCTAGCGAATGGGAAATAGTGGTCTACTATAACATGACAAGCTACTGGAAGGAATACACTACCTTGACCAATGCAACGAATATTTTATCAGATCTCTGCGGGAAACTAGTCGAACCAGGACCGTGTACCGAGACAGTGCGAAGAATTCAACAACAGCTGAAAAAGCTGGCAGAAGATGATGCACTGATGCTTCACAAACCAATCTCTCCTAGAGTTAAAAAGGGTGCTCTCAACATAGTGGGCAATGTTGCAAACAGCCTGTTTGGAGTCTTGGATTCAGACTACGCTGACAAAATAAAGAAGATGATAGATGACACCACCACCAACCAGCAACGCCTGTTTCATCTGTTGAAGAACCAAACGTCAATACTGGACTCAACCGTAAACATTATGCGAAGCAACTACAATCGCATCAATGAGCATTTCCATCAGCTTACAGCCCTTGTTGACACGCAGATGGAAAAATTGAATCACATAGACCACTAAGTTCACCAGCAGAAGTTGTTTGCCATTTAAATGTCCCACGCATTTCAACTTTTCATCGGTGCTAACGATTTGCAACAGACACACGATGTGTTATTAGACACGGTGATGGATGCCCACCACGGGAAGGTTAACTTAAGAATATTATCTCCCCAGCAGCTGCTTCAAGAATTACGAACTTTAAGAAGTCAATTGCCAAAAGCACTGACACTTGCTTTGCCAGATGACGACATCGCGCAATTCTATAATTTAATGACAATAAAGGCAAAGCCCGGATTAAAATATACCATTGTTCAGCTGAAGATCCTATTAGAATCTAACGATGAGTTCGAGTTATACCGACCAATTCCAATTCCAGCGCTCATAAGCGAAGAAATGTGGATTATCAAGCTAGCAACACCCTACATAATTGTCAGCCTTCACAAGGCTCAGTACTACCCGGTTGAGAATTTTGAACAACTTGCATGCAAACATGCAAGTAATAATCATTTACTCTGTAACCAGCAAATCCAATCTACAAAGTAGGATTTGGGCCCAACCAATGCGAAATAAGTATTTTCAATCGGGAGACAGACAATGACAGCTGCAAGCTACAGCTAACACCCACAAAGGCCCATTGGATTCAGCTTTTCACGTCTAACTAGTGGCTCTTCTTCCTTTCCACGCGAACGACAATCAACGGAGTATGCAACGGTGAGCCCACACAATTAATGCTACATAGCACAGGGATCATCACCTTAAGAAGCGGCTGTATTATAAAACAACCTCGCTTAACCATTCAGTACCACACGACGTATTCAAGCATAATCCAACGATCTTATACGGCCTCCATAAATTTCACTGCACCATCAACGGACCCTCCAATCGAAACGGCGACAGTGCCTCAGATGCCAAACATCCCTATTAACGAACTGAACAACATGCATAAAAAACTTAAAGATCAGGAGGTTGTTGACGACAGCATTGGTCTTAACCAGCACCATATACACCACTATTCAGTTGGCTACCTCGCTCTCGGACTAACTCTGTAAACGATCATTTTGATATTCTGCCAATTCGCTAAGCGAGATCCTTCGCGACACAAACCATCTGCGCAACCAGCATCTTCATTCAGAATAGAACCTGACACTCTCAATGAATCTTGAACTAGTGTTCAACGCGGGGAGGATGTTAAATTATGGTTAGCTAATTAATCAATTATATCAAATTAGATTTTGTATCATAAATCACTTTAATTTTGCTACATGATATATTACCTTAATTTTGCTACAGCTACCACAATATATTAAAGCTTACTCAACAATTAATAAAGTCTAATCACCTTGATAACAATTTACTCAAATCAAGTTAATTTGCAGCAAATTTCTTTCTATTCAATTTTGTCGGTTCATTTCTTTTTGCTTGCATATGCATTCAAATTACCGTTTTTATAAATTCTTCGAGACAGTCAATGAACTATGTGGTCAACAATATTTTCTTTTACAGTATTTTTACTTATTTTGTACTAAAACGCAATCGACATGTGAAGTTTCATATTGCATGTGTAAGCACAAAACCATTGATTTTAATTCAAATGCAATATGAAGCTATTGATTGGAATTTATGTTTACGTTAAGTATTTTGTTAAGATATAAAGAAGAAATGATAGCAAATAAATTCATTCAGTTTTAAGCGATTGAATCAACCGTTTTATTTAGAGATTTTATCAATTCACGTAACAAGTATACGAGCTTGTTGCAATTGATTTTCAATAAAAGTAACAGGTAAATGAGCTTGTTGCAATTAGTTGAAAAATCTTTAAATTTAATAATTAACACCTTTATTTTCTGTCAACTAATAACTTCTGCAAAAATAAAGTTTATGAAACGAATTTTGAACGAGTTCCAAATGTGAATATGATAATTTTGTTGAAATTTGTAATCCTTGGTGTGCGCTTGGCACCTAAAATGAGATTGGGAAAATTTGGCAACTTTTGAATTGCGATAACTTTTGACCAGATTATCAGATCATTATAAAATTCACAGGTGAAATTGCCATTTTTAGGTAACAGACTCGGGTAGTTTTTCGTGAACGTGCTGGCAACCCTGCAGCTACGACAGGCATTGAAAGTGATAACCTTCAAACCATTGACTCTCCTGAAAAACTTTCGTCTTATACAGTGAAAACCTACTCATATAGAAATCTTTTGCTTTGTTCACATAACCAAAGGAATACTTTTGAAATTTCACATCGACCAAGAACGGTAATCCTCTTCCAATTAATCTTTATATTGAGCATCAAAAACTTATGTTCGCGAGAAATCGCGACCCAATTATCAGATACATATGATATCCACACAATGTTTTGGTATTGAGTAGGACCAAGTTTAATAGAA
The DNA here is from genome assembly GCA_963978885.1 of Nemotelus pantherinus. Taxonomy (NCBI): domain Eukaryota; kingdom Metazoa; phylum Arthropoda; class Insecta; order Diptera; family Stratiomyidae; genus Nemotelus; species Nemotelus pantherinus. The sequence goes on from OZ022263.1 coordinate 129,083,689, forward strand.
GTGATTTGGAAGTGCGGGCAACTATGTGCCAATGGTGCCATGTTGAAAAGTGATAAAGAAAATAAACTACTTTTTGCCCTATGAATTCTGATTCAGGCATCAAATTTTCGTGAAATTGACACAGTAGCTTAACCTTACTTTAGGCCGTGTTAAGTAGAAATTTGGTCGAAAAAATCGGTTGGTGCTGCGAGCTATGGTAATTTTGGTGTCTTGTGTTTTTTGAAAATTCCCTCAGCAAAATAAAGCTTTTTGCCGTATAACTTCAGTGCAGTCATGATATCAAAATGAGGTAGATATGATAAATGGAACTTATTAATGGCATTATTCAGTTCGAATCTGGGAAAAAAAAACATTATAGGGCTGCCAGCTATTGTTGGTTTTGTATTTATTTGCAATATCTTTACTAAGCAATTTTATCGTAAAATTTTTAAACGGTAATAATTTTGTAGTGACATTAAACAAAAAATATTAAATTTCTGACCATTTGAAATTTTTTGTGAATGGTAGCTCTAAATTTCTTTGTACCCCTATAACTTCCAATGCAGTTATCGGCAGAGTAGGTTGATTTCAATGAGACGCAGGTGTAATATACTTTTGGGTTTGATGCTAGCAAAGAAGCAAAGAGTTGCCAGCGCGAGGGGTTTTTTTTGTTACTTACGTATCAATAAATGCTTACAATGAGTATTCATATCGCGAACATACACAAAGAAAATAAGTTACCAATTGCTTACATTTTCTAAGTTCTAGAAATATTTCGTTCTAAACATCTTTCGTTTTTTGACCCTGAACATCTTTCTATCCCTGTAACTTTTGACGACATCATTGCATAGATTCTAAATCGATAGAGTTATTTGATTTTGACGTGAGGCAATTATGGGAAACTTTAAATTGCAGTGCTGGTTAAGTGTTGCAAGCACTTAGCGTTTGCTTTGTTTATGTCATGTTATGCTGCTTTCAAATTTTGCAGTGTTTAGTTTTCATAAATCTTGAAATTCCTGAAATCATTTCCACCCTATGATATTTTATTAAGATCAAAGTGATTTTGCACTCGAAACAGGTTGGAGTACGTGTGTTAGAATATGCACTCAAAGTCTGCACGATTCTTCTACTGTTCATTGAACACTAATATTTCTAGCGGTTCAGATGCACTTGAGTTTTTACTAATGTTTGAAGAACATTAGTATGAAAATCGATTTGGCCAAAACTTCATATTTCCACATGTATATATATATATATATATATATATATATATATATATATATATATATATATATATATATATATATATATATATATATATATATATATATTATATATATATATATATATATATATATATATATATATATATATATATATATATATATATATATATATATATATATATATATACATATATATATTTATCGTCAAAAAAATACAGTGACTATTTCTCAGGAACGCGCCATTCGATTGAGCTAAAGCTTTGAGAAAATTGATGTAGATGCAGAATAGGCCCAGGTCTCACCAAATATTAATGATCTTTTACCCTTTGGCGCAGGCGGCCACTTAAGTGATATTTTTAATATACTTATTATTCCGTACACAAATAATTTTTGCGAAAATTAAGGTAGCGGAATGAATTTCAAAGGTGTTTTAAATGTGAATCGGATAGTGTTTTGGAATTTTCTCACCCCATGTGTGCGCTAGGTGCTTAAAAAGAGAACGGGAAAATTAAAAAAAAACTTTTGACAGAGATTTTCAATCATTATGAAACTTTCAGAACGTATTGATATTATTTAGTTGTAAATTTGTGTAGCATGTTGGCAACCCTGTAGTAAATCATCGACTCTCCGGGAAAAATGTTGTTTCCTGGAAAAAAAAAGCCACACATATATAAATCTTATGCTTTGTCTACACAGCTAAAGTAAAAAAACTCTAGCGCACCTGAACCGCTAGAAACACTAATGTTCGAAGAACAGTAGAAAAATCGTGCAGGTTTTGAGTGCATATAATTACCACATGAGTTGCTTATTACGGCCAAACAAACAAACGCCATGTTTTACTTTGGTCTCAAGAATACATTATAACTTATAAGGTGGAAGGTTTCAAATATTACCACTGGCATGAATTTCAACGTTTATGAGAGCAAAACACGGGTTAATTATATTCGTTATCAGTTGCTTATTTCACAAAATTTTGAAAGCAGCATCTCATATAAAATCAATGAAGAAAATGTTTAGTGTCTGCAGCACTGTAACTGAAGTTGGTGTTTAGGGCTACGATCCGAAAAATTTGCAGAACTTTGGGAATTAAAATATCGGTTATTTATTTTCATTGTAAATGTTTCCTGTATGAATACTAACTGTTAGCATTTATTGATACAAAAGTAGTACAACCGACTCGTGCTGGCAACCTTCTGCCAGTATCAAAGCCAAGAATATATCACATCTGCTTCACGTTGTTTTATTACATTCGAAGTTATAGGAGTACAGAGAAATTTAGGGTAACCTGCAGCGAGTTCTTTCAAATAATCGAAAACTTAATATTTGCTGTTTGTTGTCACTACAATACCATTACCGTTTGAAAATTCTACGATAAAACTGATTAATAAAAATATTGCAATTAAACACAAAACGAACAATAGCTGGTCACTCTATCGTGGGTTTTCAACCAAATTTGGTCCGTATAATGTTTATAATAGGTTCCATTAATTGTATGAAATTCATATTAATTTCACGACTGCACCGGAAGTTATAGGGCAAAAAGTTTTATTTTCCTGAGCGAATTTTCAAAACCAAAGACACAAAAATTACCAAAGCTGGCAGCACCAAGTAAATTTTTCAACCATATTTATACCAAACAGAGATTAGAGTAAGGTTCAGTTACTGTGTCAATTTCATGAAAATCTGGTATTTTATTCACATTTCATAGGGCAAAATGCAGTTTTTTTTTTTGTTAATTTTCAAGATGGAACCACTGGGACAGAGTTGCGCACAATTCAAAATTGCTTCTATCAGATCTGGTCCTACTTAAGTCCCATGCATTCTGTAAATTTCAGTTGTATCTGATTATTGGTTCGTGAGTTCCCGTGAATAGAAGTTTTTGATGATAAGAATTTAGGTTAACTGGGTAAGGGTTACCGTTCTTGTCCAACATGAAATTTCCAAAGTTTAACTTTGAACGTGTATATTAAGCATAAGTTTTGTATACAGATTAGTTTTATTGCAAGAAACGGACTTTTTTTTAGGATATTCAATGGTTTGAATGTTTTCACTTCCAAATTTTTATTTTTTTTAATTTAAGACACCAAAATTATCATAGCTGGCAGCTTCAACCAAACTTTTCAACCAAACGTGGTTTAAGGTAAGGTCCAACTACTCTGTGAGTTTCGTTAAAATCGAACGATTCAATCAGAATTTATAGGACTTAAAGCAGTTATCTTTTTTAGTGATTTTTCACGATGGCACCACTGGCACAGAATTGCCTGCATTTCAAAATCACTTCTATCAGACTTGGTCCTATTTAAGACCAATACATTCTGCAAATTTCAATTAATTCTGCTTTTCGGATCGTGAGTTTCCGTGAACAGAAGTTTTTGATGCTAAAAATATAGGTAAATTGGGCAGGCGTGCCCGTTATACCATATCATTTTTTTTTTGTCTATGTAAACAAAGCACAAGATTTACATATGAGTGGCTTTTTTTTTAAGAAGCGTCATTTATTCAAGAGGGACGATGATTTGGAGGTTTTCAATTTCAGTGCCTACACCAGCTACAGGGTTGCCAGCACGCTCATTAAAAGCTACCCAAATCTACAACTAAACAAAACTAATATGTCCTGAAAATGTCGTAATGATTCAATAGCTCTCTCACAATTTATCGCAATTTAAAAATTTTCAAGTTTTTCCGTTTTCTTTTGAGGCACCCAGCGCACACATGGGGTTTAAAAATTCCAAAACATTATCCGATTCACATGTAAAACACGTTCGAACTTTATTCCGTCAACTTTATTTTTGCAAAAATTATTTGTGTACGGAATAAAAGGTATATTCCAAATATCACTTAAATGGCCACCGGCGCCAAAGGGTTAAAGATAATAAACTTTTTGTGAGATCTGGCACGGGCATATTCATCAATGTGTTCTGAAAATTTCAGTTCAATCGGATGGCGTGTTTCTGAGATTTTTTCACTGAAAGTTTTTGATATATATATATATATATATATATATATATATATATATATATATATATATATATATATATATATATATATATATATATACAGATATATATATATATATATATATATATATATATATATATATATATATATATATATATATATATATATATATATATAGATATATAGAAATATGAATTGTTGGCCAAAGTTATTTTAATACTAATGTTTTTCTTCGAACATTAGTAAAAAAAAACAATTCAATCCAAATTCAATAATCAAATCAAATAAATCCAATCATATAAATCAAATCAAATCAAATAAATCAATTATTAATTTGGGTGGGGTCTCTTTCTCTATTGGATAATAATAAGAATAATACAAAAACAATAATGACAAATAAATATAACACCTATTAAATTGACCCAAAAGATGTAAGAATCAAATAGACAAAACCAACTAGGTATTCAATCATGCAAAAAGGAAAACTTGATGATAACTTATATTTCCCTACACCATTAAGTTTTCTTTTAATATTTATGAAATTAACAAAAAGTAACTAATTAAAATTCAGTTGAACGGTTTGCTGCAATAACTGCATTCGAACATCCTGCAACACTTCTGTTCATAGACTATCGATCTTAATTTTGAACGTAAAATTTCCTCCTTGCCACAAGGTTTAATGTTTAATGTTAATATTTTATCTAGCAAGAACTTATATGCTTCCATACGACTGCGGTAAATAATGGGAATCGGTAACAAAGAAAATGATGACCCGTATCAAGCAACAAGTTTGCATTAAAGTGTGCTTCTGCTTAAATGAGTTAGCGGTTTGAATACAATGAGCCTGTTCGAGATTAACCAATGTAATTTTCCGTTTAGGCTGAATGAATTCCCAGCGTCTGCCAACGACACTGCTTTCTGGTCACAGAAACAAAAGACAAACACAACAAAATCTTTCCCTTTTGTTCTTTTCAAATAAAATTTCTTTTAATTTTCAGCCGCCAAAAATCCGCTGAACTTTTTTCTTTCACCTTACACACTAGAATCTCCTTTTTTTTTGTTCAAAATTTTTTCACGGAACCGCAAGAGCGGTTACATTCCAAATTTTCCAGGTATACTTCATATTTCCAACACCATTAGGGCATCCCCAAGTCTGTTGGTACATTTTAAAAAGCTTTCACTGAATAGCTGTCAGCTGTCAACAAAAGCTTTGATAGCATACTGTCACTGCATTCGCGTGTTGGCTCTTGTGGTGGAAGGTTGTAGCCGGAGAATTACTGAGAAATTTGCTTTTCTCCGAAGGACAGTCTTTCTCTGGAATTGACAATACGTGTTTCAACGTGTCTTAAACTGCAGTTTCGTGTTCGTTGCGTTGTTTGAGTCACTTATGTGTTTGTGTTGTTAATGATTATTTAAGGTCAAACCCACCATAAACGGGTGTTGTCAAAACCGATGGCTGATGCGTTATCGTTATAAGCCAACCTAATCCTCGTAAAACAGGATATAGTACTCAAAAAAAAATACTGTCACTACCCATGCCAATTTTTGGACGTGATTCCGATTCTGTATCCGTCATTTTGCTTTCGGTTTCATTATCACAGCAAGATGCTACACTCATCGGTTCGTTGCTGGAAGATGATGAGGACTACCGTTGGCATTGAATCGACTCCTGATGATGGGATCATTGGCGATGAACAAATTGACGACGATAAATTTGTGCCATTTGAATGGAGTTTTGATACAAACAGCTTGGGGGTAAGACGTCCTTCTCATGTCCCGGAGTCTGGACTGGGACAAATTGATGATGGTGATTGGCATATAGGAGATGAGCCACGACTCTCCGTAAATATCGTCTCAACTGGCGGTGGCGAGTAAGTAGATTTCCAATTGTTGTCTTCCAGTTCAAATTTCCTCTTCACAGGCCCCAACTGACTAGATCGCATAGCGATTGGCGACATCAAATGACGTGTGAATATTTTTCTAGTTGGTGACGGAGATAAGCCATATGGGAGGCACATGCCAGTACGACTTATAGGGCTGGGGCTCCAGCAACTTTGTGGCCCAGACAGTAAGTCACTTGTCAAGAATTCGACAAGTCGTTCAATCTGCATGACTGATTTTCCGCGACAAGTGTTGGCTCTTCTCAACTCTGCGACATTTGCATGGTGCTATGCACTCCTCGAGCGTGATTGACTTCACGAGTATTCGCATCTGCACATTCCTCCTGCCGCAATTGTGATACTCGGGGAGTGAAACGAAGTCCATTGCTGGCCCGTAAGGAAGTAAAGCTAGCCAAATATCAACGAGCTCGCGGAGCGAATATATTTAAAATCGAAACTGGTAAAGCTTCCCTGGAAAATGATGCACCAGTTGGAGTCGAAAGAGCCGTTTTTGATGTCATTGATTACTTTTTACCAAAATTTACACCTTGATTACTTTTTACCAATGGCAAACAACGCAGCACAAATTATATTCACTGCGAGGACATTAAACGAAACTGCTGAAAAAATCGTTAGCCCTTTGAAAAAAATCACTTTAATTCATAAAATGTTCTACGGCTTTTAATCCTGTTCTCTTTCACTTGCTATCTTTAGCTGTCATCCGTATGACCCTTTGAGTGTTTGACTATGACAATTCTTAGTGGTTTTCACGTGAAATTCCATAAAATCTAACATCAAATGTTAACTCAAACTGCCCACCACTGTTTTCAAGTTCCTCTGATTTCAGAAATACAATCGAATTTGCACTGAATTCCGAAAAATTAAATTCTTACCGATATGGATCCAGCACATTTTATTGGCGACATGCTATCGATAAAATCCAAATTTTCAGAATCAAACGACATTAGATCACGTGCAACATTGATTTCGAACGATTCAATGAACACTGATCTCTTTTTTCTTACCAAATTTTGGTTAGAGAACGATGATTTTAAGCAGAAAAATTTTTTGAAAATCTTGATCAAGGTAAAGGTTCTACCACAACAATATATGATTATTTTCTTGTGTATACTTTCGAATTCCTTAGTTTTATTATTTGATAGAATTATTTGGGTGCTATATTTATTAAATATTTCCTCCTTGATCGAGATGTGATCTTATAATTCTTCTTCAACTGAATGTATCGTTGCCATGGTTTAATTTTTGGTAAAGTAAATAAAATTTGATCTTCGTTTAAAAATATGTTCCAATAAAAACGACGAAATGTGCTTGAGCATTGTCGTCAAGACAGAGAGAGGATATAATTGGGGAGGAGAAAGACATGTGTAATATAAATTTATGAGTTTTTAAAAAAGAACGTCTCTAAAATTAGCAAACAAGTTCAAAAACTAATTCCCAAAAGTTTATACAATAACATTTCTGATGTTCATTCTTTCATATTATGCTTTACACACTGCGAAATAATTGATTATTTCAACATAAAATATATCGTTTTTCTTCAACTAATTTTCCTTATTTTGTTTTTAGTGACTTAGCATTGAAACGCCATTGAGCTTCAAGACAAATGTATTAAAAGCTTAAAAAACTTTTTTCAGCTGAAAATTGATGTATCTTGCCACGTCGTAACAAGTGCATTACTAGATTTCAAAATAAAAAACTGTTCATTATGCATTTCACAAATTAGTTATTCACAACAACCATTAATGTTCAATTAATGTCCAAATCATATGTCCAATTTTTAAGTTTTATTCTATAAAGTTTTTTCTTATCGAAAGATGATTATTTTCAACCAACTTTTTTACTTGTATTATTTTCAGTTTTTCTATACCATCTCCACAGCTCAATTTTCAATAAAAACACTTTGGAAAAACGACTTTCTAGCAGCTTAATGCTGCATAATAACTACACTCTCCAACATAAAACATAAAATCGATCGAAAAAATTTTTTATTTGACCAACATGCATCAATATTGCCTTATTACCTTTACATACACTATTTTTCCATACTCTGTAAGAAAACTCGTGTTTGACCTTTTTTTATTCATGCAAAACTATTTAACAGAAAATAAATCTCTTCACGAACAGGAAACATCCTAAGATCGACTAAAGAGTAACATAACAGAGCGTCTACGCTCAGTGTGGCCAGATTGGGCTATTTCCCGCCAATTGGGCTATCTAAAATTTGAATTCGCGGGTCGTTTTTTCATTTCGCGGGTTGGCGGTTTTTGGGCTATCTATTTTTATCAAAAGCTATATTTGGGCTATACTGTAAAACCTACTAATCGGGACACTGTATGATCGAACCACCTGAACAATTGAACTATAACATCACCGCACATACTATTTCTTGAAGAAAAATCACTCTGCAATCGGGCAACTTCTAAAATTGGACCGTGAACCAGATTAGCTGCACAAAAATTTGCTTAGTAGTACTACTTGTTAATCGGACCAAAAACAGTTTTAAGGGGTTAGGGGTAGTCAGAGACATGGAAAAATGAGAATTTTCAATAATTTTTTTTTGCCGGTAAATCATTTAATTTTATAAAAGTGATTATATGGCAACATTACATAATGTTTCGACTTGACCCCACGAAAATTTGAAGAAAAAAAATTAATAATTTTAAAAGTTATGGCTGTTTGTGTTGATTCAGCTCCAACAGAAATTCCTTGCGGTGACCACCACAAATCCTTGGAGATTCATCTAAAATCAATCGGACGAAAAAAAATAGTTTTACTAATAGATAATCTAGTGCCTGATCGAATCTTTTTTTTTAAAAAAAAAAATTGACAAAATAGCGGCCTCATGAAATTTTTCTCCAGATTTTCGGGAAAAAAACAACAGCTAATTGTTTATAAAAAATCGAAATTTAAAAAAAAAACAAAAGTTCTTCGATCAAGCACTAGTTTTTTCTGTTTTCCAAAAGCTGTATAAATTTCATTGAAATCTACTGAGCGGTTTTCGAGTTACAGTGGTCACCAGTTCAAAAAACATAGTTGTGAGAAAAACGCATTTAGAGTTTTACACTCGATTTATGTAGAGTAATACGAATTATTTAATTTAAACACTTATGCTACCTAAAAATTGTAAATATATATAGTAAGGTATTTATAGATTAAGGTATAACTATATATTCATCAAAGTTGTAATTCATTCAATCGAACCCGAGAAATCGGTTGCTTGCAGCTGCTGCTAACTACCTATTCTCGAGCGTTCTGGAGAGCCCGAGAGCCCTTGGTTAACTGTCGAGTAACTCGAAAAGTATTTGCCGGATTCACTTCAAAATTTCAGAGAATATTTTTAAGATATTATACTTTAAGGAAATGCAAAAATGCAAAAATAGATTTTTTGAAAATTCTGACTACCCCTAACCCCTTAAGACCAGCATGAAAAAATGTGCGAAAATGAGTTTTCTAGAAAAATACTATCTGTTCAAGGTCAAGAAAATTTTTCGTATAATTTCTGCATAATTTTCTGCTGAAAAATTATTTAATGTGTAGAATTCGGTACGTTATAGATAGCTTGAATTGTATTGGTATTCTGATAATAATAAAATACGGATTTATTTGAGCATTTTTGCATATTTTCCCTTTAAGCAAGTATGAATGCAATTCGTTCATTCATTCAGGCAACGTCAAAACAACTGACAAAATCTACTATGAGTAACAAACAATTGCTCATCCAAATAAAAACTGCCGATAGCTTTAAAGCTAGTAAGAGACAGGTGCATCACATAAAAAAAAAAAAAAAACCAACTGAAACGGAAATTAAATAGCGTTGAAAAATTTTGAAGACACTGGGAGAAAGCGGTTGAAATTAAATTTACCATGCTACCAGACAGGTAAATTGTAGTATCAATGGTCTTCTAAGACACCCTCCAAAAATTTGCCAATATCCGACCAGATACTTCAGAGTCAAGCCTGTCAAATCACTACAAAATTAAAACTTTGTGATTTCAAGGCATCAAACAGAAAACTGAAATCCATTAAAAAGGACTACAATATTCACTACGGCACGCTTTGTGGCGAAGAAGCTGATGTTGACTTAGACAAAGCTCAGGAATTTTAGTCACAGCTAAGAATCCTATGTGATGGCTATAATGCTTTAAATATCTATAATCTTGATGAACAGGAGTATTTCTTAAAGCAACACCTCAAAAATCACTACGTCTTATATAGAAAAAATGTACATATGGAAAACCTTGAAAGAAACGCATGACAGTTGCAATGGAAGCTGCATAGCCAACTGCGTTGGGAATGACATTAAGCGAAGTTTGGGCACAAATTGTCGAGCTAACACAAAATCTTAGATAACGGGTGCTATTTTTGAAGAATGGATGCACACTTTTTATTGAAATGTAAATGTTTTGAAACATCACCAACTTTTTTTGTTAAAGCTAGTTGTGATAGCATTGATAATCTGGAAGACATCAAGCTACAATTTTTTCCACCTATTCGCACTTCTCATTTACAGCCCTTAGATCAGGGCATTATACCAAACATAAAACTAAATTACTACACTTATATGATGAACCTCATACTGTAAGCTCTGGAAAATACTGAGCGTTCTTCAGACCCAATAAAATTAGTTTCTATATTTGAAGCTCTCTGGTAATTACGATCTGCTTAGAATAAAGTGTCTCCACTTACAATTATAAAAGTGTTTTTGGAAATGTAGGTTCCTTCGAAATCTCAGGGTCGAAAGCGGAATCGTGATGAGAGTTCAAATTCAAAGTGATGAGAATTCAAATTCAAAGTGATTAGAATTCAAATATTCCAGCAGACATTCAAAATTTGGCAGGATACGATCAATTTACGACCACAAACGAATCTCTCCCGGAAAATTGAGTAGAAGTCTTTTTTAAAGGATGATGATGTCTTCTTTAACTATAAACTAAAGAAGCCAAAGAAGCTTTTGTTGATTCCGATAGTGAATTCAAATCGCATTTATTCAAAATACTATGACCTAGCTTATATGCGAGATCCCAATTTAATCCCGATTTGGGATTATACTAGTCAGAACGTCGTATAAACGGTTATATTCGGATTTCAGCTCACCCGAACAGTTGGGTTTACGCCAGATTACTATTTATATGTGAGTGTGCACATGAATATGTAAATGAAAGTGATTTTTCAACATGGCGACTAGTAAACGCTGTGTTCTTGGTCTGTTATCCATTATCCTTTTTGTGGAATTCATTCTTGATTTGGAACAAAGCCTCAGAAAAAACAAAAACTAGTTAATAAAATGTTCAGCTATCGCTAAATGTTCCTCCATATTCATTCTTGCCTTCTTTGTACGTTAACTGAAATGTTCAATGTAACCTAAACTTGCCACATTTATACAGTACAGTTTCTATTTGCGTGTAAGCTATTCTTCAAAACAAGTTCATGGCTTGCTGATATCGGAGGACCTAGCCAACAAATGGGTTACTCGTCAGGAGCATCAAATGAAGTGGTCCACGAGCCACATAGAACTGCTAATGGAGCGGGTCAACAAATGTTAGAAAGATTGTTTTGAAAACAAAACAATCTGGAATTAACCATAAAGTATTATCTGGCCGCTATTGATCGTGAAGGAGACCAGATGCATAGTTTGCACTACTATCAACTAAAGATTGAAAAACTGCTAGCTTATGAGAATTATCTCAAAGACATTGTCAATTTGATAATGGAAGAATCGTCGGAAGATATTCTAGAGAATATTGAGAAATCTCATGACCTGCAAAGGCAATTACAAGACAAAGTTGTTGACTTGCAACAACGGCTCGATCTACCTCCATTAATAACAAATATAATGGGATCGCAGCACGTTTCGTTACACAACCGGATCAAGTTACCAAAGTTAGCGTTAGCAGTTTTCGATGGATATTATTTATTATGGTCTCAATTCCATGACCTGTATGTGCAACTCATACACACGAAGCCATTAAGTAACACTGAGAAGATGTTTTATCTAGCAAGCAACCTAAGTGGTGAAGCAAGGGCTTTGATCAGACACTTGTCAGTCACATCTGACAACTATGAAACAGCATGGAACATCATAGTTAGTCGGTACAATAACACTAGGCTGATAGTAACAGCTACATTAAACAAGCTTCCTAATCAGCCCCCAATCAATTCAGATTGTGTAAATGACGTTAAGTCGCTTCACAATGTCACCAAGGAGTGTTATCTAGCACTCAAAAATCGTCAGATTGCCGTGGGCACATGGAATCCAATCTTGTTGCATCTTTTGCTTAAAAAATTGGACAAGAATATGCACACTCTCTATGAGCAGAGTTTAGAAAAAAATTAGGGTCAGTTGTCACTACCATTCTGCTAGCCCGCTTGATTGTTCCCAATGTCAGGGGTTCAAACATCGAAATACAAACTTTCAATGAGACTCGACCGACCATTTACTTTGAATATCTCGGACGTGCTAGCATAATCTCTAGCGAATGGGAAATAGTGGTCTACTATAACATGACAAGCTACTGGAAGGAATACACTACCTTGACCAATGCAACGAATATTTTATCAGATCTCTGCGGGAAACTAGTCGAACCAGGACCGTGTACCGAGACAGTGCGAAGAATTCAACAACAGCTGAAAAAGCTGGCAGAAGATGATGCACTGATGCTTCACAAACCAATCTCTCCTAGAGTTAAAAAGGGTGCTCTCAACATAGTGGGCAATGTTGCAAACAGCCTGTTTGGAGTCTTGGATTCAGACTACGCTGACAAAATAAAGAAGATGATAGATGACACCACCACCAACCAGCAACGCCTGTTTCATCTGTTGAAGAACCAAACGTCAATACTGGACTCAACCGTAAACATTATGCGAAGCAACTACAATCGCATCAATGAGCATTTCCATCAGCTTACAGCCCTTGTTGACACGCAGATGGAAAAATTGAATCACATAGACCACTAAGTTCACCAGCAGAAGTTGTTTGCCATTTAAATGTCCCACGCATTTCAACTTTTCATCGGTGCTAACGATTTGCAACAGACACACGATGTGTTATTAGACACGGTGATGGATGCCCACCACGGGAAGGTTAACTTAAGAATATTATCTCCCCAGCAGCTGCTTCAAGAATTACGAACTTTAAGAAGTCAATTGCCAAAAGCACTGACACTTGCTTTGCCAGATGACGACATCGCGCAATTCTATAATTTAATGACAATAAAGGCAAAGCCCGGATTAAAATATACCATTGTTCAGCTGAAGATCCTATTAGAATCTAACGATGAGTTCGAGTTATACCGACCAATTCCAATTCCAGCGCTCATAAGCGAAGAAATGTGGATTATCAAGCTAGCAACACCCTACATAATTGTCAGCCTTCACAAGGCTCAGTACTACCCGGTTGAGAATTTTGAACAACTTGCATGCAAACATGCAAGTAATAATCATTTACTCTGTAACCAGCAAATCCAATCTACAAAGTAGGATTTGGGCCCAACCAATGCGAAATAAGTATTTTCAATCGGGAGACAGACAATGACAGCTGCAAGCTACAGCTAACACCCACAAAGGCCCATTGGATTCAGCTTTTCACGTCTAACTAGTGGCTCTTCTTCCTTTCCACGCGAACGACAATCAACGGAGTATGCAACGGTGAGCCCACACAATTAATGCTACATAGCACAGGGATCATCACCTTAAGAAGCGGCTGTATTATAAAACAACCTCGCTTAACCATTCAGTACCACACGACGTATTCAAGCATAATCCAACGATCTTATACGGCCTCCATAAATTTCACTGCACCATCAACGGACCCTCCAATCGAAACGGCGACAGTGCCTCAGATGCCAAACATCCCTATTAACGAACTGAACAACATGCATAAAAAACTTAAAGATCAGGAGGTTGTTGACGACAGCATTGGTCTTAACCAGCACCATATACACCACTATTCAGTTGGCTACCTCGCTCTCGGACTAACTCTGTAAACGATCATTTTGATATTCTGCCAATTCGCTAAGCGAGATCCTTCGCGACACAAACCATCTGCGCAACCAGCATCTTCATTCAGAATAGAACCTGACACTCTCAATGAATCTTGAACTAGTGTTCAACGCGGGGAGGATGTTAAATTATGGTTAGCTAATTAATCAATTATATCAAATTAGATTTTGTATCATAAATCACTTTAATTTTGCTACATGATATATTACCTTAATTTTGCTACAGCTACCACAATATATTAAAGCTTACTCAACAATTAATAAAGTCTAATCACCTTGATAACAATTTACTCAAATCAAGTTAATTTGCAGCAAATTTCTTTCTATTCAATTTTGTCGGTTCATTTCTTTTTGCTTGCATATGCATTCAAATTACCGTTTTTATAAATTCTTCGAGACAGTCAATGAACTATGTGGTCAACAATATTTTCTTTTACAGTATTTTTACTTATTTTGTACTAAAACGCAATCGACATGTGAAGTTTCATATTGCATGTGTAAGCACAAAACCATTGATTTTAATTCAAATGCAATATGAAGCTATTGATTGGAATTTATGTTTACGTTAAGTATTTTGTTAAGATATAAAGAAGAAATGATAGCAAATAAATTCATTCAGTTTTAAGCGATTGAATCAACCGTTTTATTTAGAGATTTTATCAATTCACGTAACAAGTATACGAGCTTGTTGCAATTGATTTTCAATAAAAGTAACAGGTAAATGAGCTTGTTGCAATTAGTTGAAAAATCTTTAAATTTAATAATTAACACCTTTATTTTCTGTCAACTAATAACTTCTGCAAAAATAAAGTTTATGAAACGAATTTTGAACGAGTTCCAAATGTGAATATGATAATTTTGTTGAAATTTGTAATCCTTGGTGTGCGCTTGGCACCTAAAATGAGATTGGGAAAATTTGGCAACTTTTGAATTGCGATAACTTTTGACCAGATTATCAGATCATTATAAAATTCACAGGTGAAATTGCCATTTTTAGGTAACAGACTCGGGTAGTTTTTCGTGAACGTGCTGGCAACCCTGCAGCTACGACAGGCATTGAAAGTGATAACCTTCAAACCATTGACTCTCCTGAAAAACTTTCGTCTTATACAGTGAAAACCTACTCATATAGAAATCTTTTGCTTTGTTCACATAACCAAAGGAATACTTTTGAAATTTCACATCGACCAAGAACGGTAATCCTCTTCCAATTAATCTTTATATTGAGCATCAAAAACTTATGTTCGCGAGAAATCGCGACCCAATTATCAGATACATATGATATCCACACAATGTTTTGGTATTGAGTAGGACCAAGTTTAATAGAAGTGATTTGGAAGTGCGGGCAACTATGTGCCAATGGTGCCATGTTGAAAAGTGATAAAGAAAATAAACTACTTTTTGCCCTATGAATTCTGATTCAGGCATCAAATTTTCGTGAAATTGACACAGTAGCTTAACCTTACTTTAGGCCGTGTTAAGTAGAAATTTGGTCGAAAAAATCGGTTGGTGCTGCGAGCTATGGTAATTTTGGTGTCTTGTGTTTTTTGAAAATTCCCTCAGCAAAATAAAGCTTTTTGCCGTATAACTTCAGTGCAGTCATGATATCAAAATGAGGTAGATATGATAAATGGAACTTATTAATGGCATTATTCAGTTCGAATCTGGGAAAAAAAAACATTATAGGGCTGCCAGCTATTGTTGGTTTTGTATTTATTTGCAATATCTTTACTAAGCAATTTTATCGTAAAATTTTTAAACGGTAATAATTTTGTAGTGACATTAAACAAAAAATATTAAATTTCTGACCATTTGAAATTTTTTGTGAATGGTAGCTCTAAATTTCTTTGTACCCCTATAACTTCCAATGCAGTTATCGGCAGAGTAGGTTGATTTCAATGAGACGCAGGTGTAATATACTTTTGGGTTTGATGCTAGCAAAGAAGCAAAGAGTTGCCAGCGCGAGGGGTTTTTTTTGTTACTTACGTATCAATAAATGCTTACAATGAGTATTCATATCGCGAACATACACAAAGAAAATAAGTTACCAATTGCTTACATTTTCTAAGTTCTAGAAATATTTCGTTCTAAACATCTTTCGTTTTTTGACCCTGAACATCTTTCTATCCCTGTAACTTTTGACGACATCATTGCATAGATTCTAAATCGATAGAGTTATTTGATTTTGACGTGAGGCAATTATGGGAAACTTTAAATTGCAGTGCTGGTTAAGTGTTGCAAGCACTTAGCGTTTGCTTTGTTTATGTCATGTTATGCTGCTTTCAAATTTTGCAGTGTTTAGTTTTCATAAATCTTGAAATTCCTGAAATCATTTCCACCCTATGATATTTTATTAAGATCAAAGTGATTTTGCACTCGAAACAGGTTGGAGTACGTGTGTTAGAATATGCACTCAAAGTCTGCACGATTCTTCTACTGTTCATTGAACACTAATATTTCTAGCGGTTCAGATGCACTTGAGTTTTTACTAATGTTTGAAGAACATTAGTATGAAAATCGATTTGGCCAAAACTTCATATTTCCACATGTATATATATATATATATATATATATATATATATATATATATATATATATATATATATATATATATATATATATATATATATATATATATATATATATATATATATATATATATATATATATATATATATATATATATATATATATATATATATATATATATATATATATACATATATATATTTATCGTCAAAAAAATACAGTGACTATTTCTCAGGAACGCGCCATTCGATTGAGCTAAAGCTTTGAGAAAATTGATGTAGATGCAGAATAGGCCCAGGTCTCACCAAATATTAATGATCTTTTACCCTTTGGCGCAGGCGGCCACTTAAGTGATATTTTTAATATACTTATTATTCCGTACACAAATAATTTTTGCGAAAATTAAGGTAGCGGAATGAATTTCAAAGGTGTTTTAAATGTGAATCGGATAGTGTTTTGGAATTTTCTCACCCCATGTGTGCGCTAGGTGCTTAAAAAGAGAACGGGAAAATTAAAAAAAAACTTTTGACAGAGATTTTCAATCATTATGAAACTTTCAGAACGTATTGATATTATTTAGTTGTAAATTTGTGTAGCATGTTGGCAACCCTGTAGTAAATCATCGACTCTCCGGGAAAAATGTTGTTTCCTGGAAAAAAAAAGCCACACATATATAAATCTTATGCTTTGTCTACACAGCTAAAGTAAAAAAACTCTAGCGCACCTGAACCGCTAGAAACACTAATGTTCGAAGAACAGTAGAAAAATCGTGCAGGTTTTGAGTGCATATAATTACCACATGAGTTGCTTATTACGGCCAAACAAACAAACGCCATGTTTTACTTTGGTCTCAAGAATACATTATAACTTATAAGGTGGAAGGTTTCAAATATTACCACTGGCATGAATTTCAACGTTTATGAGAGCAAAACACGGGTTAATTATATTCGTTATCAGTTGCTTATTTCACAAAATTTTGAAAGCAGCATCTCATATAAAATCAATGAAGAAAATGTTTAGTGTCTGCAGCACTGTAACTGAAGTTGGTGTTTAGGGCTACGATCCGAAAAATTTGCAGAACTTTGGGAATTAAAATATCGGTTATTTATTTTCATTGTAAATGTTTCCTGTATGAATACTAACTGTTAGCATTTATTGATACAAAAGTAGTACAACCGACTCGTGCTGGCAACCTTCTGCCAGTATCAAAGCCAAGAATATATCACATCTGCTTCACGTTGTTTTATTACATTCGAAGTTATAGGAGTACAGAGAAATTTAGGGTAACCTGCAGCGAGTTCTTTCAAATAATCGAAAACTTAATATTTGCTGTTTGTTGTCACTACAATACCATTACCGTTTGAAAATTCTACGATAAAACTGATTAATAAAAATATTGCAATTAAACACAAAACGAACAATAGCTGGTCACTCTATCGTGGGTTTTCAACCAAATTTGGTCCGTATAATGTTTATAATAGGTTCCATTAATTGTATGAAATTCATATTAATTTCACGACTGCACCGGAAGTTATAGGGCAAAAAGTTTTATTTTCCTGAGCGAATTTTCAAAACCAAAGACACAAAAATTACCAAAGCTGGCAGCACCAAGTAAATTTTTCAACCATATTTATACCAAACAGAGATTAGAGTAAGGTTCAGTTACTGTGTCAATTTCATGAAAATCTGGTATTTTATTCACATTTCATAGGGCAAAATGCAGTTTTTTTTTTTGTTAATTTTCAAGATGGAACCACTGGGACAGAGTTGCGCACAATTCAAAATTGCTTCTATCAGATCTGGTCCTACTTAAGTCCCATGCATTCTGTAAATTTCAGTTGTATCTGATTATTGGTTCGTGAGTTCCCGTGAATAGAAGTTTTTGATGATAAGAATTTAGGTTAACTGGGTAAGGGTTACCGTTCTTGTCCAACATGAAATTTCCAAAGTTTAACTTTGAACGTGTATATTAAGCATAAGTTTTGTATACAGATTAGTTTTATTGCAAGAAACGGACTTTTTTTTAGGATATTCAATGGTTTGAATGTTTTCACTTCCAAATTTTTATTTTTTTTAATTTAAGACACCAAAATTATCATAGCTGGCAGCTTCAACCAAACTTTTCAACCAAACGTGGTTTAAGGTAAGGTCCAACTACTCTGTGAGTTTCGTTAAAATCGAACGATTCAATCAGAATTTATAGGACTTAAAGCAGTTATCTTTTTTAGTGATTTTTCACGATGGCACCACTGGCACAGAATTGCCTGCATTTCAAAATCACTTCTATCAGACTTGGTCCTATTTAAGACCAATACATTCTGCAAATTTCAATTAATTCTGCTTTTCGGATCGTGAGTTTCCGTGAACAGAAGTTTTTGATGCTAAAAATATAGGTAAATTGGGCAGGCGTGCCCGTTATACCATATCATTTTTTTTTTGTCTATGTAAACAAAGCACAAGATTTACATATGAGTGGCTTTTTTTTTAAGAAGCGTCATTTATTCAAGAGGGACGATGATTTGGAGGTTTTCAATTTCAGTGCCTACACCAGCTACAGGGTTGCCAGCACGCTCATTAAAAGCTACCCAAATCTACAACTAAACAAAACTAATATGTCCTGAAAATGTCGTAATGATTCAATAGCTCTCTCACAATTTATCGCAATTTAAAAATTTTCAAGTTTTTCCGTTTTCTTTTGAGGCACCCAGCGCACACATGGGGTTTAAAAATTCCAAAACATTATCCGATTCACATGTAAAACACGTTCGAACTTTATTCCGTCAACTTTATTTTTGCAAAAATTATTTGTGTACGGAATAAAAGGTATATTCCAAATATCACTTAAATGGCCACCGGCGCCAAAGGGTTAAAGATAATAAACTTTTTGTGAGATCTGGCACGGGCATATTCATCAATGTGTTCTGAAAATTTCAGTTCAATCGGATGGCGTGTTTCTGAGATTTTTTCACTGAAAGTTTTTGATTATATATATATATATATATATATATATATATATATATATATATATATATATATATATATATATATATATATATATTTATATATATATATACAGATATATATATATATATATATATATATATATATATATATATATATATATATATATATATATATATATATATATATAGATATATAGAAATATGAATTGTTGGCCAAAGTTATTTTAATACTAATGTTTTTCTTCGAACATTAGTAAAAAAAAACAATTCAATCCAAATTCAATAATCAAATCAAATAAATCCAATCATATAAATCAAATCAAATCAAATAAATCAATTATTAATTTGGGTGGGGTCTCTTTCTCTATTGGATAATAATAAGAATAATACAAAAACAATAATGACAAATAAATATAACACCTATTAAATTGACCCAAAAGATGTAAGAATCAAATAGACAAAACCAACTAGGTATTCAATCATGCAAAAAGGAAAACTTGATGATAACTTATATTTCCCTACACCATTAAGTTTTCTTTTAATATTTATGAAATTAACAAAAAGTAACTAATTAAAATTCAGTTGAACGGTTTGCTGCAATAACTGCATTCGAACATCCTGCAACACTTCTGTTCATAGACTATCGATCTTAATTTTGAACGTAAAATTTCCTCCTTGCCACAAGGTTTAATGTTTAATGTTAATATTTTATCTAGCAAGAACTTATATGCTTCCATACGACTGCGGTAAATAATGGGAATCGGTAACAAAGAAAATGATGACCCGTATCAAGCAACAAGTTTGCATTAAAGTGTGCTTCTGCTTAAATGAGTTAGCGGTTTGAATACAATGAGCCTGTTCGAGATTAACCAATGTAATTTTCCGTTTAGGCTGAATGAATTCCCAGCGTCTGCCAACGACACTGCTTTCTGGTCACAGAAACAAAAGACAAACACAACAAAATCTTTCCCTTTTGTTCTTTTCAAATAAAATTTCTTTTAATTTTCAGCCGCCAAAAATCCGCTGAACTTTTTTCTTTCACCTTACACACTAGAATCTCCTTTTTTTTTGTTCAAAATTTTTTCACGGAACCGCAAGAGCGGTTACATTCCAAATTTTCCAGGTATACTTCATATTTCCAACACCATTAGGGCATCCCCAAGTCTGTTGGTACATTTTAAAAAGCTTTCACTGAATAGCTGTCAGCTGTCAACAAAAGCTTTGATAGCATACTGTCACTGCATTCGCGTGTTGGCTCTTGTGGTGGAAGGTTGTAGCCGGAGAATTACTGAGAAATTTGCTTTTCTCCGAAGGACAGTCTTTCTCTGGAATTGACAATACGTGTTTCAACGTGTCTTAAACTGCAGTTTCGTGTTCGTTGCGTTGTTTGAGTCACTTATGTGTTTGTGTTGTTAATGATTATTTAAGGTCAAACCCACCATAAACGGGTGTTGTCAAAACCGATGGCTGATGCGTTATCGTTATAAGCCAACCTAATCCTCGTAAAACAGGATATAGTACTCAAAAAAAAATACTGTCACTACCCATGCCAATTTTTGGACGTGATTCCGATTCTGTATCCGTCATTTTGCTTTCGGTTTCATTATCACAGCAAGATGCTACACTCATCGGTTCGTTGCTGGAAGATGATGAGGACTACCGTTGGCATTGAATCGACTCCTGATGATGGGATCATTGGCGATGAACAAATTGACGACGATAAATTTGTGCCATTTGAATGGAGTTTTGATACAAACAGCTTGGGGGTAAGACGTCCTTCTCATGTCCCGGAGTCTGGACTGGGACAAATTGATGATGGTGATTGGCATATAGGAGATGAGCCACGACTCTCCGTAAATATCGTCTCAACTGGCGGTGGCGAGTAAGTAGATTTCCAATTGTTGTCTTCCAGTTCAAATTTCCTCTTCACAGGCCCCAACTGACTAGATCGCATAGCGATTGGCGACATCAAATGACGTGTGAATATTTTTCTAGTTGGTGACGGAGATAAGCCATATGGGAGGCACATGCCAGTACGACTTATAGGGCTGGGGCTCCAGCAACTTTGTGGCCCAGACAGTAAGTCACTTGTCAAGAATTCGACAAGTCGTTCAATCTGCATGACTGATTTTCCGCGACAAGTGTTGGCTCTTCTCAACTCTGCGACATTTGCATGGTGCTATGCACTCCTCGAGCGTGATTGACTTCACGAGTATTCGCATCTGCACATTCCTCCTGCCGCAATTGTGATACTCGGGGAGTGAAACGAAGTCCATTGCTGGCCCGTAAGGAAGTAAAGCTAGCCAAATATCAACGAGCTCGCGGAGCGAATATATTTAAAATCGAAACTGGTAAAGCTTCCCTGGAAAATGATGCACCAGTTGGAGTCGAAAGAGCCGTTTTTGATGTCATTGATTACTTTTTACCAAAATTTACACCTTGATTACTTTTTACCAATGGCAAACAACGCAGCACAAATTATATTCACTGCGAGGACATTAAACGAAACTGCTGAAAAAATCGTTAGCCCTTTGAAAAAAATCACTTTAATTCATAAAATGTTCTACGGCTTTTAATCCTGTTCTCTTTCACTTGCTATCTTTAGCTGTCATCCGTATGACCCTTTGAGTGTTTGACTATGACAATTCTTAGTGGTTTTCACGTGAAATTCCATAAAATCTAACATCAAATGTTAACTCAAACTGCCCACCACTGTTTTCAAGTTCCTCTGATTTCAGAAATACAATCGAATTTGCACTGAATTCCGAAAAATTAAATTCTTACCGATATGGATCCAGCACATTTTATTGGCGACATGCTATCGATAAAATCCAAATTTTCAGAATCAAACGACATTAGATCACGTGCAACATTGATTTCGAACGATTCAATGAACACTGATCTCTTTTTTCTTACCAAATTTTGGTTAGAGAACGATGATTTTAAGCAGAAAAATTTTTTGAAAATCTTGATCAAGGTAAAGGTTCTACCACAACAATATATGATTATTTTCTTGTGTATACTTTCGAATTCCTTAGTTTTATTATTTGATAGAATTATTTGGGTGCTATATTTATTAAATATTTCCTCCTTGATCGAGATGTGATCTTATAATTCTTCTTCAACTGAATGTATCGTTGCCATGGTTTAATTTTTGGTAAAGTAAATAAAATTTGATCTTCGTTTAAAAATATGTTCCAATAAAAACGACGAAATGTGCTTGAGCATTGTCGTCAAGACAGAGAGAGGATATAATTGGGGAGGAGAAAGACATGTGTAATATAAATTTATGAGTTTTTAAAAAAGAACGTCTCTAAAATTAGCAAACAAGTTCAAAAACTAATTCCCAAAAGTTTATACAATAACATTTCTGATGTTCATTCTTTCATATTATGCTTTACACACTGCGAAATAATTGATTATTTCAACATAAAATATATCGTTTTTCTTCAACTAATTTTCCTTATTTTGTTTTTAGTGACTTAGCATTGAAACGCCATTGAGCTTCAAGACAAATGTATTAAAAGCTTAAAAAACTTTTTTCAGCTGAAAATTGATGTATCTTGCCACGTCGTAACAAGTGCATTACTAGATTTCAAAATAAAAAACTGTTCATTATGCATTTCACAAATTAGTTATTCACAACAACCATTAATGTTCAATTAATGTCCAAATCATATGTCCAATTTTTAAGTTTTATTCTATAAAGTTTTTTCTTATCGAAAGATGATTATTTTCAACCAACTTTTTTACTTGTATTATTTTCAGTTTTTCTATACCATCTCCACAGCTCAATTTTCAATAAAAACACTTTGGAAAAACGACTTTCTAGCAGCTTAATGCTGCATAATAACTACACTCTCCAACATAAAACATAAAATCGATCGAAAAAATTTTTTATTTGACCAACATGCATCAATATTGCCTTATTACCTTTACATACACTATTTTTCCATACTCTGTAAGAAAACTCGTGTTTGACCTTTTTTTATTCATGCAAAACTATTTAACAGAAAATAAATCTCTTCACGAACAGGAAACATCCTAAGATCGACTAAAGAGTAACATAACAGAGCGTCTACGCTCAGTGTGGCCAGATTGGGCTATTTCCCGCCAATTGGGCTATCTAAAATTTGAATTCGCGGGTCGTTTTTTCATTTCGCGGGTTGGCGGTTTTTGGGCTATCTATTTTTATCAAAAGCTATATTTGGGCTATACTGTAAAACCTACTAATCGGGACACTGTATGATCGAACCACCTGAACAATTGAACTATAACATCACCGCACATACTATTTCTTGAAGAAAAATCACTCTGCAATCGGGCAACTTCTAAAATTGGACCGTGAACCAGATTAGCTGCACAAAAATTTGCTTAGTAGTACTACTTGTTAATCGGACCAAAAACAGTTTTAAGGGGTTAGGGGTAGTCAGAGACATGGAAAAATGAGAATTTTCAATAATTTTTTTTTGCCGGTAAATCATTTAATTTTATAAAAGTGATTATATGGCAACATTACATAATGTTTCGACTTGACCCCACGAAAATTTGAAGAAAAAAAATTAATAATTTTAAAAGTTATGGCTGTTTGTGTTGATTCAGCTCCAACAGAAATTCCTTGCGGTGACCACCACAAATCCTTGGAGATTCATCTAAAATCAATCGGACGAAAAAAAATAGTTTTACTAATAGATAATCTAGTGCCTGATCGAATCTTTTTTTTTAAAAAAAAAAATTGACAAAATAGCGGCCTCATGAAATTTTTCTCCAGATTTTCGGGAAAAAAACAACAGCTAATTGTTTATAAAAAATCGAAATTTAAAAAAAAAACAAAAGTTCTTCGATCAAGCACTAGTTTTTTCTGTTTTCCAAAAGCTGTATAAATTTCATTGAAATCTACTGAGCGGTTTTCGAGTTACAGTGGTCACCAGTTCAAAAAACATAGTTGTGAGAAAAACGCATTTAGAGTTTTACACTCGATTTATGTAGAGTAATACGAATTATTTAATTTAAACACTTATGCTACCTAAAAATTGTAAATATATATAGTAAGGTATTTATAGATTAAGGTATAACTATATATTCATCAAAGTTGTAATTCATTCAATCGAACCCGAGAAATCGGTTGCTTGCAGCTGCTGCTAACTACCTATTCTCGAGCGTTCTGGAGAGCCCGAGAGCCCTTGGTTAACTGTCGAGTAACTCGAAAAGTATTTGCCGGATTCACTTCAAAATTTCAGAGAATATTTTTAAGATATTATACTTTAAGGAAATGCAAAAATGCAAAAATAGATTTTTTGAAAATTCTGACTACCCCTAACCCCTTAAGACCAGCATGAAAAAATGTGCGAAAATGAGTTTTCTAGAAAAATACTATCTGTTCAAGGTCAAGAAAATTTTTCGTATAATTTCTGCATAATTTTCTGCTGAAAAATTATTTAATGTGTAGAATTCGGTACGTTATAGATAGCTTGAATTGTATTGGTATTCTGATAATAATAAAATACGGATTTATTTGAGCATTTTTGCATATTTTCCCTTTAAGCAAGTATGAATGCAATTCGTTCATTCATTCAGGCAACGTCAAAACAACTGACAAAATCTACTATGAGTAACAAACAATTGCTCATCCAAATAAAAACTGCCGATAGCTTTAAAGCTAGTAAGAGACAGGTGCATCACATAAAAAAAAAAAAAAAACCAACTGAAACGGAAATTAAATAGCGTTGAAAAATTTTGAAGACACTGGGAGAAAGCGGTTGAAATTAAATTTACCATGCTACCAGACAGGTAAATTGTAGTATCAATGGTCTTCTAAGACACCCTCCAAAAATTTGCCAATATCCGACCAGATACTTCAGAGTCAAGCCTGTCAAATCACTACAAAATTAAAACTTTGTGATTTCAAGGCATCAAACAGAAAACTGAAATCCATTAAAAAGGACTACAATATTCACTACGGCACGCTTTGTGGCGAAGAAGCTGATGTTGACTTAGACAAAGCTCAGGAATTTTAGTCACAGCTAAGAATCCTATGTGATGGCTATAATGCTTTAAATATCTATAATCTTGATGAACAGGAGTATTTCTTAAAGCAACACCTCAAAAATCACTACGTCTTATATAGAAAAAATGTACATATGGAAAACCTTGAAAGAAACGCATGACAGTTGCAATGGAAGCTGCATAGCCAACTGCGTTGGGAATGACATTAAGCGAAGTTTGGGCACAAATTGTCGAGCTAACACAAAATCTTAGATAACGGGTGCTATTTTTGAAGAATGGATGCACACTTTTTATTGAAATGTAAATGTTTTGAAACATCACCAACTTTTTTTGTTAAAGCTAGTTGTGATAGCATTGATAATCTGGAAGACATCAAGCTACAATTTTTTCCACCTATTCGCACTTCTCATTTACAGCCCTTAGATCAGGGCATTATACCAAACATAAAACTAAATTACTACACTTATATGATGAACCTCATACTGTAAGCTCTGGAAAATACTGAGCGTTCTTCAGACCCAATAAAATTAGTTTCTATATTTGAAGCTCTCTGGTAATTACGATCTGCTTAGAATAAAGTGTCTCCACTTACAATTATAAAAGTGTTTTTGGAAATGTAGGTTCCTTCGAAATCTCAGGGTCGAAAGCGGAATCGTGATGAGAGTTCAAATTCAAAGTGATGAGAATTCAAATTCAAAGTGATTAGAATTCAAATATTCCAGCAGACATTCAAAATTTGGCAGGATACGATCAATTTACGACCACAAACGAATCTCTCCCGGAAAATTGAGTAGAAGTCTTTTTTAAAGGATGATGATGTCTTCTTTAACTATAAACTAAAGAAGCCAAAGAAGCTTTTGTTGATTCCGATAGTGAATTCAAATCGCATTTATTCAAAATACTATGACCTAGCTTATATGCGAGATCCCAATTTAATCCCGATTTGGGATTATACTAGTCAGAACGTCGTATAAACGGTTATATTCGGATTTCAGCTCACCCGAACAGTTGGGTTTACGCCAGATTACTATTTATATGTGAGTGTGCACATGAATATGTAAATGAAAGTGATTTTTCAACATGGCGACTAGTAAACGCTGTGTTCTTGGTCTGTTATCCATTATCCTTTTTGTGGAATTCATTCTTGATTTGGAACAAAGCCTCAGAAAAAACAAAAACTAGTTAATAAAATGTTCAGCTATCGCTAAATGTTCCTCCATATTCATTCTTGCCTTCTTTGTACGTTAACTGAAATGTTCAATGTAACCTAAACTTGCCACATTTATACAGTACAGTTTCTATTTGCGTGTAAGCTATTCTTCAAAACAAGTTTCTATGGATATACGCAATTCGAATTTCGGAAAATCCAAAACCAGTTTTTGCCCGTTTATACGACGCGATATTTGGCATAATCCCGAATCGGGGTTAAACTGGGATCTCGCATAAACTAAGTCAATGTTTAGAAATTATTCATTTTATTTCAAAGCACACTTCAATTTTTTTCTCGAAACGTCGCTTGGAGAGCCACAAGTCAGATTGTTTGACGTATATTTCCTTTTGAAAGTATTTAAACGTCTAACCATAATGTTAACAAAAAATAATTGAAAAAATAATTTATTTCAAAACTGGCGTTCATAGTTTTGAATGTATGAAATCGGATAAAATATTTAAATTTTAAATAAAATATTCAGCCTTTCTTAGCCATTAAGATTGTTTCTTATTCTAATTTAATTTTTGTGCCACCCAAATTTGCAAGCTTTTATTTTCTGTGTGAACATACTAGAAAAGTCCTTGAAAAAATAAGTGCCCTTGTATACTTATTTTTTCAAGGACTTTTCTAAAAATTTCCACACAGTTCCTGTAATTTATTCACACTTTTCCCTTTTCAAATACGTTGTGAATAAAATTTTATCTAATATGGTATCGAAAATGTTTACTGTTTCAAACAACTTCTGTGCTACAATTATACCATTTATGTTACTTCGCATGAGTTTTACGGATTTAAATATAATAGTTTAATCAGCTTAAATGAATTAATTTAGTTATAAATCTGGTGTGGCGGTTTTTGGGCTACAAATAAAAAATTTTGGCTTTTTTGGGCTTTGAAAATTTGAAATTGGGCTATATTTTCTGGTAAATATCTGGCCACACTGTCTACGCTACACAATGTTCTCAACCAGCATTGTCTCGTCTATATGCGGGGTGTAAAGTTACTACCTGCAGAGTTTCGAGTATCGTAAACTGTAATCAGACTCGGCCAGTTTGCCTCGGGTTGGACCGTAATTTCGGCCGTGTCTTTGCTTGATTTTTGCTTGCACTTGCTTGGTAAGATTGAGATGAAAACGGTCGAATGCAAACGGGTTGGTTTTTCGTTTATACTAAACTATTTCGATGTAACTCCTGTTTTGATCTGAGATTGTGTACGCGGCTTATGAAAAACTTAAGATTGAATATATCAATTTGTAGTAATAAACTGCTTAACATTAATTATTTATGTTTCTTATTTTGGGTGACATCAGTCAATTCTTTTGGTACGGCCGGGCCGACCCTGCTGCCCCTGACGAGTCGCCACTGCCATAGTACTATATTCATCTTTTTCTATGTTACACAGCATTCTCAAGTGTGAGAAGGCGTTTGTTGTAGAACCATCGTTTTTATTTGATTTTTGTTCATCTTCGTCATGTTTTAGTCGACTTAGATAATCAGCTACTTTATTTTCGTGTCCTTTTAAATACTCTATTTCAAACTTATATCCACCTAATTTCAACATCCACCTTTGGTGTCTAGGTGACATATCTTTTGCACGGTATTTAGCGTGCAAATATTTGATAGGCTGGTGATCGGTAGATATTTTGAATTTATTACCGTATAAGTACGGTCGAAAATAGTTAGCAAAATGCATGATTGCGAGAAATTCTTTATAGGTTGCAGAATAGTTCGTTCATGATAATTCAGGGTACGAGATGCAAAATATACAGGTTGGCCTTCTTAAGTCTCTGGTTATAATATGCCCTAAAAATTCGGTTTCTATGTTCATAAAGTTATATTTGTCAATTTCGATTTTGAGTCGATTTTTCTCCAATGCTTTGAAAATATCATTGATTGCTTTTATGTCCTACTATAACGAAGTACTGAAAATGAGAATATCATCGAGGTATACTACACAGGTTTTATTGATATACTCTCGCCGCACCTCATTCATTAGCCTCTGAAACGTGGCAGGGGCATTCTTTAAGCCAAAGGCGTACGGATGAACTCGTATAACCCATAAGGAGTCACAAAAGACGTTATATGCCTATCTTTTTCTTGGACCGAAATTTGCAAGGTCTAAAGTCGAAAAATATTGTGCCCGACTTAATTTGTCTAAGATAGAATCGATATTAGGAAGAGGGAATTTGTTGTCTATAGTCACTTCATTAAGTCTTCTGTTGTCAACAACTAGTCAGAATTTAGTTTCATCTGAATTATCACGCCTTTTTAAGTACTACAATCAAAGAACTAGAGTATTTACAATAGCTTTTTTTGTATGATGATATCTATATAGTTTCAAATTTATCCGATTTTCTGTTGTGGCAGTAATTTCTTGCCGAATTTTGTAAGTACTAGTCAAAATGTCCCCTTTTTTGTAAAGAATATTTTCAAACCGTTTTATTAATCTGGTGATTTCGTTATATTCTCCTGCGTTGAGATGATCTAATTTAGGACGGTTGAGAAAGTTGCTATGAATTCTTTCCAAAATATAAACTTGATCGGATCGATAAGGTTGATTGATGAGATGGATAATTTGACCATTTAGTTAAATTAAATGTTCTTCTAAATTTATCAAAGTTTCGAGATTGCTAAGTTAATCTATGCCTAAAACGAATTGATATTTTCTTTTAACAAGGTTTTTTACTTTCCATCTTACCATGCCACCAAGACGTGATTTTATTTCATCTGGTGCTGGTGTGTGGGTTCCATAATTTATTGCGTTTTTACCAGTAATTTTTGTGAAATCTAAGGGTTCTATAATATTTAAATTATTTTGAAGTTTTTTAGTTTGTCGTCACCTATACTTAAAGAAGATCCGGTATTAATAAGAGCGATATATTTGATTTTGTTAATCGTAATCGAGATCATTGGTATGTAATCCGAGGCTGTGAAAAAACGGAACACATTCAGTAGTATAAACCTCTGAAGTTTTCTCAGTGTATGAATTTGCCGTTACAAAAAAGTCGAAACTTAGTTGTGCCGACGACAAATTGTATGAACAACAAAGTGAACACTTAGTTGTCCTAGGTATGCTACAAAAAAAGTCAAAACTTGATTTGCACTGAACTTCTGAACGATATCATCAGTTCTGACTTTATTTTGAATCATAGTCTTCTTTTATAATACATAAAATGCTTACATTATTAAATTTGCAATATTACGGAAATTTAAATGCATTTTGTTGACATAGCAAAGTAGTCGATTTTACTCAGATACAATTTTACCAAGTTGATTGACTTTAGAGTGCTGAGTTTACAAAATTGCCGCGTTAGCATAATACAATTAATTGAACTTTAAAACTTGGGACCGATCGGCAAGATATCATATGATATAAATGCTGTATTAGCAATACAGACAAGAAATTACATGCACGTGATATGAATTTGTTGTACAGATATGTTGTACAGATAAGTCTACATTTAAATTGCATGTACGAATGCAAACATATATTTGGGAAATAAACGAATAGGTAAGTATAATATGTACGTATCGGTATAGATCTTTAAGTGAATATACAGCATGAATTTACGCAAGTATGTATGTAGATATTTCATAACACTCAGTTTCACTTTAAATTTTTACTAATGTTCGAAGAACAATAGTATTAAACTCGTTTTGCTGCAAATTCATATTTCTTTTTTTATATATATATATATATATATATATATATATATATATATATATATATATATATATATATATATATATATATATATATATATATATATATATATATATATATATATATATATATATATATATATATATATATATATATATATATATATATATATATATATATCAGCAAAATGATTAAGAGAGATAATCTCTGGAGTGGCCAATCCGATTGAGCTGAAATTTTCGGAGAACGTAGATGTATATAGTAGGTAGGTCCATAACTTCAAATTCAGATATCCTAAACCTTTGGGCGGCGGCGAGCGTTTTAGTGAATTTTGAGGAACTCCTATATTTCCAAGCAGTGTAAATTTTTGTTAAAGAAAAGTATTGGGAATGAAAACTTATTATGTTCTTAGCTTGTCTTTGGCGGTCGGTCGCCAGCCGAATAGGGGGAAAAACATGTAGTAGACGCAAATTTACACGTGCCGCAACTGTTTGGTCTGGTGAAAGTGTGATCCATAACCTCCTCGCGGTGGCCGCCGGTAACAATCCCCCGGAAGGCAGGATTGGCTAATTGGATCAGGCTAGTCCCTTCTAAGTAAGGTTGGTGAGAGATCTCTCTCCCGTAAAAATTTTTGGTTCTGCCGCACGCCCGTACAGCAGCCAGCTGTATGGGCTGTGTAAACGGAGGCCTCGCCCGTAACCGGCAGAGGGGCGCCCTTGTTTCTCTCCGCAGGGGTGATACGGAGGCCTGGGGATAGGTCTGGGCTGGTGACTGAGGTGAAGGTTCACCTGCGGGGTTCTGAATCCAACACTTCACTTTGCCCGGTTCTGGAACCTGGCGAACCGCGGTCTACAGAGTAGCGAACTGTTAGACTAGGGGAGACACCTTGGTTGCCTCGGCAGCAAGGAGCGCAGGTTCAGCGTACTGTGAAAGCCTACGGAACCCTCGGATGGTCGTGGGGGAGTCTGCCTCGCGATCCGAAGAGGGGGAAGGACGGTCGGAGCAATACGTTGTTCCTATGGGGGCGGGGTGTAGCGGGAGGCAAAATGCTGGCAATTGCCTCGGCTGTGGTCCGAGAACGCGAAACCCAAACCTGAAACATTGAATAAACAATATCTATGGATCCTACCAAAGACATAAATAAAAAAATCGAATTTCCCGCCAGTACTACTGGAGGGAAATCACCAGATAACGACCTCTTCAAAAGGAGTTCAAAGGTGACACGATCACCAACGTCGGGAAGCGAAACGGCTCAGGGTCAGACGATCGAAAGATTGCGGGCCCTAAAGCTAGATGGGGAACCCGCCGCGGGATCTACTGTGAGTCCGATGGACGTAGCGGTACCCGTCAGCAGAGCAGCTACTCAGCAGTCTGGCGGCGGGTCTGGAGATTCACTGGCCAGTACAACGGAAGCGGCGGTTGAGCCGGCTTCTAGCAGAGCTGTGACCAAGAACGGAGGCGGCAAGCTGAAAGGCTTGCAGATCACCGGGAAGGAAGCGGCGGCTAAGCCACTCAGCAGAGCTGTAACCAAGACTGGAGGTGGTGCCTCCAAAGATCTGCAGTCTACTGTGAAGGTGGCGGCAGCTGATCCCACCAAAGGGAGGAAGCGGAATGCCCAACGCTTCAGAAGGAGAGAGGCAAAACGAGCGGCCAGTAGCACGGTGACACTGGAATCCAAAGGGAAACCCGAGGTTGCCCAAGTGAAACCTGCTGCAGCGGCTGCAAGTAAACGCCAACGCTCAGAGGAGTTTACCTCGCCGAGAGGTAAATCGACGAAGAGGCCACGACAGGAGACGGCAGTTCATTCCTTTAGGGACGTAGCGGCCAGTCACCTTAAGCTGGCCGTCGTTGACAAGCAGGAACCCCTGGAATGGAGACTTGAAGATGACGTGGCCAAGGTGATTCTTAAACGGATCACCGAGGAACTCCTCAGGTTTGCCATGTCAACGGAAGAAGGGTCACCTCGCTTTGAAGGCTGTAACATTGTTCGCGGCCACATTGCGGTGACCTGTAGTGACGTCTTCTCGACGGAATGGCTTCGGTCTACCGTCCTGAAGATCTCTGCAGACCATCCAGGTTTGGACGTAGTGGAGGAGACATCCGTGCCCAAGCTAATTACAGCGAAGGTGGCGGTGCCCCACTCGAACGCTTCGGAGGCTCTGTCTCTGCTAAAAAGACAGAACCCCGATCTGAAAGTTTCAGGCTGGAGATTATTCCAGGCTGTTAAACTAACTAACCAATCTGCGGAGCCTGACTTAACTGGTGCAGCTAAGTTAGTGCTTGTGCTGGGTATCGATCGGGAGTCCGCGGATCAAGTACGGGCCAACAACGGGTTGATTCACTTCGGTCTGAAGAGGATCACCTTGAAAGTTGGAGCGGAGAAGGTGACTGAGGGTAGCCGAAGTGCGAGTGGTCCAAGCAAATCTGCACCACAGTAGAGGGGCGACGGCCAATCTGCTTCGGCATCTCAGTCGGGGGCACGCTGACATCGCACTGATACAGGAGCCGCTTCTGTACAAGAATGTGGCTTGTGGATTCGGCACCAGCCTCAGTGTGTTCCAGCTAAAAGGAAGGGACAAGACAAGGACTTGTATTGTCGCCAAAAAAGAGGTGAAAGCAATCTTGATTCCGCAGCTTTGTGATGGGGATACAACCACAGTGTATGTGGAGTGGGGGATCGCTGGTAGCGGCACGAAGCGGTGTCTGTTGTCGGCGGTCTATCTACCATACGACATAGATCCCATCACGCCCGGACTGAGAAGATTGGCAGTAGCGGCTATGACAACGGATGCTGTTATCGGCTGTGACGCAAATGCTCACCACGAAATATGGGGAAGCACCAACATAAACGAGAGAGGTAGGAGTTTGCTAGAATTTCTAACGTCAACCAACCTCAACATCCTCAACATGGGTAACAAACCTACATTTATAACTAAGAACAGGGCTGAGGTAATTGATATTACCCTGGCAACTCCAAGCATAATGAAAAAAGTCCACAGCTGGCAGGTTTATAACCTGCCATCGCTCTCGGACCACCAGTGGCTATGCTGGAATATCGGTTGTTCTGTTATTTCACCTAAAAAAGTACGGAACCCGAGAACAGCACAATGGGAAGTTTACTCAAGGAAAACAAATAGACACCTCAGAGCACTAGACGATCTGGAACTGACGAGTCCAGGACGGCTGAACGAGCAGGTGAACCGATTAACAGGAATCTTAGTGTCAGATTTCAAAGACGTGTGTCCGGAAAAGCCCGTAAGGAAGAACGCTACCTTGTGGTGGAATGGCGAACTCACAGAGGCTAGAGGTTGCACACGAAGGGCGTTTAACACCGCAAGGCGTTCCGGAAACGTGGCTGACTGGGATCGTTACAAGCAAGAGCTGTCGCTTTTCAAAAAGAAGATTAGACAAGCCAAGCGCGACTCATGGAGGGAATTCTGTGAGAACATTGAAGGAGGTACAGAAGCTGCCAGAATCAGGAAGGTTCTAAGCGTAACCCCCGGCGTGCCTACGCTTTTGCGAAGGGAAAACGGGGATTGGGTGGAGGACCCGAAAGAGTGCCTGGACTTGCTACTGGAAACTCACTTTCCAGAATCAGCCTGCGTGACACCGCGTAGTGACGTACTTCGTGGAACCCACCGGGCGTCTGAGCGGCTGATCAAGGAAGTAGTGGACGAGGTCAAGATTGAATGGGCTATTGGCACATTCCGACCTTACAAAGCTACAGGGATTGATGAGATATCACCTATCATGCTTCAAAAAGCAGATAAGGCCATCATTCCCATTCTGCAGCGTATTTTTACCACATGCCTCCGCCTCGGGGTAGTACCCGAGCAATGGACAAAAGCTAGAGTGGTCTTCATTCCGAAACCTGGTAGGTTGAATCATCATTACGTGAAGGACTTTAGACCAATCAGCTTAACATCGTTTCTGCTCAAAACACTAGAGAGGCTTGTTGATCAGCACATCAAAAGCTCGATTGATGTCGCGAGAATCTGTGTTGATCAACACGCGTATCTAGCGGGCAGATCAGTAGATACGGCATTACACAAAGTTGTCCGTACAATAGAAAAATCCTTACGGCAGAAGGAATTCACGTTGGCAGCCTTCTTAGACATTGAGGGGGCCTTCAATAATGTCACTGTCGCGAGTATCATTGATGCCTTGGCTCGATATGGAGTGGATAAAACCCTGGCGACCTGGGCATCTGACTTGCTCAAGAGCAGGCGGATTGAGGCTACCTTTTTGGAAGCCAAAGCGGAAAGAACAGTCGGTACCGGAACACCACAAGGAGGGATTATATCTCCCCTTTTCTGGATCCTGACAGTCAACGAAATACTGGAGAAGTTAAGGGCCAGTGGCTTTGAGGTAGTGGCGTATGCCGATGACATTGTGGTACTTGTGAGGGGTGCGTTCCCACAAACTTTGTCGGACCTTATGCAATCGGCGCTGGACCATATTCAAATCTGGGCCAGAAAAGTCGGTCTTAGGGCAAACCCGACAAAAACCGAACTTATGCTCTTCACAAAGAAACACAGGGTACCGGCTATTGCCACGCCTAACCTCAACGGAATAACATTGGAGCTTGCTGATAGTGTTAAATATTTGGGCCTTATACTAGACAGGAAACTGAACTGGGGGGCTAACGTGAAGCACAGAATTGGTAAGGCCCGCGCAGCACTTTTCGCTTGCCGGTCCGCCTACTCCAATACCTGGGGTCTTAAACCTAGGGCGGCCTATTACATATTCACATGTGTAGTCAGGCCGATTTTGGTGTATGGAGCGGTCGTGTGGTGGAAAGCAGCGGAGAGAAAAACTAATATCAAGGAGCTAACAACACTGCAAAGATTAGTTTGCATATGTATTACGGGCGCTTTAAGAACCGCCCCAACGGCTGGGTTGGAAATGATTTTGGGACTCATGCCCCTAGATCGATTCATCTTTAGAAGCGCAAGCTTAGCGGCGATACGCGCTAAAAGTTCTGGCATGTGGAACGATTCAGATCAGTGGGGCCACAGCGGTATTCTTATAGAATGCCGCAAAAGATTTGGACTCGTTGCAGAAGACACGGACCACATGAGCAAAATAATACATCTTGGCAGAAATTTCCAGGTCAAGATACTCACAAGAACAGACTGGAAGAAAAAGGAAGCTACCACCGATAGGGGCGCCTGGATTTACACGGACGGGTCAAAGACGGACACAGGAGTTGGCTCGGGCGTGTTTTCTACGGATTTGAGCCTTAACCTGTGGTGTAGACTGTCGGACCATGCTACCGTCTTTCAGTCTGAATTACATGCTATACGCATGGCAGTTGAGTCCATTAGCGGAATATAAACCAGACCAATGACCATTTGCGTCGACAGTAAAGCAGCCATTCTCGCTCTTGCGTCTTACAGATGTTCTTCAAAAACCGTTAACGCTTGCAGAGTGGCTCTCAATGAAAAGGCAAGGCATATTCCTATCCGGATTATGTGGGTGCCAGGGCATAGTGGGGTCATAGGCAACGAAAAAGCTGATGAATTGGCGAGGAAAGGTTCAGGAGCTAGCAACTGCCCCTGCATCACTGTACCTCGGTCAATCGCGGACGCCACAAACAAACTTGATGCCGCCATATGGGCCAAACTAAAGTCCGAATGGGAAAACAGGCTGGACTGCAGGGTGGCCAGGACATTATGGCCATCACCTGATCCAAGCAAAAGCAGGAAACTGCTCAAGCTCAGCAGGAACTGCTTGAGAACCACGGTCGGCTTGCTCACAGGGCACTGCCTTACCGCATCTCATGCGAAGAAAATGGGACTGACATCCAGCAGTTTATGCAAGAGGTGCGAGATGGAAGAGGACACCATCGAGCATACTCTCTGCGATTGTCCGGCCCTCAATAATAAACGCCTCAAAATTTTTGGTGCATACCACTTTCAAGGGTTGGCAGAGGTGGCTGGTACCGTCACGCTGAGTCAGCTGATCCAGTTTGGCGAAGCGGTCACTTGGCAGCTCTAAAAAGCCAGCGGAGGGTGGCAAATGGGCCCAAACTGGTGGCCTAATGCAAGCCGCGTTTCCCGGCAGCCCTCTTTACTAACCTAACCTAACCTAGCTTGTCTTTGATAAAAAATTGGAAATTTTGAGCCGTGTGTGGGTGCAGGGTGTCTAAAAGTAGGCAAGGAATTTTTTGAAATTTTGATTTGTCATTACTTGTAAGAAAAACAAAGGATCATCGAGAAAACTACAGAGCGTATTGATGTTGACTAAAATTTAGCTCATATAGATTTTCAGCATAAAGCGGGTAACCCTGTAGCTGTGGCAGGCTGCTGAGAAAAAATCCTTCAAATCATTGACCTTCCCGAAAAATTTTTGATTTTTGACAAAAATTTCAAATCTTTGAGAAATTGTATCCTTTGTCCTTCATCTCAAGATAAAGTTTTCAAAATTCGGATTTGCATAAGAACGGCAACCCATCACCAAATTGCCTCTATTTTCAGCACTCGAGAGTTCTGTTTACGAGAAATGACGACCGAATAATCCGATCATAATAGAATTTACAGGATATGTTGGTATTAGCTAGGGCCAAATCTGATAGACGTGATT
Source organism: Nemotelus pantherinus (assembly GCA_963978885.1). NCBI lineage: Eukaryota > Metazoa > Arthropoda > Insecta > Diptera > Stratiomyidae > Nemotelus > Nemotelus pantherinus. The sequence goes on from OZ022263.1 coordinate 129,120,706, forward strand.
TTGAAATGCGGGCAACCCTGTAGCAGTGGTACCATCTTGAAAAACTACTGAGAAAAAAAACATCTTTTTGGCCTAGAACTTCCGATCCGGCCATTAGATTTAAACAAAATTTACACAATACTTGGATGTTACTTCATGTAACTTTTGGTGGAAATTTGGTTGAAAAATTGGTATAGTGCACTCAGAGAAAAAACACATATTATGTTAAAATGTTGCATCCTTTTAAATTAAAGTGGCAAAAACCAAAAGGATGTCGTTTACTTTTCATGGGAAAGGTATGATATTAGCATGATTTCACATCAATTGTATAAGATAAATACTATTAAATTTCCAATGGTATAAAACTGATAATTGTTATCATATTTCTATTTACGTTAAACATATTTGGGCCAACTTGTAATGATATGATATTCCTGTTATTATTAACCATGATTCCCATTATTATCATCAAATAAACTGAATATGAAATCGTTTTAAAATCGACACACATCACATCAATTCAACTAGAGCACCCTCTTAACATGTATGCTTAAAGTGTTTTCCACTAATTATCATGAAATAATCTTAATATGCAATTGTTTTAACATCTGCAGACATCACGTCAATTCAAACAGATCATCCGATTAACATGTGTTTTTCAGAGTGTTTTCTCGCAATTTCATCATAATCGTCGTAGTCGCCAAGGGTGATTGACGCGTTTAGAAGTAGAAGCGCGTCCTTTGTGTTGTGTTGTTCAAACAATGAATGTCATTCCAAGTGGTTCGTGTGTGTTAAGTGGTGAAGCGTGCATCGATTTTATAGACCTACTTGATGACAATAAGCAAGATCAATTGAATCTTATAATATCAAACATGGGTTTCGATTCAGAAGTTCATCTTCGATTAAAAGGTGAGTGAATTTATTAGTCAGAATATTATATAATAAACAATATAAACCAAATATAAACAAAAACAAAAAAAATATAAACCAAATATATACCAATGTAAACGAAATATAAACAATAATAAAAACTAATTCGTGAACAATTGTGTATTAAGCTTGGCACTGTGTTCGATTTCACGTGAAATTTTCATATAAAATTTCACAAATCTGTGAAAAAAATTTAGCTCGAAAATAAGCAGGAGTTGTACTCAGTTTTTAGCATGACAAGTTTTCTTGAAGTTGCTTTCGCTCTGAAAATATAGATGGGATTGACACATGTCTCGAATCATTTCACGCGAATTTAGGTCCCACCACTGATGATTCTGGAAACGAAATGGAGACTTGCCAAAATTTAGCTTCACAATTAACTCAGTACCAGCCTTTAGGGGAAAGTCACTCGTGGACAATTTTCTCTTTACCATATGCCAGCAGTGCATTATAGTTTTCTACTGGCATTATATTGCTTTGAAAGCCTTGTTATACCAGTATTATAAAAGGTCCTTTGCCGTCGTAAATTTGTTTAAATTAAAGGAAATATTAGGAAATATTAGGAAATATTTTACTGATCTGGTTTTCGTTTTATCGAATTGATCATTGAATCCCACAGTTTCTAATTGCTTACTTTCATAGAATGTGGGATTGATGTTGACGCATTAATGTTACTAATAGAACCAGATTTGCATAAATCAGCTTGGATTTCGAATCAAATTTCGAAACCAGTTGAACAAATACAAGACTGAATGCGTAAGAAAATTTAAATATTTGCAAATCGGTTAGCACCATAATCATTTAATATTTTAGGCTAGTACAATTTCTGCGGATGCTTCTTTTATGCCAAATTGGATAAACAGCTTGTCTTCAAATAGCATAGGAGAAGACACACAAAATAAGCTACTGAATTTATTGAAAAGCTCTCCGAAAGGAAAAGCTATTTTAGCTACATATGCCGAGAGAAATAGGTTAAATACACAAAATAGGGATGATATAATCACTCTAATAGTAGAAAGCTTCACTGATAAAAATGAAGTAATGTCCATGCGAAACATTAGGGAATTCAGTGAACTAATAATTCAAGTATTTCCAACTGAAAATCTAGTAAGTAAATCCGAATTATTTAATTTAGTACAAATTTATCGGGAAAAACAAATTTAATAAATGGATTTGTTTTCTTTAGGAATACTATTTTTTATTTAGAGGAAGTCGAAAAATTCCTTCCGGAAAGCTGCACGATAAAGCGGTTAATGCAAGGGCTAAAATAAAAAAAAGGAAAGTTTTTGCAACACGAGGAGCAAACAACCCTGCTACATTTAATAAGGAAGAACGAACAAGTACGATTTTATGTTCTGAAAGTGAGTTATAGACGTTTGTTTTCTTTAAGACATTGAATTGATGAACATTCTTTTCAATTTTTTGTCAATCTGCAAAATATTTTATTCCTTCATTGTGTGGTTTTGTCTATTGAAAAGTGAGATCATATTAAGAAAAGTGAGCTCCTTCTGTGATAAACATAAAAGGCCACAAAAATGAAAAATACACTTAAAATCCGAACTTCTAATTCTAAATGGCGTTTCAATGTTTTTTTCCTTTTGGAATTATATGAAAACAATAATAGCACGATATCTTTATGCTTTTTTTTACCTATTTTAGGTGCTGAGGAACTACAATTAAAAATTTGGTTAACGCAAAACGTAGAACCATGGAATGCAGTAGAACAAAAATGGAAAGACACGTTCAACCTGAGACGTCAGGATATATTGGCCAATAAATCAGTTACAGTAAATTGGCCTCTAATAAAACATTCTTTAGGATATAAACTGGTACATAAGAAGGAAATGATTTACAGATTATATACTGAATTTATAATTTTCAGATTGAATTAGATTTTAGCGAGCTGTACCCCACAGAAAATAGCTGTCTTTTGACAAAGTGGCCAGCGTTCAAAGCCAAAATTGTTGATGTTTTCCAAAATCGAATAAATGACCGCGAATCAAAAACTATGCTCGATTTGCTGATCACTGAAAAAGAAAACGGTAAAATTATTTTTTCGGTTTCTGTCAAATCAAATATGTATAGATCGTATTTTTACAGATACTTCCGACTGCATTTGTTTACTTCTACTAAGCTCCATTATCAAACCTTCAGCTGTGGCTGTCTGTAATAACGACGGCAAACGACTACGTTGGAAACCAAGCATAGTGGATTCACGTCAGTCCATAGTTATACATGCATTAAATTCAAATGATGTAAAACAAAAAGTTGAGCGGGCAAAAAAGAATTGTATTGCGAAAGGTTTGCCGATTCAACCAATAACTGCTGTAGTCGGGCCAACTTTGAATACACTCTCAGACTATTTCGTTATCTATGAGGATATCACATATAATTTTCAGTCATTTCTGACGTGCCTTGATATAGGTTTTAAATGCTTTTTCACTTTCAACCTTGAATACCCACCTGAAGGAAGAAATATATATTTATTCATTCAAAGATACTTTTTCAATATAAAGACTAGTTCGGATGTGATGAATCCTAACATATCAGATTTGATGAAGTTTTAGAAAGAATAAATAATTCATTTATATAAGTATTGCTAAGAATGTGATAGGAAATGTAACATTTTCTACGTTTGATCATAATGTTTATCTGTGCCTTACAGTTACAGTTTAATTATTTGGAAAAATATTCTTTCATAGTATCCTTTCCTAATGCTATATTTGATAAAAAAGTAACTTTTAGAGGAAAACTATATAAAAATGGGTTGTTTTTGCATAAAACTGTCCATAACGATCTACAACTTTATGAAATAGAAAACGTTTTCGTTTTTGAAAGAAACTTGTATTTGATTTGTGCTCAGTGGAATATCAAATGTTTTCATAATCATTTTCAAGCTTATATAATAGGTGATAAGTTAACTGTTTATACTTTACACAAAATTGATAGTTTTGATGGCCCTCCTGTACATACTTACTTTTTAAACAATGGTTGTAATGTATTACGATGTAAATTTTGGTAAAGTTTAATGTAAATAATAATATTATCATATGCACACAATGTGCAGTTTATAAACATTTAAGAATTAAGATACAATTATTTCATTTTTGGATAGTTTCGTTTTGTTATGTGTGAATAATAAATGCCATGTTCTTCTTTCCATAAAATATTGCCTTTTATTTTCTACCGTTTTTTTCCAGTTTTAGCTTTTAGCTATTTTTGTGTCGTAACGCACGAGACTCCGCTATATTACAATTAATCATGAGTCGAATTAATGGAATTCGAAAACCTATTAAATTTTCAATAACAAATCCAATTAAATAAATATTTAATCCTATCAATTCAAAAAAAAAAAATAGGAAGAAAAATCATTACTTTAATCATGCATATCATTTTAAAACAAAAGGAAATCATATTGTTACTTAAGGGGGGAAATACATGTAAAATGGAAAAGAAATTGCTAATTTCAGATTGGCTTAAAATATATATATTGTTTATTCAGAAAATTTTTAATATTAAATCCTCAAAGTACATATCTTAGAGTAAATGAAAATATTTTTTTAATAACTTTTTAACACAAAATGGAGGCGATGCGAGCAAATGAAAAAAACACATCAAAAACAGCCTCGTACAACTTAACGCCTTTTCCGAGAAACTTGCAACGTTCAGAGAAAAAAAAATATGCTAATGAGATCTATAATTCGTAGGTGAACCAATAAAATTTAGAAAAAAAAATCAAATTTTTACATTAATATTAGATTTTAAAAAAAAATCGATTTTTTTTCAAAAAAATCACGTTTTTAGCATTGGTAAACTAATTATTTTTCCGAAATTACAAGAAAATGTAGGTTCAACGATGAGATAATACTCTGTTGTACATGTGATATAAATTTGAGCCGAATAAGTTCAATATTTTTTGAGATATCTTGTACGGCAATTGAAAAAGTACTACTTTGAGAAAAACGCGTTTAAAGTTCTAAAGCTCCACCGACCTGGGGAACGCCGCGCTGTCTATAACTGGCTATAACTCGAGAACTAATACGAATATCGCTTCAAAACTTTTTTTGGTATATTTTAAGAGTATTTCAAACACTTTGATTCAATAAAAAAAAATCGTTTTTGTTTTAGCAGTTACATGTATCTCCCCCCTTAAAAGGAAAACTTATTAATTAAATAAGGCATAAAGTTAAATTATATCTACTTAAACTTATTATTTTGACTTATTGAAATTAATGGATACATCACATTGACCAAAAATAATGTGAAAAACTATTGAAAAATAATTGATTTAATGCGATTTTTTTTCTGAGTGTGCTGGCAGCTGTGGTGATTTTTGTCTCATAAATCTTGCAAGTTTGCTCAGCAAAATAAAGCTTTTTTCTCTATAGCTTCCGGTCCAGTCATGAAATCAAAACGAAGTTCATGCAGTAAATGGACCTTAATAAGACGTAAATATCGTAGGAATTTCGTACAAAAATCATGAAAGGGCTGCCAGCTATGACCATTTTTGTAATTTTGTGGAATTTCTTTACTGAGCGATTATATCATTAGATTTCCAATTGAGAATGATCCTGCAATGAAAATTAACAACAAATATTAACTTTTTAAAAATTTGAAAAGTTTTGAGGGTGGTAACCCTTAAATTCTTTTCACCCGTATACCTTCCAGCGCAGTGATTCAATCGAAACGAAATTTACTGTTTGGGTTTAACTTAACGTGAAGCAGATTTGGTATGCATTTTGCTTTGCTGCTAACACAGGCTAACCAGCAATGTGCCATTTTCGTTAATATTGCACCAACAGATGCTTCAAATTACGTTCTCATATGCAAAGCATTTGCAATAAAAATAAGGAATCAATTTTTAAATTTTCCGAGTTTTGAACATTTTTCGGATGGCAGCCTCAAAAAACGTTTAACCGCTGAAACTATCGATGAAATCCTGCGATGAGAACGAAATTCAAAGGATAAGTTGATTTAAGTATGAGCTTGTTATGGTAAACTTATTGCTGCTTCGTTCGGAAAGTGTTACCAGCACTGAGCATTTTCATCATTTGTGTTATAGTTGAGTTTTGTTGCTTTGGATAAGGAATGGTTGATATGATTCTACAAAACAGTGTATTACGTCTTTCCACACTTTTTTGTCATTCAAAGACAATTTGTTCGCAAATTAGTTTTCTAGCAGTTCAGGTGCGCTAGAGTTTTTACTAATGTTCGAAGAAGAACATTAGTATTAAAATCACTTTGGCCAAAAATTCATATTTCTATATATATATATATATATATATATATATATATATATATATATATATATATATATATATATATATATATATATATATATATATATATATACATATATATATATATATATATATATATATATATATATATATATATATATATATATATATATATATATATATATATATATATATATATATATATATATATATATATATATCATCAAAAAATTTCAGTGAAAAAATCTCAGAAACGCGCCATCCGATTGAGCTGAAATTTTCAGGACACATTGGTGTGTATGCAGAATAGTGCCAGGTCTCAGAAAAAAGTAAAAATCTTTAACCATTTGGCGCCGGCGGCCATTTGAGTGATATTTTTAATATACCTATTATTTCATACACAAATAATTTTTGCAAAAATAAAGTTGACGAAATAAATTTTGAACGTGTTTTACATGTGAATCGGATAATGTTTTGGAATTTTTTAACCCCATGTGCGCGCTGGGTGCCTAAAAACAGAACGGGAAAACTTGAAAATTTTTAAATTGCGATAACTTTTGACCGAGTTATTCAATCATTACGAAATTTTTAGGAAATATTCGTATTATTTAGTTGTAGATTTGTGTAGCTTTTAATGAGCGTGCTGGCAACTCTGTAGCTAGGGCAGGCACTGAAAGTGAAAACCTCCGAATCATCGTCTCTCTTGAAAAACTGCCGCTTTTTTAAAAAAAAGCCACTCATATGTACATCTTGTGCTTTGTTTACATAAACAAAAAAAAAATTTGATATGGTATAACGGGCACGCCTGGTAACCCTTGCCCAAGTTACCTATATTTTTAGCATCAAAAACTTCTGTTCACGGAAACTCACGATCCAATGAGCAGAATTAATTGAAATTTGCAGAATGTATTGGTCCTATATAGGACCAGGTCTGATAGAAGTGATTTTGAAATGCGGGTGATTCTGTGTCAGTGGTGCCATCTTGAAAAATCACTAAAAAGATAACTGCTTCTAGCCCTATAAATTCTGATTGAATCGTTCGATTTTGACGAAATTCACACAGTAGTTGAACCTTATTTAAAACCACGTTTGGTAGAAATTTGGTTGAAAACTTCGGTTGGAGCTGCCAGCTATGATAATTTTGGTGTCTTAAATTTGAAAAAATAAAAATTTGGAAGTGAAAACATTAAACCATCGAATTTCCAAAAACTGTCCGTTTCTTACAATAAAACCAATCTGTATACAAATCTTATGCTTTATCTACACGTTCAAAGTAAAACTTTGGAAATTTCATGTCGGACAAGAACGGTAACCCTTTCCCAGTCAACCTATATTTTTAGCATCAAAAACTTCTGTTCACGGGAACTCACGAATCAATAATCAGATACCATTGAAATTTACAGAATGCATTGGAATTAAGTAGGACCAGGTCTGATAGAAGCAATTTTGAATTGTGGGCAACTCTGTGCCAGTGGTGCCATCTTGAAAAATTACAAAGAAAGAAAACTGCTTTTTGCCCAATGAAATTTGAATAAGTTACCAGATTTTCATGAAATTGACACAGTAGCTGAACCTTACTCTAAACTCTGTTTGATAGAAATTTGGTTGAAAAATTCGATTGGTGCTGCCAGCTATGGTAATTTTTGTGTCTTTGGATTTGAAAATTCGCTCAGGAAAATAAAACTTTTTGCCCTATAACTTCCAGTGCAGTCATGAAATCAGTACGAATTTCATACAATTAATGGAACCTTTTATGGTCATTATTCGGGCCAAATTTGGTTGAAAAGCCACGATAGGGTTGCCAGCTATTGTTGGTTTTGTGTTTGTTTGCAATATCTTTATTAAGCAATTTTATCGTAGAATTTTCAATTGGTAATGATATTGTAGTGACAATAAACAGCAAATATTAAGCTTTCCATTATTTCAAAAAACTTGCTGCAGGTAATCCTAAATTTCTTTATACTCCTATAACTTCGAATGTAATATAACAACGTGAAGCAGATGTGATATATTTTTGGCTTTGATACTGGCGAAATGTTGCCAGCACGAGTCGGTATTATAGTTAGTATAGTTAGTATTCATACCGGAAACATTTACAATGAAAATAAATAACCCATGTTTCAATTCCCAAAGTTCTGAAAATTTTTCGGATCGCAGCCCCAAACACCAACTTCAGTTACAGTGCTACAGGCACTGAGCATTTTCTTCATTGATGTTATATGAGATGCTGCTTTCGAAATTTTGTGAAATAAGCAACTGATAACGAATATAATTAACCCGTGTTTTGCTCTCATAAACGTTGAAATTCATGCCAGTGGTAATATCTGAAACCTTCCACCATATGAGTTATAATGCATTCTTGAGACCAAAGTAGAACGTGGCGTTTGAAACAGTTTGGCCGTAATAAGCAGCTCATGTGGTGGAATATGCACTCAAAACCTGCACGATTCTTCTACTGTTCTTCGAACATTAGTATTTCTAGCGGTTCAGGTGCGCTAGAGTTTTTTTTGTTACTATTTTTGTTACTTGTCTGTCGTCTGTACTGGTTTGAGCCCTGTCGGTAATGATTATCATGAAACTTTGAAAAGTATTGTGGTTTGTTTGAAATTTTTTTAGATTATTTCGATTTTTTCTAAATTCTTAAAGAATACATTAATCTTCAAATCTTCTTCAAGACATTATATTTAGCATGTTTTCAATTTCAGTTTTGGCGGAAATTTTATCCAATAAGACCGCTTGTGTCATTTTTTTTACAGTATTGCATAAAACTGCATATATATATTCGAGATTTAGACTATTGTCATAATTATAATAAATTTGTTATTCGTTTGCCTTATTTCTAATATTTTGGATTTCTAAATTCAACTCGCTTACCGTATTGATTTTATGTTGGATATTTTTCGAAACATTTCGGTCGGCTCCAGGTCCGGTCTGTAGCGTAGTTAAAGTTGATTTTTGATTTTGTTCCAGTCGTCTGTCTGATGTATACTTAGAGCAGCATTCTTCGCTTCCCCTTGTATTTTTTCATAACATATGATTTTTACAGCTTCTCGTCTTTGGTTCACATTTTCTATATTGCTGAGATAATACTCAACACTGCTAAGAAAGGAGTTGATAGTTACATCCCCTTTTCCCGAGCTCCTTGAATTCCGTATTATTTTGCCTGAATGAAAGATTTTACAAGGCAGCTGCCATCTGCTCAAAATGGCTGCAACGTTCTTCCAGCTGCTGTTGTAGCGTCATTATTTGTAATTCCATTTCTTCGTCTTCGTAATTAATTTGTCTGTCTAAGTTGACCCAATTTTTTCTCTTTTCTTACCCTTCACTCATAAAATTTCTTGACTTTGCGTCAATTATTTTGTTTCACTTTATATAATATCGTTGGAAATGCTTAATTCGATCATTTACTTCAATTTTTCTTTAACTTTCTACTGCCAGTTTTCACTCTTCACTTTTTTACTGATGTTCGAAGAAGAACATTAGTAGTAAAATCACTTTCGCCACAAATTCATGTTTCTATATATATATATATATATATATATATATATATATATATATATATATATATATATATATATAATTGATGTTATATGAGATGCTGCTTTCGAAATTTTGTGAAATAAGCAACTGATAACGAATATAATTAACCCGTGTTTTGCTCTCATAAACGTTGAAATTCATGCCAGTGGTAATATCTGAAACCTTCCACCATATGAGTTATAATGCATTCTTGAGACCAAAGTAGAACGTGGCGTTTGAAACAGTTTGGCCGTAATAAGCAGCTCATGTGGTGGAATATGCACTCAAAACCTGCACGATTCTTCTACTGTTCTTCGAACATTAGTATTTCTAGCGGTTCAGGTGCGCTAGAGTTTTTTTTGTTACTATTTTTGTTACTTGTCTGTCGTCTGTACTGGTTTGAGCCCTGTCGGTAATGATTATCATGAAACTTTGAAAAGTATTGTGGTTTGTTTGAAATTTTTTTAGATTATTTCGATTTTTTCTAAATTCTTAAAGAATACATTAATCTTCAAATCTTCTTCAAGACATTATATTTAGCATGTTTTCAATTTCAGTTTTGGCGGAAATTTTATCCAATAAGACCGCTTGTGTCATTTTTTTTACAGTATTGCATAAAACTGCATATATATTCGAGATTTAGACTATTGTCATAATTATAATAAATTTGTTATTCGTTTGCCTTATTTCTAATATTTTGGATTTCTAAATTCAACTCGCTTACCGTATTGATTTTATGTTGGATATTTTTCGAAACATTTCGGTCGGCTCCAGGTCCGGTCTGTAGCGTAGTTAAAGTTGATTTTTGATTTTGTTCCAGTCGTCTGTCTGATGTATACTTAGAGCAGCATTCTTCGCTTCCCCTTGTATTTTTTCATAACATATGATTTTTACAGCTTCTCGTCTTTGGTTCACATTTTCTATATTGCTGAGATAATACTCAACACTGCTAAGAAAGGAGTTGATAGTTACATCCCCTTTTCCCGAGCTCCTTGAATTCCGTATTATTTTGCCTGAATGAAAGATTTTACAAGGCAGCTGCCATCTGCTCAAAATGGCTGCAACGTTCTTCCAGCTGCTGTTGTAGCGTCATTATTTGTAATTCCATTTCTTCGTCTTCGTAATTAATTTGTCTGTCTAAGTTGACCCAATTTTTTCTCTTTTCTTACCCTTCACTCATAAAATTTCTTGACTTTGCGTCAATTATTTTGTTTCACTTTATATAATATCGTTGGAAATGCTTAATTCGATCATTTACTTCAATTTTTCTTTAACTTTCTACTGCCAGTTTTCACTCTTCACTTTTTTACTGATGTTCGAAGAAGAACATTAGTAGTAAAATCACTTTCGCCACAAATTCATGTTTCTATATATATATATATATATATATATATATATATATATATATATATATATATATATATATATATATATATATATATATATATATATACGAGGTTTGTTCAAAAAGTATCGCGAATTTCATGTTTTTTCAAGAATTATTTATTTATTCATGAATATCTATTTTGTCCCCTTCAAAGTAATCCCCATCAGATATTACACACTTGTGATAACGTTTTTTCCAATCCTCGAAGCATTTTGAAAAATCATTTTTTGTGATCTTGTTCAACTCCTCCTTCGATGCCGTCTTTATCTCCTCAATCGTGGCGTAGCGTCGTCCTTTCATGGGCCTCTTCAGTTTCGGGAACAAAAAAAAATCACAGGGGGCCAGGTCTGGGGAATACGGTGGCTGCGGCATTATTAGAGTGTTATTTTTGGCCAAAAATTCGCGCACAAGTAACGATGTGTGAGCAGGGGCATTATCATGGTGCAAAAGCCAATTTTTGTTCTTCCACAAATCCGGGCGTTTCTGGCGGATTGCTTCTCGCAAATTGCGCATTACTTGAAGGTAATATTCCTTATTGACCGTTCTACCCTGCGGCAAGAACTCATAATGCACCACGCCCCTGCAATCGAAGAAAACTGTCAGCAAAACCTTCACCTTCGACCGAACTTGGCGTGCTTTTTTCGGTCTTGGCTCGTGCGGCAGCTTCCATTGGGATGATTGAGCTTTGGTTTCTACGTCATAACCAAAAACCCATGATTCGTCACCAGTTATGACTCTCTGGAGCAAATTTGGGTCGTCACGGACAGAATCCAACAGCTCCTGAGCAATGTTAATGCGATGCTGTTTTTGGTCGAAACTGAGCAATTTTGGTACGAATTTCGCGGCGACTCGTCTCATGCCCAAACTATTGGTAATAATCGAATGGCACGAGCCAATCGATATATTTAGGTCCTCAGCAACTTCTCTGACGGTGATTCGACGATTGGCCAATACTAGTTTCTTTACTTCATCAATGTTTTCGTCTGTTGTTGACGTGCTCGGGCGTCCGGAACGCTCTTCGTCGCTCACATCTTCTCGGCCCTCTGAGAACATTTTGTACCACCGATAAACGTTGCTTTTGTCCAAAGTAGCTTCGCCGTATGCAACAGTCAACATTCTGAATGCGTCCGCGCACTTTAAGTTGTTTTTCACACAAAATTTGATACAAATTCTTTGATCCATTTTTTGAAATAGACGAAAATCGAAGACAAGCTAAAACACGCCCACGCACAATAGCTGTCAAAAACTGACTGGACATTCAAAATGGCCGAAATTGTCAACATAAGTGAGGGTCATGAGTACCAACATAACGCCACCAAAAGATCAAAAATCGAACATACGTAGCCCGCGAAAATTCAAAATTCGCGATACTTTTTGAACAAACCTCGTATATATATCATCAAAAAATTTAAGTTGTTTTATTTAAGTTTATTTAAGTTTACATTGGTGTATATGCAGAATCGTGCCAAGTCTCACAAAAAGTTAATAATCTTTAACCCTTTGGCGCCAGCGGCCATTTAAGTGATATTTTTAATATACCTAATATTCCGTACACAATTAATTTTTACAAAAATAAAGTTGACATAATAAATTTCAAACGTGATTTACATGTAAATCGGTTAATGTTTTGGAATTTTTAAACCCCATGTGTGCCAAAAAAGAGAACGGGAGAACTTGAACATTTTTAAATTGCGATAACTTTTGACAGAGCTATTCAATCATTACGAAATTTTCAGTACGTATTGGTATTCTTTAGCTGTAGATTTGTATAGCTAATGATAGTGCTGGCAACCGTGTAGCTAGGGCAGGCACTGAAAGTGAAAACCTCCAAATCATCGTCTCTCTTGAAAAAATGCCGCTTCTTAAAAAAAAAGCCACTCATATGTAAATATTGTGCTTTGTTTAGATGGACAAAAAAAAATTTGATATGGTATAACGGGCACGCCTGGTACCCTTGCCCAATTTACCTATAATTTTAGCATCAAAAACTTCTGTTCACGGACAGTCACGATCCGAGAAGCAGAATTAATTGCAATTTGCAGAATGTATTGGTCTTAAATAGGACCAGGTCTGATAGAAGTGACTTTGAAATGCGGGCGATTCTGTGCCAGTGGTGCCATCTTGAAAAATCACTAAAAAAAGATAACTGCTTTTAGCCCTATAAATTCTGATTCAATCGTTCGATTTTGACGACATTCATACAGTAGCTGAACCTAACTCCAAACCACGTTTGGTAGAAATTTGCTTGACAAATTCGGTTGGAGCTGCCAGCTATGATAATTTTGGTGTCTTAAATTTGAAAAATTAAAAATTTGGAAGTGAAAACATTCAAGCGATCGAATATCCTAAAAAATGTCCGTTTCTTACAATAAAACCAATCTGTATACAAATCTTGTGCTTTATCTACACGTTCAAAGTAAAACTTTGGAAATTTCATGTCCGACAAGAACGGTAACCCTGTCCCAGTTAACTTATATTTTTAGCATCAAAAATTTCTGTTCACGGGAACTCATTAACCAATAATCACATACAGCTGAAATTAACAGAATGCATTGGACTTAAGTAGGACCAGTTCTGATAGAAGCGATTTTGAATTAGTGGCAACTCTGTGCCAGTGATGCCATCTTGAAAAATTACAAAGAAAGAAAACTGCTTTTTGAACTATGAAATGTGAATAAGTTACCAGATTTTGATGAAATTAACACAGTAGCTGAACCTTACTCTAAACTCTGTTTGATAGAAATTTGGTTGAAAAATTCGTTTGGTGCTGCCAGCTATGGTAATTTTTGTGTCTTTGGTTTTGAAAATTCTCTCAGGAAAATAAAACTTTTTGCCCTATAACTTCCAGTGCAGTCATGAAATCAATACGAATTTCGTACAATTAATGGAACCTATTATAAACATTATTCGGGCCAAATTTGGTTGAAAAGCCATGATAGGGTTGCCAGCTATTGTTGGTTTTGTGTTTGTTTGCAATATCTTTATTAAGCGGTTTTATAGTAGAATTTTCAAATGGTAATGATATTGTAGTGACAATAAACAGCAAATATTAAGCTTTCGATTATTTGAAAAAATCCGCTGCAGGTAACCTTTAATTTCTTTCTACTCCTATAACTTCGAATGTAATATAACAACGTGAAGCATATGTGATATATTCTTGGCTTTAATACTGGCGAAAGGTTGCCAGCACGAGTCGGTTGTGCTACTTTTGTATCAATAAATGCTTACAGTTAGTATTCATGCCGGAAACATTTACATTGAAAATTAATAACCGATGTTTCAATTCCCAAAGCTCTGCAAATTTTTCGGATCGCAGCCCCAAACATCGATTTCAGTTACAGTGCTGCAGGCACTGAGCATTGTCTTCATTGATGCTATATGAGATGCGGTTTTCAAAATTTTGTGAAATAAGCAGCTGGGAACGAATATAATTAACCCGTGTTTTGCTCTCATAAACGTTGAAATTCATGCCAGTGGTAATATCTGAAACTTTCTACCATATGAGTTATAATGCATTCTTGAGACCAAAGTAAAACGTGGCATTTGAATGAGTTTGGCCGTAATAAGCAGCTGATTTGGTGGAATATGCACTCAAAACCTGCACGATTCTTCTACTGTTCTTCGAACATAAGTGTTTCTAGCGGTTCACGTGCGCTAGAGTTTTTTATAATTTTTTTTCAGCCTTGAATACCAGTTTGAGAAGCATTTTAGGCTTAATTGCTTCCCGAAACGGTCATTAGTTAATAATTCTGGATTAACCTTCGCAGTTTTTTCCGGGTGATTATTTTTATTAAGAACATAAGCAGTGGTCATTCTTTTCAACTTTCCGCGGCTAATGTTGCCCGAGCTGTCCGACTGCGCCAGTTGACTATTTTGCACCAAGGTGTGTTTAGAAAAAGTATAGCGCATCAGAACCGCTAGAAAACTAATTTTCGAAGAAATTGTATTTGAGACACAAAAAATTGTGGAAAGACGTATACACTTTTTGTAGAATCATAGCAACCATTCATTATCCGGAGCAACAAAACTCAACCATAACACAAATGATGAAAATCTTCAGTGCTGGCAACACTTTCCCAACGAAGCTGCAATAAGTTAACCAACTTCGTTTTGATTTCTACACTGGACCGGAAGTTTTAGATAAAAAGCTTTATTTTGCTGAGCGAATTTGCAAATTTAGTGAGACAAAAATCACCATAGCCGGCTGTCTTATGCTTATTTTTCACCAAATGTTACATAAAGTAAGATCAAAGTACTGTGTGAATGATGGCTGAATCGGAAGTTAAAGGCCAAAAACCGGTTTGTTTTCTCAGTGATTTTTCTAGATGGTGCCACTGGCACAGCGTTTCCCGCATTTCAAAATCACTTCTATCAAACCTGGCCCTAACTAATACCAACATGTTCTGTAAATTTCATTATTATCGAATAATCTGTCAGTTCTCGTGAACAGAACTTTCGAGTGCTGAAAATAGACGTAATTTGGTGATGAGTTGCCGTTCTTGTGCAAATCAGAATTTTAAAAATTTCAATTTGACATGATGAACAAAAGATAAAATTTATCAATGATTTGAATTTTTTGTCAAAAATCAGAAATTTGTGAGGAGGGTCAATGATTTGAAGGATTTTTTTTCAGGAGCCTGCCGTAGCTACAGGTTTACCTGTACTATCTTGAAAATCCATGTGTGCTTAATCTTAGCCAACGTCAATACACTCTGCGAATTTCATGATGATCCAATGTTTTTGTCAGTAGTAATGAGAAATCAAAATTTGAAAAAAAATCCTTGCCTACTTTTAAGCATTAAACACCCACACATGGCTCAACATTTTCAATTCTTTATCACGAGCAAGCTTAAAACATAGTTAGTTTTGATTTCCAATACTTTTTTTAAAAAAATTTACACTGCTTGGAAATATAGGAGTACCTGAAAAT
>OZ022263.1:129141690-129184190 GCA_963978885.1 Nemotelus pantherinus
CTATGGTAATTTTTGTGTCTTTGGCTTTGAAAATTCGCTCAGGAAAATAAAACTTTTTGCACTATAACTTCCAGTGCAGTCATGAAATCAATACGAATTTCATATAATTAATGAAGCCTGTCGTAAACATTATTCGGGCCAAATTTGGTTGAAAAGCCACAATAGGGTTGCCAGCTATTGTTGGTTTTGTGTTTAATTGCAATATCTTTATTAAGCGGTTTTATCATAGAATTTTCAAATGGTAATGATATTGTAGTGACAATAAACAGCAAATATTAAGCTTTCGATTATTTGAAAAAACTCGCTGCAGGTAACTCTAAATTTCTTTATACTCCTTTAACTTCGAATGTTATATAAGATGTGATATATTCTTGGCTTTGATACTGGCAGAAGGTTGCCAGCACAAGTCGGTTGTGCTACTTTTGTATCAATAAATGCTTACAATTAGTATTCATACCGGAAACATTTGCAATTAAAATAAATAATCAATGTTGCAATTCGCAAAGTTCTGCAAATTTTTCGGATCGCAGCCCCAAACACCAACTTCAGTTACAGTGCTGCAGGCACTGAGCATTTTCTTCATTGATGTAATATGAGATGCTGCTTTCAAAATTATGTGAAATAAGCAACTGATAACGAATATAAGTAACCCGTGTTTTGCTCTCATAAACGTTGAAATTCATGTCAGTGGTAATATCTGAAATCTTCCACCATATGAGTTATAATGCATTCTTGAGACCAAAGTAAAACGTGGCATTTGAAACAGTTTAGTCGTAATAAGCAGCACATGTGGTGGAATATGCACTCAAAACCTGCACAATTTTTCTACTGTTCTTTGAACATTATTTTAACTTTTTATTGATTTCGGCTATTCAAGAATATAAGTCACCAGCTATGTTCCTTTTTTTTTGAGCAGTTGCGCACCACCAAAATACCAGCACCTCCGCTTTTTTTCTTTTTCAAAATCCGAGTCCCCCTTTTTTTTCTTTGAAAATTTTCACTTAACCGCAATAGCGGTTCATTTCCAAATCAATCACATGATCTCCCGTATATTCCACACCTTAGAGCATTCCCGAATTCCAGTTACAATCCCGAAACACAAATACCAGCTGAAAGAATATTATTTTTAAAAAACTCTAGCGCATCTGAACCGCTAGAAACACTAATGTTTGAAGAACAGTAGAAGAATCGTGCAGGTTTTAAGTGCATATTCCTCCACATGAGCTGCTTATTACGGCCAAACTGTTTCAAATACCACGTTTTACTTTGGTCTCAAGAATGCATTATAACTCATATGGTAGAAGGTTTCAGATATTACCACTGGCATGGGTTTCAAAGTTTACGAAAGAAAAACACTTGTTAATTATATTCGTTATCAGTTGCTTATTTCACCAAACTTTGAAAGCAGCATCTCATATAACATCAATGAAGAAAATGCTCAGTGCCTGCAGCACGGTAACTGAAGTTGGTGTTTGGGGCTGCGATCCGAAAAATTTGCAGAACTTAGGGGATTGAAGCATCGGTTATTTATTTTCATTGTAAATGTTTCCGGTATGAATACTCACAGTAAGCATTTATTGATACAAAAGTAGCACAACCGACTCGTGCTGGCAACCTTTCGCCAGTATCAAAGCCAAGAATATATCACATCTCCTTCACGTTGTTATATTACATTCGAAGATATAGGAGTATAAAGAAATTTAGGGTTACCTGCAGCGAGTTTTTTCAAATAATCGAAAGCTTAATATTTGCTGTTTATTGTCACTACAATATCATTACCAATTGAAAATTCTACGATAAAACCGCTTAATAAAGATATTGCAAACAAACACAAAAACAAATATAGCTGGCAGCCCTATCATGGCTTTTCAACCAAATTTGGCCCGAATAATGACCATAAAAGGTTCCATTAATTGTATGAAATTCGTATTGATTTCATGAGTGTACTGGAAGTTATAGGGCAAAAAGTTTTATTTTTCTGAGCGAATTTTCAAAACCAAAGACACGAAAATTACCATAGCTGGCAGCACCAATCGAATTTTCAACCAAATTTCTATCAAACAGAGTTTAGAGTAAGGTTCAGCTACTGTGTCAATTTCATGAAAATCTGGTAACTAATTCACATTTCATAGGGCAAAAAGCAGTTTCTTTTTCTTTGTAATTTTTCAAGATGGCACCACTGGCACAGAGTTGCCCACAATTCAAAATCGCTTCTATCAGACCTGGTTCTACTTAAGTCCAATACATTCTGTAAATTTCAATGCTATCTGATTGTTGGTTCGTGAAATCCTGTGAACAGAAGTTTTTGATGCTAAAATATAGGTTAACTGGGAGAGGGTTACCGTTCTTGTTCGACATTAAATTTCCAAAGTTTTACTTTGAACGTGTAGATAAAGCATAAGATTTGTATACAGATTGGTTTTATTGTAAGAAACGGACATTTTTAGGATATTCGATGATTTGATTGTTTTCACTTCCAAATTTTTATTTTTTCAAATTTAAGACACCAAAATTATCATAGCTGGCAGCTGCAACCGAATTTGTCAAGCGAATTTCTACCAAACGTGTTTTAAAGTAAGGTCCAGCTACTGTGTGAATTTCGTCAAAATCGAACGATTCGATCAGAATTTATAGGGCTAAAAGCAGTTATCTTTTTTTAGTGATTTTTCAAGATGGCACCACTGGCACAGAATCGCCCGCATGTCAAAATCACTTCTATCAGACCTGGTCCTATTTAAGACCAATACATTCTGTAAATTGTAATTAATTCTGCTCATCGGATCGTGCGTTTCCGTGAACAGAAGTTTTTGATGCTAAAAATATAGGTTAATTGGGCAAGGGTTACCAGGCGTGCCCGTTATACCATATCAAATTTTTTTTTGGTCTATGTAAAAAAAGCACGAAATTTACATATGAGTGGCTTTTTTTTGAAGAAACGGCATTTTTTCAAGAGAGACGATAATTTTGAGGTTTTCACTTTAAGTGCTTTCCCTAGCGCTAGTGTTGCCAGCACGCTCATTAAAAGCTACACAAATCTACAACTAAATAATATCAATATGTCCTGAAAATTTGGTAATGATTGAAAAGCTTTGTCAAAAGTTATGGCAATATAAAAATTTTCAATTTTCCCCGTTCTCTTTTAGGCACCCAGCGCACACATGGGGTTAAAAAATTCCAAAAAATTATCTGATTCACGTGTAAAACACGTTCGAAATTTATTTTGTTAACTTAATTTTTGCAAAACTTAATTACATACGGAATAATAGGTATATTAAAAATATCACTAAAATGGCCGCCGGCGCCAAAGGGTTAAAGATTTTTAACTTTTTCTGAGACCTGGCACTATTCTGCATATACACCAATGTGTCCTAAAAATTTCAGTTCAATCGAATGGCGCGTTCCTGAGATTTTTTCACTAAAATTTTTTGATGATATATATATATATATATATATATATATATATATATATATATATATATATATATATATATATATATATATATATATATATATATATATATATATATATATAGATATATATATACACAAATATGAATTTTTGGCCAAAGTGATTTTAATACTAATGTTCTTCTGCGAACATTAGTAAAAACTCTAGCGCACCTGAACCGCTAGAAACACTAATGTTCGAAGAACAGTAGAAGAATCGTGCAGGTTTTGAGTGCATATTCCACCACATGAGCTGCTTATTACGGCATAACTGTTTCAAATGCCACGTTTTACTTTGGTCTCAAGAATGCATTCTAACTCATATGGTAGAAGGTTTCAGATACTACCACTGGCATAGGTTTCAAAGTTTATGAAAGAAAAACACTTGTTAATTATATTGGTTATCAGTTGCTTATTTCACCAAACTTTGAAAGCAGCATCTCATATAACATCAATGAAGAAAATGCTCAGTGCCTGCAGCACTGTAACTAAAGTTGGTGTTTGGGGCTGCGATCCGAAAAATTTGCAGAACTTAGGGAATTGAAACATCGGTTATTTATTTTCATTGTAAATGTTTCCGGTATGAATACTAACTGTAAGCATTTATTGATACAAAAGTAGCACAACCGACTCGTGCTGGCAACCTTTCGCCAGTATCAAAGCCAATAATATATCACATCTGCTTCACGTTGTTATATTACATTCGAAGTTATAGGAGTATAAAGAAATTTAGGGTTACCTGCAGCGAGGTTTTTCAAATAATCGAAAGCTTAATATTTGCTGTTTATTGTCACTACAATATCATTACCAATTGAAAATTCTACGATAAAACTGCTTAATAAAGATATTGCAAACAAACACAAAATTAACAATACCTGGCAACGCTATCGTGGCTTTTCAACCAAATTTGGCCTGAATAATGCTTATAATTGGTTCTATGAATTGTATGAAATTCGTATTTATTTCATGACTGCACTGGAAGTTATAGGGCAAAATGTTTTATTTTCCTGAGAGAATTTTCAAAACCAAAGACACGAAAATTACCATAGCTGGCAGCACTAATCGAATTTATAAAATCAACTTCTAATAAACAGAGTTTAGAGTAAGATGCAGCTACTGTGTCAATTTCATGAAAATCTGGTGACTAATTCACATTTCATAGGGCAAAAAGCAGTTTTTTTTTCTTTGTAATTTTTCAAGATGGCACCACTGGCACAGAGTTGCCCACAATTCAAAATTGCTTCTATCAGACCTGATTCTACTTAAGTCCAATACATAATGTAAATTTCAATGGTGTCTGATTATTGGTTCGGGAATTCCCGTGAACAGAAGTTTTTGATGCTAAAAATATAGGTTACCTGGGAGAGGGTTACCGTTCTTGTCCGACATGAAATTTCCAAAGTTTTACTTTGAACGTGTAGATAAAGCATAAGATTTGTATACAGATTGGGTTTATTGTAAGAAACGGACATTTTTAGGATATTCGATGATTTGAATGTTTTCACTTCCAAATTTTTATTTTTTCAAATTTAAGACACCGAAATTATCATAGCTGGCAGCTCCAACCGAATTTTTCAACCAAATTTCTACCAAACGTGGTTTAAAATAAGGTCCAGCTATTGTGTGAATTTCGTCAAAATCAAACGATTCAATCAGAATTTAGAGGGCTAAAAGCAGTTATCTTTTTTAGTGATTTTTCAAGATGGCACCACTGGCACACGACCGCCCGCATTTCAAAATCACTTCTCTCAGACCTGGTCCTATTTAAGACCAATACAGTTTGCGAGCTTCAATTAATTCTGCTCATTGGATCGTGAGTTTCCGTGAACAGAAGTTTTTGATGCTAAAAATATAGGTAAATTGGGCAAGGGTTACCAGGCGTGCCCGTTGTACCATATCAAATTTTTTTTTTGGTCTATGTTAAAAAAGCACGAAATTTACATATGAGTGGCTTTTTTTTGAAGAAGCGGCATTTTTTCAAGAGAGACGATAATTTGGAGGTTTTACTTTCAGTGCCTGCCCTAGCTTCTGGGTTGCCAGCACGCTCATTAAAAGCTACACGAATTTACAACTAAATAATACCAATTTGTCCTGAAAATTTCGTAATGATTGAATAGCTCTGTCAAAAGTTATCGCAATTTAAAAATTTTCAATTTTTTCCGTTCTCTTTTTAGGCTTCCAGCGCACACATGGGGTTAAAAAATTCCAAAACATTATCCGATTCACATGTAAAACACGTTCGAAATTTATTTCGTGAACTTTATTTTTGCGAAAATTATTTGTGTACGGAATAATAGGTATATTAAAAATATCACTAAAATGGCCGCCGGCGCCAAAGGGTTAAAGATTTTTAACTTTTTCTGAAACCTGGCACTATTCTGCATATACACCAATGTGTATTAAAAATTTCAGTTCAATCGGATGGCGCGTTCCTGAGATTTTTTCACTGAAATTTTTTGATGATATATATATATATATATATATATATATATATATATATATATATATATATATATATATTTAGAAATATGAATTTTTGGCCAAAGTGATTTTAATACTAATGTTCTTCTTCGAACATTAGTAACAATAGTGGAACATCTCATCTGTCAAAATTACAGACTCATGTAAACGCTGACTGAGACTGATCAGCACTTGATCATCTATCTACTGTTTTGCGACTATAGTCGCCGCGTGAAAACTTTCGACGGCCAACCTAAAGCCCATTTTAAAGTATTGTGGGTGTTGTGGGCATTGTATTGACGACATTGCAAAGAAAAATTTGCTATTTAACTATAGTCGGGTCGTCCATCCCAACCAGCACAAAAAAAGACGCCTTGGGAATTCGTGGTCGGGCAGGCGATCCATTTTTAAGAAAACGTGGAAATAATGCATCAAATGCACAGATTGAATATTGTGCAAAAAACTTGAAAACTCCACACACTGGAAATAAATTTTCAGCTAAGGTAAGCAGACTCGTCAACATAAATTGTACGCTGGCATTTTTATTTGTCTTCTATTTTTACAAAAAAACCTACATAATAGCTATAGGTGCTGGTGACAAGTGTGCTTTCGTTTTTGACTTGAAACGTAATAACGAGCATATTTGAAATTGTGTATGCCACAGGAAAAGAGTGAAAAAGCTAGCAAATTCTGTGGAGACTCCGTTTGTTTCTTGGTTTCTCGGTGAAGATAATAATGTTTTGTAAGTAGAAAAATGGAATTTCGCGCTAGCGTCAAACAAATAACTGGAAAATAGTTGATATCTGTTAGAATTAAGTTTGATTCCTGTTGTGATTTTGTCGCTGTAGACAATTCGATATTCGAGAACATCACAAATGTCGTTCAGAAGACAAAGTGTTGCTTGTCAGCTGTAATGAAACAGTAACGTAATAAGTCAGAAAACTGCTTAATTTGCTTTGGCGATCCTGTCGCGGCTACGCAAATCAGTCAGATTTTCAATCGAAACTTTAAACAAGAAACAATTCTTTCCAAAGTCTGGTCGCCGGTTTGACTGTCCCTTATTCGTATTCCTTTATTCATATTCGATTGGAATTATTGGAATAATAATTTTACAATTATTTTTTTTTTGAAAAATATGCGGTAATCCAAATAATTTAATGTACTTCTGGGGATTACCGCCGCGTTCTGTCAGTGCGCTCTAGTCGTTACGTGGGAGTGTGTGACATTCCGACACGTGTCGAAACGTCAATGTAGTGTACACAGTGAGGTAGTAGAAATGGAGTGGACATGCCCATAAGATTTACATTGAAGGGGATTGTGGTAATTTTTTGTCTGCTCCTTGTCAAATCGGGTCAAAACCAAGTAGTTCCCCTCCAATTTGACAATGAGAGCAAAATGGCGTAAAAGCAGCTTTTATATGCTTTGTGTGTGAGAGGATTGAAGGGGCTAATGGTGGAAAGTTATACCGCCCGTGTTGAGGGGCTGAGTGTACACAACACAGCTTAGGAAATTATTTGGAGGGAAAATATATTGCAGTAAATCCAAGGAGGTTTGCTTTTTATCTTTTTGGAGTACTAAACAATCTTAAACAATATTTTGTTTTTAGGCCGGAACTTTTGGCGGTTGGTGCAAGTGATGCTTATGCTCACTTATAAGAACGGTGGAAAATAAAGCCTGAGAAGTTTGATACTTCTAAGACCACGCGTGACTTACCTATTGATTGTGTCTTATTCTTTAGTCCAGGGCTTTTGAGTCGAAACACAGCTACCACAGCCTCATTTACTGGCTATGATAGCAAGGCCGTTACATATTTAGCATTTAGTTCGACTGAAAAAAAAGCTTGCACTTCCAAGTGATGTAGAGCTTGAAATTGGTGTTGCCATTAAACACTAAGTTGAATTCAAATTTTATATTATTCATTTTTCTCAATTTATTGAATTTTCGTTTTATATTTTTTATTTGAGTTAAAAGTAAATGACTGACGAGGAAAAGTGACTGACGAGGAACATCCTGCACTCGCTTGCGAAGGCTATTGTGGCGAGAAGTGGTATCACATCGGCTGCATGAACATTACCAAAGCGGATTATGAGTTAATGAAAGAGCTTGGTAGTAAAGTTAAGTGGTTCTGCAAGAAGTGTGAAACATCACTGCGCAAAAGTCGTGAGGATAGAATTACACTGCAAGTAGAAAAAAATCATGAGCTATTAAAAACAATTAGTGGTAAAATTGAGCAAATAACGAAAGCAGCTGTTACGCCTATTCCTACTCCCACATACGCAGATGTCACCAGGGCAAAACCAATTAGCGGTTATTCGATTTCATCAATATACCCCCAATTGATGAAATCGAATAACCAACAAAATACTGAGGTTCTAATAAAAAACCTGGAAGAAAACTTAGGAGCGCTATACAAAATCGAGTGTACCAAGGAGAAATTGCCTCGACTGATGATAAGAGGACTCCAACAAAAATACAGCACGCAAGAGCTGAAAGAAGAAATAATCAGTCTAAACCATCATATAGACATGAATGATAAGTTTGAGGTGGTACATATGAGGCAGGTAAAGAAAACAAACAAATGGATAGCTTTTGTGGAGGTTGGCGGGAAGCTATTTGAAAGAATGGTGAACCAATACATAAATATCAATTTTGGTTCCCACTACATTGTTGAAGAACACAACGTAATGCAGTGTTTTAAGTGTCAAGGATTCGGGCATAAATCGTCAACATGCCAGGCAAAGGAAGTGTGTGCCAAATGTGCTGGGAATCATCTTACCCACGCATGCACAGTAACATCTTTAAAATGCAATAATTGCATAAGTAAAAATCACCTGCATACACAACATCGTGTAGACAGTTACGAGTGCCCGGAATTTAAAAGAATGATTGAAGTTAATCAAAAGCGAATCAACTATGGATATTAGAACTACAGCAAAGGAAAAAAATAGTCCTTTAAACATCTTCTACGCAAACGTTAGAAGCATTCGCAATAAAATTGACGACATCAATATTTATTTATATTCCAAAAAAAACATCCATGTTGTAGTTTTTAATGAAATATGGATATATGGCAACGAACAGGAGCTCTACACGCCGAGATGATATACAGGCTATTTTTGCACAAGACAATCGGGCCGTGGAGGAGGCACAGCAATACTTGTGAAGTCATACATTCGCTCAAAGCTTGTCAGAATTTCTGATAAATATAACACTATAGTAGTTGAGCTTGCACTTGATTCAGGAAAAATTAACATCGGCACCTTTTATAAAGCACCAAGTGAAGAAGACCATCTCTTTCTCAATCATATCGACGAATTCTACTCAACTATTCAGAAATTAATCACAATAGCCGATACAAATATTGATATTTTAACATCTTCTGCCATATCCAGCGAATATCTCGATATAATTGCGTCAAATAATGGAGTTGTATTTAACAAGACAAAGCCAACACGCATCACTTTGACGTCCAAAACACTACTCGATCATGTGATCATCAAACATCCAAACATGAGTGAACGTATGTCTTACAATGATGATAACTGGCCCGGCTTAGACCATAAAGTAATCAATTTATCCATCAAAAATTTCGTCAAAGCCAAAATACGGCCTCAAAAAATTTCGATGAGCAGAACCAATCATAAAGATTTCTTAAGGAACTTCATAGATAGTCTTCGAGGGTCTCCAACTTCCGACTTTGATGAGCTGATTAAGAAGATAACCGAAGCTAAGGCAAAAACAATAATAACATAACAAGTTCGTGTACGAGTACAATCTTGGATCACTAAGAATATAATTGATGTTTCAAATCGAAAACGAATTGCTTACAAAAAACACAAAGCGGATCCAAACTCCACGTCCAAAAAGCAGATCTATTTAGCTATGAAGAAGGAATCGAATCGAGCTATTATGGAGGCCAAAAAACATTTCTACAGGAATAAGTTTAAAGCTTCAGCCGGGAATACCTCCAGATATTGGCAACTAGTAAATGAGCTCTTGTCTAAACAACGAAACAAATCATCAACGTGCATAGAAGAACTGTTGATAAATGGAACATCCATTACAGACCCCGAAGAAGTAGCACAGCAGTTAAACAACTTCTTCGCTACCATTGGAACACTAGTCACCGAGCAACTGCAACTTTCATCACGCTCGAGCTTTTATATTGAGCCTAATATGTTCACTTCAATTCACTTACGTCCCACTGATCCTGTTGAAATATCGGAAATAATCGATAACCTTAAACCAAAGGTTTCTCCTGATCTGGATAGTATAACATCGGAAGATATTAAATTGCTGAAAAATCATATTTTGGAGCTTCTAACTACAATAATAAATAAACATCTAGCAGCTGGCACATTCCCCGATTGCCTTAAACTAGCAAAAATTACTCCAATTTTCAAAGGTGGTGATCCAGCAGAGCCATCAAATTATCGCCCAATAGCTGTCACAAGTGTCCTAAGTAAAATATTCGAAAGAGCCATTCAAAAACAATTGCTGCAATTTATTAAGACTAACTTAATACTGACACCAGTTCAGTACGGATTTCAAGAAAACAGCAGTACACTAGCAGCAACGTTAGATGCAGTACATTTTATCAACAGTGGATTGGATAGGGGCGAATATGTTCGTGGATCTGAAAAAAGCCTTTGACACCATTAACCATGACATCCTGCTTCAGAGGCTCGAATTATACGGAATCCATCACAACTTCAAGCTGCTGATAAAGAATTATCTCTTCAACAGGCGTATTATTACAACCAACAATATGCACAAAAGTCAGGAATGCACTATAAACATCGGCGTTCCTCAAGGATCAAACCTTGGGCCATTACTATTTCTACTGTACATTAATAGCGTACAGGACATTTATCTGATGGGAAAAATAGTTTTGTTTGCTGATTACCTAGGAAAATATTGGAATTGGCTCGAGCAAAGTAAATTAGTTATAAACATCCAAAAAACTAAATATTTAATATTCCAACAAAAAAACAAGCAGCAAATTAATCCGTCGGTACAAATAAATGGAGTACAATTGGAAAAGGCCAACTCAATTAGATACTTCGGATTAACTTTAGACGAGAAAATGTCTTGGCTACAACATATCAATAACATCAGATATAAAGTAGCGCCTATGATAGGAATCCTAAAAAAATATGATTTTATATCTTTCAACATCAAACTTGACATATTCAATGCTTTTATTTTGTCGAACATCTCTTATGGAGCAGTTTTGTGGAAGCAAACATCGAAACAAAATATTGATCTGATCGGAAGACTAATCACTAAGGCTATCAAGACTATATACAAAATGCCAACTTTGACTCCAAGCTTACATGTGTATCGTGAAACAGGACTACTAAGCATACAACAAATAATGTGTCTTAAACAAGGAAAGCTCATATTCAAGATACTGAACAAAAAACTCAGATGGCCATATGTTGTAAGAAATGTTGGAGAAATAACTCAGACAGCCACAAGATCGGCGAGTAACCTTGCGATTAAAAAAGCTAGGATAGATCGTTTGAAAATGGATCCAGTGCAACAGTCTTTGGCTTATTATAATACCTTACCAGAAGATATAAGAAAATCAGCAAATTTGGTTAAATTTAAGGAAAGTCTAAGATCATTCCTTACACAAAGATAACGAAGACGCCAACCAGAGTTTTTTCTAAACTTTTCTCTGGGCATAAGTCTTGACGACAAGAAATAGGCGATATCATCTGAAGACGATAGTGTATAATGAAGTGCTTTCCCTTATACCAATATTTTATTGTCTGGGAAGTACGAAAGTAATAATATTGAGGAGATTCAATGCACACGGACCGTGCATTTTGATTGAGTGATGGAGAGAGTGGAAGGAAGGAGGAAAAAAAAAAAAATGAGCTAATGGTTAACATGGGTGCCGAATACATATACTTGTATGATATTGAAAATGCTTAACCACCAAAGGTGAAATCAAAATCATGATCAAAATTACATTATGTTGAAATTTGATTATGCTTCCTTGTTTAATATAGTTCCTAGATATGCCCGAGTACCCAATACCAAGGGAAAATCCTACTATTGAAACACCGCGCAATAAAAAGATATTACTAGATAATGTGGAAGTATTTAAAAAAACGGGTCAGTGTTTAATATTAGAAAATTGAGATTATCTCACTGATGTTTTCCAAGATATGGTAGTATTTAAGATTTTTTTGAACTTTACAGGCTGGAGAGTGAAAAATATTTGATGGCTATTGGTCAATACACTAAAGCTATTCAACTCTTGTCAGAAGCTATTCGATACCAACTGTACCACAAGCTGCACAAGGTCAGCATTCAGCTGATTATTACCGATGTTTTGTGGGTTGGAGGGAATAGGAGGGATATCTTGATCTCCAAATTCAATATAAGGAGGAGTTTTACCTAAATTTAGACGTGAGGGCTGAATAAGATTGTTTGGATTTGCCATCCTCGTCAGGTAAGATTCGCTTTACAACAAATACGACTAAAGACCACTTTCACAATAAAAAATCACTTCCACAATTATTATCACTACAATATAGGATTATTAGTCACTCGATAGAAGAATATTACTTCAGGAAGCTGTATGTTTTCACTTTAATAACTAATATATGCAAGAATATTAAAACTTTAAAATTTGCCTTTTAATTTTTTAATGTATTTTAACAATTTTCTTCCCAAATGTGTATAGTAAGATTCTTCTAGTTTATAATTATTTATTGATTCTGATTCACTATTAAGTATCAATAGGATTTTTATTTTTTACTTCTTTCTTTTGTACAATTCTTATCACAAGTGAATATGGTATAAAAGACTAGATTCATTACTAAAAGTATTACTTAAATGTTCAAAGCCTGCATGTTGGTTTGTCTGTAGCTTCCAGGATTCCGCGCAGGTGGCTTAGTCTGCTTTCTGAGGAATATTACATGGTAGCTTACAGGTGACTACTTCTTTCGCTGCTGAGAGCGGCTGTCAACTCCGTTCACTTCTTTTAACCTTAATGGTTACTGGTAATGGTTACTTCTCCTTCCCTCAAAACAAGACAAGTCCAGCTTGGTTATTGCGCGACGTTTTAAATAAATTCTATCACGACGGTACTTGGTTCACAAAAGATTTTTCCCGTACTCGAGGAGTATTAGACAACTTTCCAGCCTCAGAAGTGTTTTAAGCGAGCTAGATATGGTTAATGCTCGATCCAATACCCTTACTTCGACTAGTTCCCGTACTACTCGTACTAACTCACGGAACTTAGCGAAAACAATTTATTTAACGCGGTGTAGCGAAGAGTAGTCCCTGCTCGGGTGCCAGTTATTGAAACTCTGTCGAGTTCTTTTAACAAAAAGCAGCAATGAAAAACATTGCGTCTTAATTCAATAATTACAAGTTCTTAGCAAACTAGTACAATTGATCAGGTGTCGTACTAATTTGTTCCAAATTGCTGATGCGGCGTCTGATTGCATTTCGCAGTTTCGATAAATTTGCTGCAAAGGTGTTTTACACTTGGCAATAACCCGGATGCGTGTAAACTTATATATATATATATATATATATATATATATATATATATATATATATATATATATATATATATATATATATATATATGTATATATATATATATATATATATATACATATAGATTTATATATATATATATATATATATATATATATATATATATATATATATATATATATATATATATATATATATGTATATATACATAAATACAAATACATAAATACAAAATGTGTCATCAAAATCCGGAGAGTTTTCAAATTGAATTTCCCGCTACATTGTGTTTGTGCCAGACGTCGCATTTGGCGTACGAGCAGTAAGCCAACATAAGTAAAAGCTCTGTGAGTAAAAGGTATTAGCCTCAAAATTGTCAGTCTGTCAAATATGAGACAGGAGTATAACCGAAGAACCACGATAATCGAAAGTCTTCGCGCTGGCTGGTCAGCCTGGGAGATTATGCGATTTTTTCGATACCCGAAATTAACTGTATATGAGGTTGTTACAAAGTATAAAGCTCAATAACAGTTAATTAAAGATTCAAGTACACCAACAAAAAAGCGGCACTCAAAAGAACACACCGTGAGAACCCCCGAAGTCACCAAAATGACTGAAAAGCTGATTCTGGAAGACTCGGGGCTATTTTTGCGAGAACTGGCGTCTATTGTGAATGTGTATTAGCTTTCCATCCGGAAAATCGTTGAGAAGGACCTTCGATATTATTCTTACACGATCAAGGTAAGACAAATGTTTTCTGAAGCTTTAAGAACAAGAGAGTGACTCGCTGCAATTTGGTCATTTCTTCTAAGATGCAATTTGATCATTTCTTAGGAATTTTTTATTTTTTTATTTTTTTTTTACCTCCTTCCTTCCACTCTCTCCATCACTCAATCAAAATGCACGGTCCGTGTGCATCAATTCTCCTCAATATATGTTAACTTCGTACTTCCCAGACAATAAAATATTGGTATAAGGGAAAGCACTTCATTATAAACTATCGTCTTCTATCGTCTTCAGATTATATCGCCTGTTTCTTGTCGTCAAGACTTATGCCCAGAGAAAAGTTTAGAAAAAACTCTGGTTGGCGTCTTCTTTATCTTTGTAAAAGGAATGATCGTAGCTTTTCCTTAAATTTAACCAAATTCGCTGATTTTCTTATATCCTCAGGTAAGGTATTGTAATAAGCCAAAGACTGTTGCACTGGATCCATTTTCAAACGATCTGTCCAAGCTTTTTTAATAGCAAGATTATTCGCCGATCTTGTGGCTGTCTGAGTTATTTCTCCAACATTTCTTATAACATATGGCCATTTGAGTTTTTTGTTAAGTATCTTGAATATTAGCTTTCCTTGTTCAAGACACATTATTTGTTGTATGCTTAGTAGTCCTGTTTCACGATACACATGTAAGCTTGGAGTCAAAGTTGGCATTTTGTATATAGTCTTGATAGCCTTAGTGATTAGTCTTCCGATCAAATCGATGTTTTGTTTCGATATTTGCTTCCACAAAACTGCTCCATAGCAGATGTTCGACAAAATAAAAGCATTGAATATGTCAAGTTTGATGTTGAGAGATAAAAAATCATATTTTTTTAGGATTCCTATCATAGGCGCTACTTTAAGTCAGATGTTATTGATATGTTGTAGCCAAGACATTTTCTCATCTAAAGTTAGTCCTAAGTATCTAATTGACTTGACCTTTTCCAATTGTATTCCATTGATTTGTAATGACGGATTAATTTGCTGCTTGTTTTTTTGTTGGAATACTAAATATTTAGTCTTTTGGATGTTTATTATTAATTTACTTTGTTCGAGCCAATTCCAATATTTTCCTAGGTCATCATTTATATTTTGCTGGAGAATTAATTCGTTTTTACCGGAATACAGCAGTAGTGTGTCATCAGCAAATAATACTATTTTTCCCAACAGATAAATGTCCTGTACGCTGTTGATGTACAGTAAAAACAGTAATGGCCCAAAGATTGATCCTTGAGGAACGCCGATGTTTATAGTGCATTCCTGACTTTTATACATATTGTTAGTTGTAATAATACGCCTGTTGAACAGATAATCCTTTATTAACAGCTTGAAGTTGTGATGGATTCCGTATATTTCGAGCCTCTGAAGCAGGATTTCGTGGTTAATGGTGTCAAAGGCCTTTTTCAGATCCACGAAGATTGCCGCTACATATTCGCCCTTATCCAATCCATTGTTGATAAAATGTACTGCATCTAATGTTGCTGCTAGTGTGCTACTGTTGTCTTGAAAGCCATATTGAATTGGCGTCAAAATGGAGTTAGATTTAATGAATTGAAGCAATTGTTTTTGAATTGCTCTTTCAAATATTTTACTTAGGACACTTGTGACTGCTATTGGGCGATAATTTGATGGATCTGTTGGATCACCACCTTTGAAGATTGGAGTGATTTTCGCTAGTTTAAGACAGTCAGGGAATGTACCAGCTGCTAGGTGCTTATTTATTATTGTAGTTAGAAGCTCCAAAATATGATTTTTCAGAAATTTGATATCCTCCGATGTTATACTATCCAGACCAGGAGAAACCTTTGATTTAAGGTTGTCGATTATTTCAGATATTTCAACAGGACCCGTGGGACGCAAGTGAATTGAAGTGCACATATTAGGCTCAATATGAATACTCGAGCGTGATGAGTGTTGCAGTTGCTCGGTGACAAGTGTTCCAATGGTAGCGAAGAAGTTGTTTAACTGCTGTGCTACTTCTTCGGGGTCTGTAATGGATGTTCCATTTATCAACAGTTCTTCTATGCACGTTGAAGATTTGTTTTGTTGTTTAGACAAGAGCTCATTTACTAGTTGCCAATATCTGGAGGTATTTCCGGCTGAAGCTTCAAACTTATTTCTGTAGAAAAGTTTTTTGGCCTCCATTTTGGCCTCCGAATTGCTAAGATTTAGATCTCTTGGTCTATTACGTATCAAGCGTGATTGAAACGATTACCAACAAATCTCGACATTCAAATGTGACATCATTAATGACCGCCATTGAGGCAGTGTTGGCCAATATTGAATGCGCAGAATTGCTGAGGACGCGCAAACGCTTCAGACTGCGAAAGAAGGAAGTGACAGAAGCTGATGAAGGCTACACTAGATACAATAGATGCACAAAATGCAATGTAAGACGTTTTAGCACTGAAACTTCATTTTTCAATATATAACACGATTTGGAGGATATTCATTGATTTGTTCGGATTTTGATGACGTACCATTTACATATATACGTTTATAATTAATAAATAAATATATATATATATATATATATATATATATATATATATATATATATATATATTTATATATATATATATATATATATATATATATATATATATATATATATATATATCTATATATATATGTCTATATATATATATATATATATATATATATGTATATATATATATATATATATATATATATATATATATATATATATATATGTCTATATATATATATATATATATATATATATATATATATATATATCTATATATATGTATATATATATATGTATATATATATATATATATATATATATATATACATGTATATATATATATATATATATATATATATATATATATATATATATATATATATATATATATATATATATATATATATATATGTATATATATATATATATATATATATATATATATATATATATGTGTATATATATATATATATATATATATATATATATATATATATATATATATATATATATATATATATATATATATATATATATATATATATATATATATGTATATGTATATATATATATATATATATATATATATATATATATTCATATATATATATATATATATATATATATATATATATATATATATATATATACATATGAATTATATTGGCATATCTTAAAAATAGGTCTAGGTAAAGTTGAAATAAGGATTAACTCTTTGATAGTGGTGGCATTTTGGTAAGTTTGCAGTTACCAATTTATTTGTACGGAGAGAAGAAATTGTCAAAAAACAATAGGAGGACTGACAATTACTAAAAATGTAGGCCTGCTAACGAATACCTAGACCAGCAGAACATTTATACAATTTTAAGCCATTTGTGGGAGCAGCCTGCCTGAAAATATTTTGTTTTATTGCACTACTACGCACTGCAAAGAAAAACGCCCCAAATGTGAAACAAGTTGATCAAAAATTTATTCACCAGTTAACATGTTAAAACTAAGATTAAATATGACAATAAATTCATTTCGTTTCATCATATCTTTCATATCAATAACAAATACTATTGTTTTTTTTTGTGTAACATGACTGTTTATTTTTCTTTGCACATAGGCGCATATTCATTGAATGTCAAACAGGTGACATAAATTGTGAGCTCTATCGTTTCATTTATTAACGTTTAATTTCAATTGTCTGTAGCTCTTACAATGTTAAGCACTGATCGATCTAACAAGGGGATTAGAGCTGGAGCATCACTAACTGCTTCACTAGGCACCGATTCGGAATGTTCCTCTTGCATTATAGCACCATCGGACGAAAACAAAACTGCCGATATTCTGCCGATTCCTCAACAAAGCAAAATATCGACATCAACCGGAGATTCCGAGGACTTCTACAAATTGAAATCTGATGTTCAATTCCATCGATTCACTCCGGACAAAATCGAATTCAAGCGAATCAAATCCAAATCAGAAAAACATACTTGTAAAACTAGAAATTATAAAAACGCGAAGGAAATTCCGTTTGAAAACCAAACTTTGGTTGAATCACCGAAGAAACTAGTGCCAGAATTCAATGATACGTTTTTCATTCGAGTGCAGCGCTCTCTCTCCAAAATGAAACAGCGGAAGTTACTTATGGGTAACCACATCGAAATGCGTTCACCGCGAAAACACGATCCTGAGAACATTGACGTTTACTATTTCGACCATGGTAATGCTGCCTACTTCCGTACAAGTGACAGCCCACCGACAATTCTCTCGGAAATGTTAGCTCAGCAAACTTCCTACTATGCAACTAGATTCTGGGCTGAAATTTTTGGAAGCTTACATATCGGTGTAACATTTTTCATAACATTCTTTTTACAAACGTATCGTTTTGTTCTGTGCAGTATTTTTCGTGCTGTGATTGTTGGCGTTTTTCAAATGACATCCGATTATATATTTAAACCGATTTTAACAGTAGCATTTAATGGATTGATTCAACCGAGTTTGATATTTTTCTTTAATGTATTTTCATCGATTAAAGATATGCTTGAACCGATCGCTAAAACGATTGGTGATTTTTTGGAACCGCTATCGGTTCTATTGAAGTCTGTGCGATTTGTGACGATTAGCAAGAAAACAACTGTATATAATAATGAAAACGAAAATGAAGCGAATGGAGGCATGGAGGAAGTTTAGAAATTTGTTTTAGTGTATATTATTTTTTCAAAGTACGCTTGCTCAAAACAACTTGACGCATTACGATTAACATTTTAAACTACAAGCTATTTTAGCTTTTCATAGGCATTTGATTGTTGTATAATGCAACTCAAAAATTATACAAGATTTATTTCTGCGCACTGACCGAAAACTTGTGTTTTGAATTTTAATATCCGTGTCGCATAACTTTTCACGCTGTAATGAATGTAAAATATGCATCGGGAAGCTTTCAAAATATGATTAACTGAATAATTTACTGTGTGTGCAAGACATGTATACAGTACACTCAGAGAAATATATTTCCTAGAATCGGAAAAAATAGTCACTTGTCTACGAGATGTGTAATCTTCCACTTATCAAATAAACATTGATTTGATTTCAGTAATCTGAAAAAATATTGTGTAAAAGTTTCTTCCATTCAGCAGAATGCAATTTTTACCTTACCTTATTTCAAGCAAGTAATTTTCCTCAAATATAGTAAGCTCTGATTTTTATATGCTTCTACATTAACTACTTTTGATTCCGCGAAATACTACCTATCTCCCTTATATGGCCTCCTTTCAAAACTGTGTTTCAAACAAAGACGCGTTCTCAGTTGAGATACACACCAACTTTGTTTCTTGTACGTTTTACACATTTTTAAGATTAGCAGAGGTTTTTTCGAACGACACTATTTTTTTCGAAGAGCAAAGAAAATACTGCCCTCGATTTGAATCAGTCATCGTATTTTTTCTCTGCTTTCCTAAACTAAATCTTCTTTGGAAAACTTCTGTTTATAAAAATCTCTTTGGTTTTCAAAGTCTTTTGAACTAATCAAAAGTCTTTTGCTGATCTGATATCTACACACGTATTTTTATTATATACTATATACAGTATAAAATGTATTAAATACAGTATGCTGTAGTTTATAAGTGTAATAAAAATTACTTACAATATTTTTACAGCCTTCCAAACGGTTTTTAAATGTAAGAAATTTCTGTCTAATGAAAAAAACTTTATTTTGAATGGGTAAACAAGTTAATTATTTTTCTGGGCGAAAAATAATAGTAATATCATAGAATAGAACACAATATCATTCCGCAAATATCCAGATATCAATCTACCGAACCTTGTAAAGAATCAACTTTTTCTAATAAAAGAGTCATGCTATATGAGAAGAAATATTTATTCCTTTGATAAAAATAAAATTAAATTCTTCAATTTGATTAATTTTGATAAAAATCAAGTGGAATATTTGTGAAATATGAAAGCAGCTGTAACTGTTTTTTGGAAGATTTTGTGTTTGATCAGCCTCAAACTAGACAACTACACAAAATTTTTGAATATAATCTTTCTATTCAATTCAGCCACTTTTAACTTAACAATTTAATAAATCAGCCCCTACCACTTTACTATATCATCAGCCAAAACACAAAATTACTGTCTTCAGCTTCAACGAATTGGGTTGTATTTAGACATGAGTCCATGCATCCATTGATCTAGCGTGGTTTGTTTACATGAGTCAACTCAATTTTCTTTGAGTAAGCGAGTTTATAGCGACGAAGGTGCAGTATAATGAATCGTGTACAATATATTTCAATATGAATGTTTTATAATGCTTTCTTTCGCTCATTGATCTTTCTGGATTATTAGCGGATGAACATTGTGGATGATTAATTTAATAACGAATGATATGCATGATAATTTTGTTCCATTATTGCGTGCAAGATTCTTGCGAATACATTTGAATACAAACGAATATATATATACATATCTATATATATGTACATATATATATGTACATAAATATATATATATATATATATATATATATATATATATATATATATGTATATATATATATATATATATATATATATATATATATATGTTCATATATACATATATACATATATATATATATATATATATATATATATATATATATATATATATATATATATATATATATATATATATATATATAAATGTATACATATACATATAAACAAACATATACATATGTATTTATATATGTATATATATATGTATATATATATATATATATATATATATATATATATATATATATATATATATATATTTATTTATTTATTTATTCACATCCATTTTTACAGGCTGCTGCCCAATTATAAAAATAGAAATATTAGACAAAGCCAAAAAGATATTAAAAAAGAAAAAAGAAAAAAGAAAAAAGAAAAATTAGCAAATAATTGAAAATATTAAATAAACACATATTTGAAATTACAAAAAATTAATGCCAATATGCAAGTTAATATGAAAAAAAATGCGAAAAGGTAAAAGAATTTAAAAGAAAATGAAACATTATGAGGAACTTTAAGAATTAAGTCTTTAATTTGTGATTTAAATTGTGTGAACGTTAGCGGAAAAGGACCAAGTTGAAGATCGTTGTGCTTCCTGTGGATACGCACTAGCGGCGAGTTAAAATAAACATCAGATCGCGCGAAGGGAAGAGAAAATATAAATTGAGATCTATCAGATCGATTGACGTTCCGCATACACAGCATACGACCAAGATCGGAGAGCATAGATCAATGGAGTAGCTTGAAAAGCAAGCACTCGTCAAGAAACACTCGTCGGGAATCTAGTGAAAGAATTTGGAATAAGGATAGACGATCACTATACTCACAGTAAGGGATATTGAATTTAAACAACAGGGAGCGAGTAAACCTACGCTGAACGTATTCCACTGCTTCGTTAGGATATGTATGACGGTAGTTTACGAAGAAGAGCATCTAAGAATGAAACCGGACACACGAGAAGCGTTGGCAGTTATATAGGCAATGTGTAGGTCAAATCTGAACTTTGAATCAAAGTACACACCAAAATCCTTAAAATTATCAACAGCCGTGATGGAAGATCCGTACAGTGTGTCGGAATATATTACGGGTGATATATTAAACGTATAGGACATTTGATGACATTTGGATATATTCAAAGTAAGATAATTAGTAGCGCACCAGTCGCAAAGAGAACAGAGATCTTTTTGGAATTGGAGAATGAATGCCGGTATGGAATCATACCTTGTTGAAATTGTTTAGTGAAAATCTGATTTTATACTACTTCACAAAGATTTTATTTTGACACCAGCAAGCACACACAACTTCTCTGAAGGAGAGCACAAGTAAGAAGTAGGTAAAATTGTATGAAAACAAAAATTGCGTAATTCATGTTTTCTTAGTATTACACACAACTTCATATGTGTCAAGAAGGAAAGCGCGAATTTTTAAATTATTTCAACACACCCACCAAATTTGTGCCTTCCTTTCATACAATGAATAATACATTTTGAGTGGAATATTTCAATGCAAAAATATCAGCAAGACCTTATTGGCGATTAACTACCCCAATTAGTTTTACATTCTCTTCGAATTTAATTTTTACTAGAGCCTTTGTAAAAATGTCTGCCAATTGTTTTTCTGAACAAATGTACTTTAAATTTATGACTTTATCGTTATATTTCTCTTTAATAAAGTTATATCTGATGTCAATATGCTTGCATATTTTATGATTATCTGAATTTTTAATAAGGCTAATTGCACTTTGATTATCAATAAGTAAATCTACCGAACCAGCACAGAGCTCATGAAAATCTACCAGCAACTGCTTTATCCATAAGATCTCCTTTGTTGTAGAACAGGCGGACATGAATTCCGCTTCTGTCGTTGATAGAGCGACACTTTGTTGTCTTTGAGTGTTCCATGTCACTGCAGCACAATTTTTCAATAGAACGCTTCCTGTCGTAGAGCGGCGCGTATCCACATGGTTTGCATAGTCCGCATCACTGTAGGCTATAACTTTGTCACTTTCTGCACCGGAATAACAAAGCCCATATGTTTTGGTTCCAACTAAATATTTTAGGATCCGTTGTACCGAATTCCAGTGGCTACGGTTGAAATTATTAAGAAAACGACTAACTGAGCTTAAAGCAAACATGATGTCTGGCCTGCTGCACACCGCCAAAAACATAAGAGATCCAACTGCTTCTCGATACGGAACATCTAGGCAATGTGTTTTATCGTCTTCTCGTTGCAAAACTGTATGAGGGTCTGCAGGCACTAATCGGTTGGGTATCCTGAAGATTAAATTTTTGTATGATTTGAACCGTGTAGTTCGATTGATGAATGAAAATCGTAGATTTGCTTCGATTTCTTTCGATTTGTAGACCAACAAAGTTTTTAGGTTCATCTATAATGGTAATATTGAAGTTCGTACTGAGATCTGAAAGTATTTTATTTAAAGCATGTATATCTTTTGATAAAAGCAAACCATCATCAACAAGTGAACTTTCGAATAGTTAATGAAACCTGTGTATACACAGCGATCTGCATAACTTGACTTCAAGCCGTACTTTCTCAAAATTTTATCAAATGTTGTATTCCAACATCTCGGAGCCTGCTTCAATCCATATGAAGATTTGTTCAGTTTACACACCTTATCAGAATCAGCATCCAGCCTTTCTGGGACTGCCATAAATATCTCTTCTTTTATTTCTCCGTAAAGAAATGCAGTTTTCACGTCAAACTGGATCATTTCATAATCATGCTTTGCTGCTTTGCTGCTTCAGATAGTAGGATTCTAATTGTATCGTACTTGATTGTAGGAGCAAAAGTTTCTTCATAGTCAATGCCTTCTATCTATTTCCATCTATTTCCATCTTCCTTTATCCTGAAAACCCATTTACATCCAATAATATTCATATCATCTCGTTTCTCAATTAGATTCCAAGTGTTGTTTTCCGCATGAGACCGCAATTCCTCTTTAATTGATTCCGTCTAAAGAACAGCATATTTTCCAGCTTCCTTATACGTTTTCGGCACGTTGAGCTCTGTAACATTTACTACAAAATTATCGGGGGGTCGAAGTGTTTCTCTCGGTCGTAAATTTCTTGTTGGCAACTCACTTCCTTGAATATTCTTTTCATTTGCTTGCACTTTCTTATTCTTAATATTACTATTTTTAACAGTAATTTCTCCTGCTATTGTTTCTTGTGATTCCAATTCTCCTACTTCCAGTACTCTTGTCCCTGCTTTTTCAGGTTCTTTGGTCGGGCTATCGTCATCAGAAATTTCAATAAATTTGCTAATGTCCACATACTTGTTCTCCATATTGTGTTCGTCTTCACTGCATTCACTTTCATTAAACAATACGTCACGGGAAATCGTTACGGATCTACTTATTTTATCAAATAACCGGGAGTTTGTCAAATTTCCGTCGTAGCCAACTAGTATGAGTTTCTGACTCTTTGCAGCTAACTTGCTTCGTTTTTGCTTTGGAACATGAATATAGGCTGTTGAACCGAAAATTCGTAAGTGAGATAAATCTGGTTTTCTTCC
Source organism: Nemotelus pantherinus (assembly GCA_963978885.1). Taxonomy (NCBI): domain Eukaryota; kingdom Metazoa; phylum Arthropoda; class Insecta; order Diptera; family Stratiomyidae; genus Nemotelus; species Nemotelus pantherinus. Next base: position 129,165,926 of record OZ022263.1, read on the forward strand.
AGTCCACTTTTCGTATGGAGTTTCTTTGGAATTGCATGATACACGATTAAGTAAATAAACTGCCGTATTCACTGCTTCGGCCCACAAGTACTTAGGCAATTTTCTAGCATGTAACATAGAACGCGAACATTCCATGATAGTACGGTTACTGCGTTCGCTAACACCGTTTTGCTGTGGAGTGTACGGCGCTGTACACTCTAATTGAATACCTTTCATGTTTAAGTATTCTTGAAGAAGTTCATTTCGAAATTCAGTCCCATTGTCGGCACGCAATGTTTTAACACTAAAATTGTATTTGTTTTCAATTAAATTTATAAAGTTTTTAAACGAAGTTAAAGCATCGGATTTATATTTAAGAAAATTAACTATGCGAAAATAAGAATACCCATCCGTGAATGTTATAAAATATTTAGCACCACTAACTGAACAAGTGTCCATTGGACCGCATGGATCAGTGTAAATTGTATCACCTTTAGAACAACAATGATTCACTGTGTGTTTGAATGGACGTCTATGATGTTTGCCAAAGGCACAAGCTTCACAGAGGGTTTCATTAAACATATTAATTTTTACTAATGTTCGAAGAACATTTTACTAATGAACATTAGTATTAAAATCGATTCGGCCAAAAATTCATATTTCCATATATATATATATATATATATATATATATATATATATATATATATATATATATATATATATATATATATATATATATATATATATATATATATATATATATATATATATATATATATATATATATATATATATATATATATATATATATATATATATATATATATATATATATATATATATATATATATATATATATATATATATATATATATATATATATATACAGTCTGTCAAGAATGAGTTTACACATAGGGAAAAAATTCAATTTTTCATCTTTCTAATTATAAAATACTACTTTTTGTTTATGTAAATAATTTTTTTTTTCTTAATTATCGTTATTTGCATTATTTCCAACCGATATATACAAAAAAAGTACAACTTCAATGCAAAAAAAGAACGAAAAGAACAACGAAAACAATTATTACAATTCTTGAAGTGTCAAGAAACTCTTTACACAAAAGTTTATTTTTTGCATTACTGCAACGATACGGTAAATTTACCATAATTTTTGGTCTGTATTGTAAAGCTCTATAAATTTGATCATTAGTGTGTGATTAATTTTTGGCTAATACGCATAAATAAGACAGATATTGTGTTTTAAAATGCCAGGCAAAAGATTATCCTTTGAGCTATTTCAGATGATATACTATAATCACCAATTAGGTAAAAGTGCACAGGAACTGTCGGAAATGTTTTGTGTAGCACGAATGGCAGTCTATAACGTTATAAATCGTGCTGAAAATGAGAATAGATTGGAGCCAAAGTGTGGAGGTGGCTCAAAACCAAAAATATCTAAACGTATAGAGCGCCTTATGATAAGGAAGCTTGATAAAAACCCCTGGATTTTGACCAGAACACTTGCTAGGGAACTCAAGGAAGAGTGTGATGCTGCTGTTTCCCATGAAACAGTACGACAGGCCATCCTACGAAATAAGTTCTCATCAAGAGCTGCACGAAAGAAACCACTGTTTTCTGCACTAAACATCGAAAAGCGTTTTTCTTTCGCTATGATGCACCTTTTTCAACCCGTTGACTTCTGGGACGACGTCATATTCTGCGATGAGACGAAAATGATGTTGTACTATAATGATGGACCGGCTAGAGTGTGGCGCAAGCCTTTAACATCGTTGGAAAATCGTAATATCATTCCGGCTGTAAAATTTGGTAAGTTGTCCGTTATGATTTGGGGTGCTTCTCAAGCAGAGGAGTAGGAGACTTGGCATTCATCGAGTCAACCATGGATGCCCAACCATATTTGCATATCCGTAAAACATATTTGGCAAGCAGTGCGCAGAAATTCGGGTTTATGCATAACAGCAAACCAAATTTTAAGCTTTACCAGGACAACGATACCAAACATAAGGCGAACATGGTGCGAATATGGCCCTTATACAACTGCGGAAAAGTGATGGATACGCCAGCCAAGAGTCCGGACTTAAATCCCATCGAGAATTTATGAGCTTACTTAAAACAACAAGTCGCTAAAAGGCAACCCAAAAACCGAACTGCCTTAAAAATTGCGATTCTCGAAGAATGGCAAAAAATACCAACCACGTATGACCTGCAAAAGTTGGTTCATTCAATGAAAAATCGGTTGCGATGTGTGGTGGATGCCAAAGGTGGCCATACCAAATGTTAAATATACCAAATAATATTAAATATCCTGTAAATATGTAAATATTAAATACAATAATAATTTGTGTAAAGAGTTTCTTGACACTTCAAGAATTGCAATAATTGTTTTCGTTGGTCTTTTCGTTCTTGTTTTGCATTAAAGTTGTACTTTTTTTGTATATATCGGTTGGAAATAATGTAAATAACTATAATTAAGAAAAAAACATTCATTTACACAAATAAAAAGTAGTATTTTATAATTAGAAAGATGAAAAATTGAATTTTTTTCCTATGTGTAAACTCATTCTTGACAGACTGTATATATATATATATATATATATCATCAAAAAATTTCAGTGAGATAATTTCGGGAACGCGCCATCCGATTGAGCTGAAACTTTCAGGATACATTGGTGTATATGCAGAATAGGTCCAGGTCTCTTTAAATGTCAGTTATTGTTAACCTTTTGGCACCGGCGGCTATTTAAGTATTATTTTTAATATACCTATTATTTCGTGCACAAATAATTTTCGCAGAAATAAAGTTAACGAAATAAATTTCGAACGTGTTTTACATATGAATCGGATAATGCTTTGGAATTTTTTAACCCTATGTCTGCGCTGGGTGCTTAAAAAGAAGACGGGAAAATTTGAAAATATTTAAATTTCGATAACTTTTGACAGAGCTATTCAATCATTACGAAAATTTTAGGACATATTGATATTATTTTGTTGTAGATTTGTGTAGCTGTTAATGAGCGTGCTGGCAACCCTGTAGCTAGGGCAGGCACTGAAAGTGAAAACCTCCAAATCATCGTCTCTCTTGAAAAAATGCCGTTTTTTCAAAATAAAGCCACTCATATGTAAATCTTGTGCTTTGTTTACAGAACCAAAAAAAAAAAAAGATATGGTATAACGGGCACGCCTGGTAACCCTTGCCCAATTTACCTATATTTTTAGCATCAAAAACTTCTGTTCACGGAAACTCACGATCCGATGAGCAGAATTATTTCAAATTCACAGAATGTATTGACCTTAACTAGGACCAGGTCTGATAGAAGTGATTTTGAAATGCGGGTGATTCTGTGCCAGTGGTGCCATCTTGAAAAACCACTAAGAAAGATAACTGTTTTTAGCCCTATAAATTCTGATTGAATCGTTCGATTTTGACGAAACTCACACAATTACTGGACCTTACTTTAAGCCACGTTTAGTAGAAATTGGGTTGAAAAGTTCGGTTGGAGCTGCCAGCTATGATAATTTTGGTGTCTTCATTTTGAAAAAAAAAAATTGGAAGTGAAAACATTCAAACCATCGAATATTCAAAAAAATGTCCGTTTCTTACAATAAAACCAATCTGTATATAAATCTTATGTTTTATCTACACGTTCAAAATAAAACTTTGGAAATTTCATGTCGGACAAGAACGGTAACCCTCTCCCAGTTAACCTATATTTTTAGCATCAAAAACTTCTGTTCACGGAAACTCACGAGCCAATAATCAGATACAGCTAAAATTTACAGAATGCATTGGACTTAAGTAAGACCAGATTTGATAGAAGCGATTTTCAATTGTGGGCAAGTCTGTGCCAATGGTGCCATCTTGAAAAATTACAAAGAAAAAAAACTGCTTTTTGCCCAATGAAATGTGAATAAGTTACCAGATTTTCATGAAATTGACACTGTAGCTAAACCTAACTCTAATCTCTGTTTGATGGAAATTTGGTTGAAAAATTTGATTGGTGCTGCCAGCTTTGGTAGTTTTTGTGTCTTTGGTTTTGAAAATTCGCTCAGGAAAATAAAACTTTTTGCACTATAACTTCCAGTGCAGTCATGAAATCAATACGAATTTCATACAATTAATGAAACCTGTCATAAACATTATTCAGGCCAAATTTGGTTGAAAAGCCACGATAGGGTTGCCAGCTATTGTTGGTTTTGTGTTTAATTGCAATATCTTTATTAAGCGGTTTTATCGTAGAATTTTCAAATGGTAATGATATTGTAGTGACAATAAACAGCAAATATTAAGCTTTCGATCATTTAAAAAAACTCGCTGCAGGTAATCCTAAATTTCTTTATACTCCTTTAACTTCGAATGTAATTAAACAACGTGAAGCAGATTTGATATATTCTTGGCTTTGATACTGGCCAAAGGTTGCCAGCACGAGTCGGTTGTGCTACTTTTGTATCAATGAATGCTTACAGTTAGTATACATACCGGAAACATTTACAATGATAATAAATAACCGATGTTACAATTCGCAAAGTTCTGCAAATTTTTCGGATCGCAGCCCCAAACACCAACTTCAGTTACAGTGCTGCAGGCACTGAGCATTTTCTTCATTGATGTTATATGAGATGCTGCTTTCAAAATTATGTGGAATAAGCAACTGCTAACGAATTTAATTAACCCGTGTTTTGCTCTCATAAACGTTGAAATTCATGCCAGTGGTAATATCTGAAACCTTCCACCATATGAGTTACAATGCATTCTGAAGACGAAAGTAAAACGTGGCATTTGAAACAGTTTGGCCGTAATAAGCAGCACATGTGGTGGAATATGCACTCAAAACCTGCACGATTCTTCTACTTTTCTTCGAACATTAGTGTTTCTAGCGGTTCAGGTGCGCTAGAGTTTTTAAACCTTTCACGAGATTTTTCTGCACCATATTCCGTATCGCGATTGCATTTATGTGCCCGAGTTTTTCATGCCACATCTTTAAATCAGGTGCAGCTACGTTTTCTGCTTTAATGAGCATTTTATACAAATTGTTTGTAGTACGCACAGCACACGCAACTATAAAGCCATTTTCACTTATTTTCGCGTATTCACCTTCTTTAATGATTTTCATATTCTTCGACGTAAGAATACATACCTTCCGCAAACAAGTTTTTACGAAGGTGTGGTACGTACCACACATTTTCAATCACCGAGTTCAACCAGTTGCCGTTTATTAAACATTTTATTTTGACTGTTCCTATTCCCTTCACAGATAACTTCTCATTATTACCTAATGTGACGTATGAATTAATGTTGTCATATTCGTTGAAAGTGCAATAAAAATCACGCCAAAAAGTCATGTGAGCAGACGCCCTACTATCTAATATCCAAGTATCAGCTGATGATATTTCTAGCGCACTGTCATTAATTGTATTAAATGCAGTTCCTTTTGCATTTGAACAGGATTTATTTGTAGCACGCACACCACGTTTAGGTGCATAACAATTGCGTGCAAAGTGCCTTTTTTTGTTGCAATTATAACATCTGATGTTTTTGTTTTTGCATTTTGTTGTTGTAAGTGCTGTGGCTTCATCATATTTATTAAAGCTGGATTCCTCATCTAATAATCTCATAATGATAGTCAAAACAAGGAGCAAGTTGTTGTAAGCGCTGTGGCTTCATCATATTTATTAAAGCAGGATTCCTCATCTAATAATCTTGCCGTCAGATTATTTATTACTAATGTTCGAAGAAGAACATTAGAATTAAAATCACTTTGGCCAAAAATTCATATTTCTATATATATATATATATATATATATATATATATATATATATATATATATATATATATATATATATATATATATATATATATATATATATATATATATATATGTATATATATATATCATCAAAAAATTTCAGTGAAAAAATCTCAGGGACGCGCCATCCGATTGAGCTGAAACTTTCAGGACACATTGGTGTATATGCAGAATAGTGCCAGGCCTCACAAAAAGTTAATAATCTTTAACCCTTTGGCGCCGGCGGCCATTTTAGTGATATTTTTAATATACCTATTATTCCGTACACAAATAATTTTTGCAAAATTAAAGTTGATGAAATAAATTTCGAACCTATTTCACATGTGAATCAGATAATGTTTTGGAATCTTTTAACCCCATGTGTGCGCTGGGTGCCTAAAATGAGAACGGGAAAATTTGAAAATTTTTAAATTGCGATAACTTTTGACAGAGCTATTCCATGATTACGAAATATTCAGGACATGTTTGTTTTATTTAGTTGTAGATTAATGTACGTTTTAATGAGCGTGCTGGGAACATTGTAGCTAGGGCAGGCACTGAAAGAGAAAACCTTCAAATCATCGTCTCTCTTGAAAAAATGTCGTTTCTTAAAAAAAAAGCCATTCATATGTAAATTTTGTGCTTTGTTTAAATAGGCAAAAAATAAAATTTGATATGGTATAACGGGCACGCTTGGTAACCCTTGCCCAAGTTACCTATATTTTCAGCATCAAAAACTTCTGTTCACGGAAACTCACGATCCGATGAACAGAATTTATTGAAATTTGCAGAATTTATTGGTCTTAAATAGGACCAGGTCTGATAGAAGTGATTTTGAAATACGGGCGATTCTGTGCCAGTGGTGCCACCTTGAAAAGTCACTGAAAAAGATAACTGCTTTTAGCCCTATAAATTCTGATTGAATAGTTCGATTTCAACGAAATTCACACCGTAGCTGCATCTTTCAACCAAATTACGACCAAACCACGTTTGGTAGAAATTTGGTTGAAAAATTCGGTTGGAGCTGCCAGCTACGATAATTTCGGTGTCTTAAATTTAAAAAAATAAAAATTTAGAAGTGAAAACATTCAAACCATCGAATATCCTAAAAAATGTCCGTTTCTACAATAAAACCAATCTGTATACAAATCTCATGCTTAATCTACACAGTCAAAGTAAAACTTTGGAAATTTCATGTCGGACAAGAACGGTAACCCTTTCTCAGTTAACCTATATTTTTAGCTTCAAAAACTTATGTTCACGGGAACTCACGAATCAATAATCAGATACCATTGAAATTTACAGAATACATTGGACTTAAGTAGGGCCAGGTCTGATAGAAGCGATTTTGAATTGTAGGCAGCTCTATGCCAGTGGTGCCATCTTGAAAATTTACATAGAAAAAAATGCTTTTTGCCCTATGAAATGTGAATAAGTTACCAGATTTTCATGAAATTGACACAGTAGCTGAACCTTACTCTAAACTCTGTTTGATAGAAATTTGGTTGAAAAATTCGATTGGTGCTGCCAGCTATAGTAATTTTTGTGTCTTTGGTTTTGAAAATTCGCTCAGGAAAATACAACTTTTTGCCTTATAACTTCCAGTGCATTCATGAAATCAATACGAATTTCATACAATTACTGGAACCTATTATAAACATTATTCAGGCCAAATTTGGTTGAAAAGCCACGATAGGGTTGCCAGCTATTGTTGGTTTTGTGTTTGTTTGCAATATCTTTATTAAGGGGGGAGACTCGTTTAGAGGGTCAAAAAAATTCATTTTTTGAAAATAGTTTTAATCATTCGAATACATACCTAAAAATAATCCTACAAAATTTCAAGTCGAATTTTAAAGACATATTGGTATTATTTAGTTGTAGATTTTTGTAGCTTTTGATGAGCGTGCTGGCAACCCTGTAGCTAGGGCAGACACTGAAACTGAAAACCTTCAAATCATCGTCTCTCTTGAAAAACTGCCGCTTCTTAAAAAAAAGGCACTCATATGTAAATCTTGTGCTATGTTTACATAAACAAAAAAAAAAATTTGATAGGGTATAACGGGCACGCCTGGTGACCCTTGCCCAATTTACCTATATTTTTAGCATCAAAAACTTCTGTTCACGAAAACTCACGATCCAATGAGCAGAATTAATTGAAATTTGCAGAATGTATTGGTCCTATATAGGACCAGGTCTGATAGAAGTGATTTTGAAATGTGGCTCGTTCTGTGCCAGTGGTGCCATCTTGAAAAATCACTAAAAAAGATAACTGCTTTTAGCCCTATAAATTCTGATTGAATCGTTCGATTTTGACGGAATTCACACAGTAGCTGAACCTTATTTATATATATATATATATATATATATATATATATATATATATATTTATATATTTATATATATGTAAATATATATGTATATATAAAGTGCCTAAAAGTAGGCAAGGATTTTTTAATATTTTTAATATTTTAATACCTCGTTTGGTAGAAATTTGGTTGAAAAATTCGGTTGGAGCTGCCAGCTATGATAATTTTGGTGTCTTAAATTTGAAAAAATAAAAATTTGGAAGTGAAAACATTCAACCATCGAATTTCCAAAAACTGTCCGTTTCTTACAATAAAACCAATCTGTATACAAATCTTATACTTTATCTACACGTTCAAAATAAAACTTTGGAAATTTCATGTCGGACAAGAACGGTAACCCTCTCCCAGTCAACCTATATTTTTAGCATCAAAAACTTCTGTTCACGGGAACTCACGAATCAATAATCAGATACCATTGAAATTTACAGAATGCATTGGACTTAAGTAGGACCAGGTCTGATAGAAGCGATTTTGAATTGTGGGCAACTCTGTGCCAGTGGTGCCATCTTGAAAAATTACAAAGAAAAAAACTGCTTTTTGCCCTATGAAATTTGAATAAGTTACTAGATTTTCATGAAATTGACACAGTAGCTGAACCTTTTTCTAAACTCTGTTTGATAGAAATTTGGTTGAAAAATTCGATTGGTGCTGCCAGTTTTGGTAATTTTTATGTCTTTGGATTTGAAAATTCGCTCAGGAAAATAAAACTTTTTGCCCTATAACTTCCAGTGCAGTCATGAAATCAGTACGAATTTCATACAATTCATGGAAACTACTATAAACATTATTCAGGCCAAATTTGGTTGAAAAGCCACGATAGGGTTGCCAGCTATTGTTGGTTTTGTGTTTGTTTGCAATATCTTTATTAAGCGGTTTTATCGTAGAATTTTCAATTGGTAATGATATTGTAGTGACAATAAACAGCAAATATTAAGCTTTCCATTATTTCAAAAAACTCGCTGCAGTTAATCCTAAATTTCTTTTTACTCCTATAACTTCGAATGTAATATAACAACGTGAAGCAGATGTGATATATTCTTGGCTTTGATACTGGCGAAAGGTTGCCAGCACGAGTCGGTTGTGCTACTTTTGTAGCAATAAATGCTTACAGTTAGTATTCATACCGGAAACATTTACAATGAAAATAAATAACCGATGTTTCTGCAAATTTTTCGGATCGGAGCCCCAAACACCACCTTCAGTTACAGTGCTGCAGGCACTGAGCATTTTCTTCATTGATGTTATATGAGATGCTGCTTTTGAAATTTTGTGAAATAAGCAACTGATAACGAATATAATTAACCCGTGTTTTGCACTCATAAACGTTGAAATTCATGCCAGTGGTAATATCTGAAACCTTCCACCATATGAGTTATAATGCATTCTTGAGACCAAAGTAGAACGTGGCGTTTGAAACAGTTTGGCCGTAATAAGCAGCTCATGTGGTGCAATATGCACTCAAAACCTGCACGATTCTTCTACTGTTCTTCGAACATTAGTGTTTCTAGCGGTTCAGGTGCGCTAGAGTTTTTTTGACTATATTGGCGATGGTGATTCCAAGACATATAATGCTATATTCGATAGCAATCCTTATGGAAACGATCATACTGTGATTAAAAGTGAGTGCGTCGGACATGTTGAAACGTTGGATCATTTAGCTTCCACAGACGAAAAACCGAACCATGACAATATTCTGCCTGGAGTCAATAGCTGGTGTGAATGGCGCAAAGCAGAAGCAGCTGGAAAAGCCACGGAATTCAAGCATCCAACTCCACTTCATCCTGAAGTTCTCAAACATATAAGTCCGATTTACAAAGCTTTATCTGACGAAGAACTCCATGCGAGGTGTTTAGGTGGCCATACGCAAAATTCTAACGAGAGTTTCAATTCCACAATATGGCGTCTCGCTCCAAAACACTTGAATGCAGGATATAAAATTATCGAGATTGCTTCGATGATTGCTGCATGCGTTTTCAATGAAGGTTACATGAGCATCCTAAAACTGATGGACGATTTACACATTACAATTGGATCACATTCTCAACATTTCGCGAACGAGTACGACGAGCAGCGAATATCGAGGCAACAGCGCCGCAGCTTCGACAGCTCCAAAGAGGCACGGATGTCTCGTAGAGCAGAACCAATTGCTCAAAATGAGTATTTCGAGGAGGCTGAAGGACTTCTGTATGGACCAGGGATAGCTGATTAGCCTGCACAATCGGTAAGCTTTGAAAATGCTTGCTCTTTTTCAAAAAAAACTTTTGAAGGTGATTTTCTCAAAACAGTATTTTTTAAAACTGCGGGCGTAATAAAAACAATATTTCTTGACGGATTTCTACAAACCAGGACTTTTTCGAAAGCTTATGAATTAGACTTCTATTTAAACTAAAAAAATTACACAAAAATTAATAATAAATATTTTTTTGTTGCGTGCAAATTATAAATTTTCGCTGTAAAAATCGAACTTTTATTTTGGAGACCCACAACTTTTCGTATTTTCAAAAATTTTTTTCTATCTTAGTTCAAATAGAAGGTATTTTCATGTAGATTAAAATTTTTTTAAATTTATGTATTTCAGATTAAAATCACGACTGCTATCACGCCCGCATTGAAGGTCTTCCGGTAGCTCGACGCTCCAAACAACCTTGCTTTTGGACGATATAATATAATTATTTGAAAGTGAAAAACATTTTTTTTGTCAGTTTTTATCCTCCAAATTGTACTTGTAAGGTTACTTCATCGATTTTCGTAACATATACATATACACAGCAATTTGAATTTGTCCTCATTTTAGATGTCCTAGACGAGTCTCCCCCCTTAAGCGGTTTTATCGTAGAATTTTCAATTGGTAATGATATTGATGTGACAATAAACAGCAAATATTAAGCTTTCGATTATTTGAAAAAACTCTCTGCAGGTAACCCTAAATTTCTTTATACTCCTATAACTTCAAATGTTATATAACAACGTGAAGCAGATGTGATATATTCTTGGCTTTGATACTGGCCAAAGGTTGCCAGCACGAGTCGGTTGTGCTACTTTTTTATCAATAAATGCTTACAGTAAGTATTCATACCGGAAACATTTACAATGAAAATAAATAACCGATGTTTCAATTCGCAAAGTTCTGCAAATTTTTCGGATCGCAGCCCTAAACTCCAACTTCAGTTTCAGTGCTGCAGGCACTGAGCATTTTCTTCATTGATATTATATGAGATGCTGCTTTCAAAATTTTGTGAAATAAGCAACTGATAACGAATATAATTAGCTCGTGTTTTGCTCTCATAAACGTTGTAATTCATGCCAGGGTTATATATCTGAAACCTCCTACCATATGAGTTATAATGCATTCTTGAGACAAAAGTAAAATGTGGCATTTGAAACAATTTGGCCGTAATAAGCAGCTCATGTGGTGGAATATGCACTCAAAACCTGCACAATTCTTCTACTGTTCTTCGAACATTAGTGTTTCTAGCGGTTCAGGTGCGCTAGAGTTTTTTTTTGTCTCTGTTCATCCAGCGAGAGCCATGCTTGTCGAAATGTTCTATATTTATCCGGTAAACATCCAACAATTTTTGTGATTACAGCTATATCACTAATAGTTTCACCACAGTTGTGAAGTTGTTGTGCCATATTTTCGATTTTGGCAATGTGCGAGGAAACTGAATCACCACTTGTCATTTTGTATGCACTGAATTGTTCATATAACATCATTTTCGTCATTTCGCTTTTTTTGTCGTAAATTGCATCGAGCTTTTCAAGTATTTGTTTTGAAGTCGCACAACTTTCTATAAGAGTAACTTGTTCAAAATCCATCGCTGATGTAATTAGAAACATCGCTTGAGCATCTTTTGCTTCGTGCTTCTTTTTCGCTACATCGTCTTCGATTTTCAGCTCTTCCTTCACTGTATCCATTAGCCCTTTTGCTTTAAGAGCACAGTTTAGTTGGAATCGCCATTGTCGGTAATTTTTTCCTGATAATTTCCATTTTCGAGCTGTGCGTTTCACGTGCACTAGCAATACGGCGAGTTGGAAACGAAATAAAATCAAATTAATACCTTTGTGAGTAAACGATCAAGTATAAATTTTAATAAGCACGATCTGGGCCCATAACCTGTTTAGGTTGTTTAGTGAATCTGATTTTATACTACTTCACAAAGATTTTATTTTGACACCAGCAAGCACACAAAACTTCTTTGAAGGAGAGCACAAGTAAGAAGTAGGTAAAATTGTATAAAAACAAAAATGGCGTAATTCATGTTTTCTTAGTATTACACACAACTTCATATGTGTCAAGAAAGAAAGCGCGAATTTTTAAATTATTTCAACATTAAAATCACCACATATTAACGAAAGAGCAGAAGGAAAGATAACGTTGAGGAAGGTTGAGAGCTCATCAAAAAATTTTCTATAAACCGTAACTGAGGAATTACAAGGAACATATACTGAAAAAACAATGAGAATTTTTTTGGGAGCAAGGGTGACACGCACAGCAATACATTCAACAGGAGGAGAAGGAGAGAAATCCATACAGAATGTTCCTTGAAGAGAACCGTGAACTGCAACTAATTCACTCCCGCCATCACTTTTACTTGATGTAGCTCGATCACGATCGCGACGGAAAACAGTATGAAACGGAAACAGCTCGTTATCGTAAATATCTACTGTTAACCATGTTTCGGTTAAACAGATTATATGATCAGACGAAGGAGTAGAGGAGAGATTCAGCGTGTTTAGCTTAGTCCTAAATCCACGAACGTTCTGGTAGTATACGTGAATTGGATTGGTCTTATTAATTTCTAAAGTTCTGATTCCATTGGTTCTGATTCCAGTTAAGCACCCATTATCATCTGAAGTTGAGGTTCTTACGTTATGGAGACTTTTGGCTTTATTTGATGATCATTTTTACGAGGTCTCCTGGTGAATTCCTTAAACAGTACTCCAGATGGCCAAAATCCTTTGTGAAGTAGAAGATCAGTGCCAGCAGTTACCGTTATTTTAAACGAGGAGATTACCTGATTCTGCAGGTAAACAGGTGTCAGCTTTTTGCAGATTAGCAGAGGTGGTGAGTAGCCAAGTTTGGCAGTGGTGTAATCTATGATTGCTTCTGCTGAAGTATTGTATGCGAAACGCGATACAAATACATGCAAAAGTGGCGAAGCAACAACCAGGCGTGGTAGAGTACGAGCTGGCTGACAAGGCTGAGGAAGACCTGTTGAAGATCCCGGTTGAACTGCAGTCGGCGCATGAAGCAATTAAAACGGCGTTAGCATCTCTAGCGGAAATATCACTTTGTGGGACTGGTGAAACACGTTTTCGTTGAGCTGGAGGCTTGGAAGATGGATTAGTTTGCGCCTGCGAGCCCGGAGAACTCATTTGTCGAAAATCCACTGGTGGTATCGATTCAGCCGATGTAAGAACAGGCCGAGCCTGAGAGTTAAGCTGCAGCAGCTGGGCCTGGGTTAAAAGCAATTGCTTTTGGCTGCGAATGCAAATTCCAGCCAGTAGAGGAATTTCAAGAGAAACAGGTGAAGCAAGAGATAAAATCGTTGTCGCTTCACAGATGTTCAGCGAATCTTGCGAAGTAGATGTAGATGGACGCTCCGTTAACGCGAATTTTAGGAGTTTTTTGGCCTCCTTGCGGGAATCCTCAAACTGCTTACTAAGAACGTTGAAGGAAGCCTCAAGCGCAGCAAAGTTTCGAAGATTGGCCCTGAGTTTCTCAACGTAGGTTGATATCGAGAACTTCCGACATTTATCGCAGTAGTAGTGGATGCCAGAGTCCGCGCGATTGTTGCAATCGCCCATGGGTGCAGTGAAACCTGCACACTTGGCGTGAAACGATAGTCCGCAAAACCAAACCAAACATCCATCCCAATCCAAGTTATGAGGGGTGTTTATATATATATATATATATATATATATATATATATATATATATATATATATATATATATATATATATATATATATATATATATATATATATATATATATATATATATATATATATATATATATATATATATATATATATATATATATATATATATATATATATATATATATATATATATATATATATATAGGGGTGTTTATATATATATATATATAGGGGTGTTTATATATATATATATTATATATATATATATATATATATATATATATATGTATACATATATATATATATATATATATATATATATATAAATATATATATATATATATATATATATATATATATATATATATATATATATATATATATATATACAGTAAAAAATTTTATGTGCGATACGCGAATAACTCCGTTTTCGGCTTAATATTTTATTCAAACGGTGTATTGCTTCGGATTATGTGTCCGACTTAACGGATAAAATCAATAATTCATCCGCAATGAAACATCAACTTCAAATTTACACCGATCGGCATGAAATTAATATCGAATTCCTTAGAAGCTATTAAATTTCGTCGAACGGGCATACCAAACATTCGATAAGATTCCTGAAAAATTCTGATTCCGCGTGTTCAAACATGCATGCATAATAACACCGTTCGGGGTTTATTAAAACACCCTTCGCGGTTTAATATGACACCGATAGAAAAAAATAACCATTTCATAGCCATTTCGTAGCCATTTCATAGCCACTTCGCAGTTAGTTTTCGTGTTCTGTCGTCGTCGTGATTTGTGATAATATTTTGAGATAGTGTTTTGAAAATGGCACAAATAAGACTAAGTATTTCTTATAATCAAGTGCAAAAGTACATTTTACTTCCTAAAAGTGAAAATATTACTGTGATTGACGTTATAAATTGTGCTGCAAAAAAAGTTCAACATCAAAGCCAAAAGTAGTTTGTGCTTGTCTGATAAAAAATCTGTTGAAATTGAAGACGAAATCCTTCAATATATAATTCATAATGAATACATACGTTTACCTAGTGACTAAGCTTACTATTTTGTAGTTTACTTTTTTTATGGAATACTATGAATACCCGATTATATTAAAAAACAATACATATGCATATATATATATATATATATATATATATATATATATATATATATATATATATATATATATATATATATATATATATATATAAATATATATATAAATATATATATATATATATATATATATATATATATATATATATATATATATATATATCTATATATATATATATATATATATATGTATATATATATATATATATATATATATATATATGTATATATAGATATATATATATATATATATATATATATATATATATATATATATATATATATATATATATATATATATATATATACATATATATATATGTATCTATATATATATATATATATATATATATATATATATATATATGTATATATATATATATATATACATGAATTTTGTACGCTGCTTTGAACTGCTGTTGACATTGTGATTTCATGACTGTTTTGATTTCATGACTGCACTGCACACCGTTTTGATTTCATGACTGCACTGGAAGTTATAGGGCAAAAAGTTTTATTTTCCTGAGCGAATTTTCAAATCTAAGGACACAAAAATTACCATAGCTGGCAGCACCAATCGAATTTTTCAACCAAATTTCTATCAAACAGAGTTTAGAGTAAGGTGCAGCTACTGTGTCAATTTCATGAAAATTTGGTTACTTATTCAAATTTCATAGGACAAAAAGCAGTTTTTTTTCTTTGTAATTTTTCAAGATGGCACCACTGGCACAGAGTTGCCCACAATTCGAAATCGCTTCTATCAGACCTGGTCCTACTTAAGTCCAATGCATTCTGTAATTTTCAATGGTATCTGATTATTGATTCGTGAGTTCCCGTGAACAGAAGTTTTTGATACTAAAAATATAGGTTGACTGGGAAAGGGTTACCGTTCTTGTCCGACATGAAATTTCCAAAGTTTTACTTTGAACGTGTAGATAAAGCATAAGATTTGTATACAGATTGGTTTTATTGTAAGAAACGGACATTTTTAGGATATTCGATGGTTTGAATGTTTTCACTTCCAAATTTTGATTTTTTCAAATTTAAGACACCAAAATTATCATAGCTGGCAGCTCCAACCGAATTTTTCGACCAAATTTCTACCAAACGTGGTATTAAATAATGTTCAGATACTGTGTGAATTTCGTCAAAATCGAACGATTCAATCAGAATTTATAGGGCTAAAAGCAGTTATCTCTTTTAGTGATTTTTCAAGATGGCACCACTGGCACAGAATCACCCGCATTTCAAAATCACTTCTATCAGACCTGGTCCTATATAGGACCAATACATTCTGCAAATTTCAATTAATTCTGCTCATTGGATCGTGAGTTTCCGTGAACAGAAGTTTTTGATGCTAAAAATATAGGTAAATTGGGCAAGGGTTACCAGGCGTGCCCGTTATACCATATCAAATTTTTTTTTTTGTTTATGTAAACAAAGCACAAGATTTACATATGAATGGCTTTTTTTTGAAGAAACGGCAGTTTTTCAAGAGAGACGATGATTTGAAAGTTTTCACTTTCAGTGCCTGCCCTAGCTACAGGGTTGCCAGCACGCTCATCAAAAGCTACAAAAATCAACAACTAAATAATACCAATATGTCCTAAAAATTTTGTAATGATTGAATTACTCTGTCAAAAGTTATCGCAACTTAAAAATTTGCAAGTTTTCCCGTTCTGTTTTTAGGCACCCAGCGCACACATGGGGTTAAAAAATTCCAAAACATTATCCGATTCACATGTAAAACACGTTCAAAATTCATTTCGTCAACTTTATTTTTGCAAAACTTATTTGTGTACGGAATAATAGGTATATTAAAAATATCACTAAAATGGCCGCCGGCGCCAAAGGGTTAAAGATTATTAACTTTTTGTGAGACCTGGCACTATTCTGCATATACACCAATGTGTCCTGAAAATTTCAGCTCAATCAGGTGGCGCGTTCCTGAGATTTTTTCACTGAAATTTTTTGATGATATATATATATATATATATATATATATATATATATATATATATATATATATATATATATATATATATATATAGAAATATGAATTTTTGGCCAAAGTGATTTTAATACTAATGTTCTTCTTCGAACTTTAGTAAAAAAAAAAATGAAAACATTGTAAATTCAAGTAGTTAACTGAAGATAACTTGACTTCAACTCTTTGAAAGTAGTCGTAGGCAAATCTTTTAAAAACTTAAAAACTATATATATATATATATATATATATATATATATATATATATATATATATATATATATATATATATAAATATATATATATATATATATATATATATATATATATATATATATATATATATATATATAGAAATACATACACACGTATGTATATATATATACATATATATATATATATATATATATATATATATATATATATGTATATATGTATATATATATATATATATATATATATATATATATATATATATATATATATATATATATATATATATATATATATATATATATATATATACATGAATTTTGTACGCTGCTTTGAACTGCTGTTGACATTGTGGATATCAATTAATGTTTATTTGTAAAATTGGAATAATTTGCGTTAAAAATATAAAAAATATGCCTAAATATGTGATTTTATTTCCGAAAGACTACATACTAATCTAGAGTCTACATTGGCCATGAGCTCTGCCATATGCGATGGCAACGAATGTCATTTTATGGCATGTCATCTGGTGCCTGGGCAACGGCAGGTCATGCCATATCATTTTGAAAATGTCGTTCAGCAGTGAATATGTGCGTGCTATCCGGTGTTTGAAAGCACTGCAAAGATTAGAGGAAGCGGAATGTGAGGAAAGGCGTAAATTGAGGAAGAGGCGAACATATAATTCCATAAGCAATCTTTTTTTTGTATTCGTTTAGGATTCGTAGCACTATTTTCCTCAACATCGCCATTTTGAAAATGAATAACTGTCAGAATATGGCCATGCTCATGGCCATGCAAATGTCTTGCCATATGGCTTGACATTTATGGCATGCCACCAAATATGATGACCACTGTAGAACGGTAACCCTTTCCCAGTCAACCTATAGTTTTAGTATCAAAAAC
>OZ022263.1:129189190-129214190 GCA_963978885.1 Nemotelus pantherinus
CAGACTTCCTTCATTGCTGCAATCAAGTCTGATTTTGTCCGGGGGCAGTTTTCTGCCACTTTTTGTTTAAAAATAGCCCATATATTTTCGATCGGATTCATATCTGGACTATTTGCTGGCCAATCAAGGATTTGGATACCTTGTGTTCTTAGAAATTCAATGATTTTCTTCGCCGTATGGCATGGAGCCTTGTCGTGCATGAAAATCGCTTCTCCATTAAATTTTTCGTTGAGAGTCGGTACCAATTGTGTCTGTAGAACAGTTAAATATTGATTGGCATTCATTGTTCCCTCGACTACGTAAAGTGGGAAGAGTCCTTTCGATGAAATTGCCGACCAAATCATGACCCTGACTGGTTGTTTGACTCGTTGCTGAACACACGAAGCTGAATATTCCTCTCCTTTGTATCTGCGGACAGTCCTGACCATTGGTAGTGTTAAACTCATCATCGTTTCATCGCTGAATATAACCTGATCAGAAAATAAAAAAAGGATAAAGTCAAAAGACGAACTTTTTGACAAGTGTCATTTGTGTCATTTCAAGTGTGACAAGGTAATATTTAAAAAAGAGATATTATTAGTTTATACCTTTTCCCAATCGACTGCAGACCATGATAAATGTTCATTCGCCCACGTTTTCCTTTGTAGTATCATCCTAGCATTTAGTTTTTGCTTTTGACGAGGACGTCTTGCACAGAGCCCAGATTGGAAAAGTCGACGCCTAACTGTTCTCTCCGATATTTCCACACCAACGTCGCGTAGAGTACCTCTTAGGGACTTGCTGGATAGCGTTCGCTCTTCTTTCGCTTTTCGCAATAAATATCTGTCTTGACTGGTTGTTGTTTTAGGCTTGCGACCGCATTACCCCTTTCTTTTCGGACTTCCTGACGGCCGGACAACTCTACTTTTCGCAAATTTGCTAACAAATGACCTACTTACTCCCACTTTTTGAGCTATTTGCGCATGAGTATAGTGTCCTACTTCCAAATACGTAGAAATTTTAGCTTTCACCACTGAACTGATATCTTTTGCTTTACCCACATTGAAAAATCACTACTTTTACAAGAGCCACTTTTACGTTCTCCTTCAAAAGTCAAAAAGGAGACTGAAATTTTTCGGTAAAATACTTCACCTTAAACGCTACTTAGAAACCATAAAACAGAAACAATTAGCAGCTCAAACAAATTAAGAGGGCAATAAAAACTCAGAATTCATATTTATCTCAAAATGGCTGCAGGTAATTAATTACCCATTACGGAGGTAATTCCGCGGAAAAGGATCTTTTCATTCCACGAATCTTCGTAGTTAAGGACACCTAATCTAATTACAAACCAACAATAAAAATAACTATAGTTCCTCGATTCTAAATAGGATTAACAATGATTTTATATGAGGTGATAATAATTTGGCCACATCAGTATATATATATATATATATATATATCTATCATCAAAAAATTTCAGTGAAAAAATCTCAGGAACGCGCCATCCGATTGAGCTGAAATTTTCAGAACACATTGGTGTATATGCAGAATAGAGCCAGGTCTCACAAAAAGTTAATAATCTTTAATATTTTGGCCCCCGCGGCCATTTTAGTGATTTTTTTAATATACCTATTATCCCGTACACAAATAATTTGTGCAAAATTAAAGTTGATGAAATAAATTTCGAACCTGTCTTACATGTGAATCAGATATCGTTTTGGAATTTTTTAACCCCATGTGTGCACTGGGTGCCTAAAATGAGAACGGGAAAATTTGAAAATTTTTAAATTGTGATAACTTTTGACAGAGCTATTCCATGATTACGAAATTTTCAGGACATGTTTGTTTTATTTAGTTGTAGATTAGTGTACGTTTTATTGAGCGTGCTAGCAACCCTGTAGCTAGGGCAGGCACTGAAAGTGAAAACCTCCAAATCATCGTCTCTCTTGAAAAAATGTCGTTTCTTAAAAAAAAAGCCATTCATATGTAAATCTTGTGCTTTGTTTACATAGGCAAAAAATAAAATTTGATATGGTATAACGGGCACGCCTGCTAACCCTTGCCCAATTAACTTATAATTTTAGCATCAAAAACTTCTGTTCACGGAAACTCACGATCCGATGAACAGAATTTATTGAAATTCGCAGAATGTATTGGTCTTAAATAGGACCAGGTCTGATAGAAGTGATTTTGAAATACGGGCGATTCTGTGCCAGTGGTGCCACCTTGAAAAATCACTAAAAAAGATAACTGCTTTTAGCCCTATAAATTCTGATTGAATCGTTCGATTTTGACGAAATTCACAGCGTAGCTGCATCTTATTTCAAACCAAACTTGGTAGAAATTTGGTTGAAAAATTCGGTTGGAACTACCAGCTATGATAATTTTGGTGTCTTAAATTTGAAAAAAAAAATTGGAAATGAAAACATTCAGACGATTGAATATCCTAAAGAATGTCCGTTTCTACAATAAAACCAATCTGTATTCAAATCTCATGCTTAATCTACACAGTCAAAGTAAAACTTTGGAAATTTCATGTCGGACAAGAACGGTAACCCTCTCTCAGTTAACTTATATTTTTAGCTTCAAAAACTTATGTTCACGGGAACTCACGAATCAATAATCAGATAGAATTGAAATTTACAGAATGCATTGGACTTAAGTAGGGCCAGGTCTGAAAGAAGCGATTTTGAATTGGAGGCAACTCTGTGCCAGTGGTGCCATCTTGAAAAATTACAAAGAAAAAAAATGCTTTTTGCCCTATAAAATATGAATAAGTTACCAGATATTCATGAAATTGACAAAGTAGCTGAACGTTACTCTAAACTCTGTTTGGTAGAAATTTGGTTGAAAAATTCGATTGGTGCTGCCAGCTATGGTAATTTGTGTGTCTTGGTTTTGAAAATTCGCTCAGAAAAATTCAACTTTTTGCCCTATAACTTCCAGTGCAGTCATGAAATCAATACGAATTTCATACAATTACTGGAACCTATTATAAACATTATTCAGGCCAAATTTGGTTAAAAAGGCATGATAGGGTTGCCAGCTATTGTTGGTTGTTCGTAGAATTTTCGATTGGTAATGATATTGTTGTGACAATAAACAGCAAATATTAAGCTTTCGTTTATTTGAAAAAACTCTCTGCAGGTAACCCTAAATTTCTTTTCACTCCTATAACTTCAAATGTTATATAACAACGTGAAGCAGATGTGATATATTCTTGGCTTTGATACTGGCCAAAGGCTGCCAGCACGAGTCGGTTGTGCTACTTTAGCCAGCACGAGTCGGTTGTGCTCAATAAATGCTTACAGTTAGTATCAATACCGGAAACATTTACAATGAAAATAAATAACCGATGTTTCAATTCCCAAAGATCTGCAAATTTTTCGGATCGCAGCCCCAAACTCCAAATTAGTTTCAGTTCTGCAGGCACTGAGCATTTTCTTCATTGATATTATATGAGATGCTGCTTTCAAAATTTTGTGAAATAAGCAACTGATAACGAATATAATTAGCCCGTGTTTTGCTCTCATAAACGTTCAAATTCATGCCAGTGCGAATATATCTGAAACCTTCTACCATATGAGTTATAATGCATTCTTGAGACCAAAGTAAAACGTGGCATTTGAAACAATTTGGCCGTAATAAGCAGCGCATGTGGTGGAATATGCACCCAAAACCTGCACGATTCTTCTACTGTTCTTCGAACATTAGTGTTTCTAGCGGTTCAGGTGCGCTAGAGTTTTTTATATTATATTCTAATTTTCTTTGAAAAACTTAAAAACTATATATATATATATATATATATATATATATATATATATATATATATATATATATATATTTAAATATATATATATATATATATATATATATATATATATATATATATATATATATATATATAAATATATATATATATATATATATATATATATATATATATATATATATATATATATATATATATATATATATATATATATATATATACGAGTATATATATATATATATATATATATATATATATATATATATATATATATATATATATATATATCTATAGGTTTGGTTAATAAAGAGGGCTGCCGGGAAACGCGGCTTGCATTTGGCCACCAGTTTGGGCCCATTTGCCACCCTCCGCTGGCTTTTTAGAGCTACCAAGTGACCGCTTCGCCAAACTGGATCAGCTGACTCAGCGTGACGGTACCAGCCACCTCTGCTGACCCTTGAAAGTGGTATATACCAAAAATTTTGAGGCGTTTATTATTGAGGGCCGGACAATCGCAGAGAGTATGCTCGATGGTGTCCTCTTCCATCTCGCACCTCTTGCATAAACTGCTGGATGTCAGTCCCATTTTCTTCGCATGAGATGCGGTAAGGCAGTGCACTGTGAGCAAGCCGACCGTGGTTCTCAAGCAGTTCCTGCTGAGCTTGAGCAGTTTCCTGCTTTTGCTTGGATCAGGTGATGGCCATAATGTCCTGGCCTACCTGCAGTCCAGCCTGTTTTCCCATTCGGACTTTAGTTTGGCCCATATGGCGGCATCAAGTTTGTTTGTGGCGTCCGCGATTGACCGAGGTACAGTGATGCAGGGGCAGTTGCTAGCTCCTGAACCTTTCCTCGCCAATTCATCAGCTTTTTCGTTGCCTATGACCCCACTATGCCCTGGCACCCACATAATCCGGATAGGAATATGCCTTGCCTTTTCATTGAGAGCCACTCTGCAAGCGTTTACAGTTTTTGAAGAACATCTGTAAGACGCAAGAGTGAGAATGGCTGCCCTACTGTCGACGCAAATGGTCATTGGTCTGGTTGATATTCCGCTAATGGACTCAACTGCCATGCGTATAGCATGTAATTCAGACTGAAAGACGGTAGCATGGTCCGACAGTCTACACCACAGGTTAAGGCTCAAATCCGTAGAAAACACGCCCGAGCCAACTCCTGTGTCCGTCTTTGACCCGTCCGTGTAAATCCAGGCACCCCTATCGGTGGTAGCTTCCTTTTTCTTCCAGTCTGTTCTTGTGGGTATCTTGACCTGGAAATTCCTGCCAAGATGTATTATTTTGCTCATGTGGTCCGTGTCTTCTGCAACGAGTCCAAATCTTTTGCGGCATTCTATAAGAATACCGCTGTGGCCCCACTGATCTGAATCGTTCCACATGCCAGAACTTTTAGCACGTATCGCCGCTAAGCTTGCGCTTCTAAAGATGAATCGATCTAGGGGCATGAGTCCCAAAATCATTTCCAACCCAGCCGTTGGGGCGGTTCTTAAAGCGCCCGTAATACATATGCAAACTAATCTTTGCAGTGTTGTTAGCTCCTTGATATTAGTTTTACTCTCCGCTGCTTTCCACCACACGACCGCTCCATACACCAAAATCGGCCTGACTACACATGTGAATATGTAATAGGCCGCCCTAGGTTTAAGACCCCAGGTATTGGAGTAGGCGGCCGGCAAGCGAAAAGTGCTGCGCGGGCCTTACCAATTCTGTGCTTCACGTTAGCCCCCCAGTTCAGTTTCCTGTCTAGTATAAGGCCCAAATATTTAACACTGTCAGCAAGCTCCAATGTTATTCCGTTGAGGTTAGGTGTGGCAATAGCCGGTACCCTGTGTTTCTTTGTGAAGAGCATAAGTTCGGTTTTTGTCGGGTTTGCCCTAAGACCGACTTTTCTGGCCCAGATTTGAATATGGTCCAGCGCCGATTGCATAAGGTCCGACAAAGTTTGTGGGAACGCACCCCTCACAAGTACCACAATGTCATCGGCATACGCCACTACCTCAAAGCCACTGGCCCTTAACTTCTCCAGTATTTCGTTGACTGTCAGGATCCAGAAAAGGGGAGATATAATCCCTCCTTGTGGTGTTCCGGTACCGACTGTTCTTTCCGCTTTGGCCTCCAAAAAGGTAGCCTCAATCCGCCTGCTCTTGAGCAAGTCAGATGCCCAGGTCGCCAGGGTTTTATCCACTCCATATCGAGCCAAGGCATCAATGATACTCGCGACAGTGACATTATTGAAGGCCCCCTCAATGTCTAAGAAGGCTGCCAACGTGAATTCCTTCTGCCGTAAGGATTTTTCTATTGTACGGACAACTTTGTGTAATGCCGTATCTACTGATCTGCCCGCTAGATACGCGTGTTGATCAACACAGATTCTCGCGACATCAATCGAGCTTTTGATGTGCAGATCAACAAGCCTCTCTAGTGTTTTGAGCAGAAACGATGTTAAGCTGATTGGTGTAAAGTCCTTCACGTAATGATGATTCAACCTACCAGGTTTCGGAATGAAGACCACTCTAGCTTTTGTCCATTGCTCGGGTACTACCCCGAGGCGGAGGCATGCGGTAAAAATACGCTGCAGAATGGGAATAATAGCCTTATCTGCTTTTTGAAGCATGATAGGTGATATCTCATCAATCCCTGTAGCTTTGTAAGGTCGGAATGTGCCAATAGCCCATTCAATCTTGACCTCGTCCACTACTTCCTTGATCAGCCGCTCAGACGCCCGGTGGGTTCCACGAAGTACGTCACTACGCGGTGTCACGCAGGCTGATTCTGGAAAGTGAGTTTCCAGTAGCAAGTCCAGGCACTCTTTCGGGTCCTCCACCCAATCCCCGTTTTCCCTTCGCAAAAGCGTAGGTACGCAGGGGGTTACGCTTAGAACCTTCCTGATTCTGGCAGCTTCTGTACCTCCTTCAATGTTCTCACAGAATTCCCTCCATGAGTCGCGCTTGGCTTGTCTAATCTTCTTTTTGAAAAGCGACAGCTCTTGCTTGTAACGATCCCAGTCAGCCACGTTTCCGGAACGCCTTGCGGTGTTAAACGCCCTTCGTGTGCGACCTCTAGCCTCTGTGAGTTCGCCATTCCACCACAAGGTAGCGTTCTTCCTTACGGGCTTTTCCGGACACACGTCTTTGAAATCTGACACTAAGATTCCCGTTAATCGGTTCACCTGCTCGTTCAGCCGTCCTGGACTCGTCAGTTCCAGATCGTCTAGTGCTCTGAGGTGTCTATTTGTTTTCCTTGAGTAAACTTCCCATTGTGCTGTTCTCGGGTTCCGTACTTTTTTAGGTGAAATAACAGAACAACCGATATTCCAGCATAGCCACTGGTGGTCCGAGAGCGATGGCAGGTTATAAACCTGCCAGCTGTGGACACTTTTCATTATGCTTGGAGTTGCCAGGGTAATATCAATTAGCTAAGCCCTGTTCTTAGTTATAAATGTAGGTTTGTTACCCATGTTGAGGATGTTGAGGTTGGTTGACGTTGGAAATTCTAGCAAACTCCTACCTCTCTCGTTTATGTTAGTGCTTCCCCATATTTCGTGGTGAGCATTTGCGTCACAGCCGATAACAGCATCCGTTGTCATAGCCGCTACTGCCAATCTTCTCAGTCCGGGCGTGATGGGATCTATGTCGTATGGTAGATAGACCGCCGACAACAGACACCGCTTCGTGCCGCTACCAGCGATCCCCCACTCCACATACACTGTGGTTGTATCCCCATCACAAAGCTGCGGAATCAAGATTGCTTTCACCTCTTTTTTGGCGACAATACAAGTCCTTGTCTTGTCCCTTCCTTTTAGCTGGAACACACTGAGGCTGGTGCCGAATCCTCAAGCCACATTCTTGTACAGAAGCGGCTCCTGTATCAGTGCGATGTCAGCGTGCCCCCGACTGAGATGCCGAAGCAGATTGGCCGTCGCCCCTCTACTGTGGTGCAGATTTGCTTGGACCACTCGCACTTCGGCTACCCTCAGTCACCTTCTCCGCTCCAACTTTCAAGGTGATCCTCTTCAGACCGAAGTGAATCAGCCCGTTGTTGGCCCGTACTTGATCCGCGGACTCCCGATCGATACCCAGCACAAGCACTAACTTAGCTGCACCAGTTAAGTCAGGCTCCGCAGATTGGTTAGTTAGTTTAACAGCCTGGAATAATCTCCAGCCTGAAACTTTCAGATTATATATATATATATATATATATATATATATATATATATATATATATATATATATATATATATATATATATATATATATATATATATATATATATATATATATATATATATATATAGAAATATGAATTTTTGGCCAAAGTGATGTTAATACTAATGTTCTTCTTCGAACATAAGTAAAAATAAAGAGCGTGTGATAGGAAACGTGGAGACCACACTTGACAAGCATATTCGAGGAAACAACGAACCAACATTAAAAACAGATGAATACATGTACGGATATCAACGAATTTAGAGGCAGAGCGAAGGGAATCGCTAGTCTGCGATATATATATATATATCATCAAAAAATTTCAGTGAAAAAATCTCAGAAACGCGACATCCGATTGAGGTGAAATTTTTAGGACACATTGGTGTGTATGCAGAATAGTGCCAGGTCTCACAAAAAGTTAATAATCTTGAACCCTTTGGCGCCGGCGGCCATTTTAGTGATATTTTTAATATACCTATTATTCCGTACACATAAAAGTTTTGCAAAAATTAAGTTAACGAAATAAATTTCGAAAGTGTTTTACATGTGAATCGGATAATGTTTTGGAATTTTTTTAACCCCATGTGTGCGCTGGGTGCCTAGGCTGCAAAGGTTGCCATCTGAGTTATAATTAGCGATTCCAATCCCCAACCATATTTTCAATCCCGAGATTACGGGATTAAAAAATCTCAAATCCCGGGATCCCGGGATTTGAAATTCATAATACAATACAACAAAATAAGTCAAGTTTCTAGTAAACAGATTATTTTATTGCCATCATTTCAAAACTACAACAATAAGTAAGCTCAAAACTGTATAAAAATTTGCATTATTACTTTTTACTAATGTTCGAAGAAGAACATTAGTATTAAAATCACTTTGGCCAAAAATTCATATTTCTATATATATATATATATATATATATATATATATATATATATATATATATCATCAAAAAATTTCAGTGAAAAAATCTCAGGAACGCGCCATCCGATTGAGCTGAAATTTTCAGGACACGTTAGTGTATATGCAGAATAGTGCCAGGTCTCACAAAAAGTTAATAATCTTAAACCCTTTGGCGCCGGCGGCCATTTTAGTGATTTTTTTAATATACCTATTATTCCGTACACAAATAATTTTTGCAAAATAAAAGTTGATGAAATAAATTTCGAACCTGTTTTACATGTGAATCAGATATCGTTTTGGAATTTTTTAACCCCATGTGTGCGCTGGGTGCCTAAAATGAGGACGGGAAAATTTGAAAATTTTTAAATTGCGATAACTTTTGACAGAGCTATTCCATGATTACGAAATTTTCAGGACATGTTTGTTTTATTTAGTTGTAGATTAATATACGTTTTAATGAGCGTGCTGGCAACCCTGTAGCTAGGGCAGGCACTGAAAGTGAAAACTTCCAAATCATCGTCTCTCTTGAAAAAATGTCGTTTCTTAAAAAAAAAGCCATTCATATGTAAATTTTGTGCTTTGTTTACATAGGCAAAAAATAAAATTTGATATGGTATAACGGGCACGCCTGGTAACCCTTGCCCAAGTTACCTATATTTTTAGCATCAAAAATTTCTGTTCACCGAAACTCACGATCCGATGAACAGAATTTATTGAAATTCGCAGAATGTATTGGTCCTATATAGGACCAAGTCTGATAGAAGTGATTTTGAAATACGGGCGATTCTGTGCCAGTGGTGCCACCTTGAAAAATCACTAAAAAAGATAACTGCTTTTAGCCCTATAAATTCTGATTGAATCGTTCGATTTTGACGAAATTTACACCGTAGGTGCATCTTACTTCAAACCACGTTTTGTAGAAATTTATTTGACAAATTCGGTTGGAGCTGCCAGCTATGATAATTTTGGTGTCTTAAATTTGAAAAAAAAAAAAAATTTGGGAGTGAAAACATTCAAACCATCGAATATCCTAAAAAATGTCCGTTTCTACAATAAAACCAATCTGTATACAAATCTTATGCTTAATCTACACAGTCAAAGTAAAACTTTGGAAATTTCATGTCGGACAAGAACGGTAACCCTTTCTCAGTTAACCTATATTTTTAGCTTCAAAAACTTATGTTCACGGGAACTCACGAATCAATAATCAGATAGAATTGAAATTTACAGAATACATTGGACTTAAGGAGGGCCAGGTCTGATAGAAGCGATTTTGAATTGGAGGCAACTCTGTGCCAGTGGTGCCATCTTGAAAAATTACAAAGAAAAAAAAATGCTTTTTGCCCTATGAAATGTGAATAAGTTACCAGATTTTCATGAAATTGACACATTAGCTGAACCTTACTCTAATCTCTGTTTGATAGAAATTTGGTTGAAAAATTCGATTGGTGCTGCCAGCTATGGTAATTTTTGTGTCTTTGGTTTTGAAAATTCGCTCAGGAAAATAAAACTTTTTGCCCTATAACTTCCAGTGCAGTCATGAAATCAATACGAATTTCATACAATTAATGAAACCTATTATAAGCATTATTCAGGCCAAATTTGGTTGAAAAGCCATGATAGGGTTGCCAGCTATTGTTGGTTTTGTGTTTGTTTGCAATATCTTTATTAAGCGGTTTTATCGTAGAATTTTCAATTGGTAATGATATCGTTGTGACAATAAACAGCAAATATTAAGCTTTCGATTATTTGAAAAAACTCTCTGCAGGTAACCCTAAATTTCTTTATACTCCTATAATTTCAAATGTTATATAACAACGTGAAGCAGATGTGATATATTCTTGGCTTTGATACTGGCGAAAGGTTGCCAGCACGAGTCGGTTGTGCTACTTTTGTATCAATAAATGCTTACAGTTAGTATTCATACCGGAAACATTTACAATGAAAATAAATAACCGATGTTTCAATTCCCAAAGTTCTGCAAATTTTTCGGATCGCAGCCCCAAACTCCAACTTCAGTTTCAGTGCTGTAGGCACTGAGCATTTTCTTCATTGATATTATATGAGATGCTGCTTTCAAAATTTTGTGAAATAAGCAACTGATAACGAATATAATTAACCCGTGTTTTGTTCTCATAAACGTTGAAATTCATGCCAGTGGTAATATCTGAAACCTTCTACCATATGAGTTATAATGCTTTCTTGAGACAAAAGTAAAACGTGGCATTTGAAACAATTTGGCCGTAATAAGCAGCGCATGTGGTGGAATGTGCACTCAAAACCTGCACGATTCTTCTACTGTTCTTCGAACATTAGTTTTTCTAGCGGTTCAGGTGCGCTAGAGTTTTTATATTATTGAAGCAAATAAAAACAACAATTTTTATTGTCCAAAACGTTGACAGTATGAAGACAGATATTAAAAATTACATCTATTACAAATTACAACAAAAAATCACGACCAAAACCCACAACAACAAAACACAACTCTTAGAATTGAGATATATAATAAAGTGACATATAAAAAATTCTGCTAAAGTTCATTGGGTTTTTCGGAAGATACATTGAAGCAATAACAAAGCATCTAAAGTATCGTCTTTAAGCCTGCTTCTAAATTAATTCTCGATGTTGGACACCGCGGAAACGGTCGAGAAATATTGGTACGCCTGCTTCAAACTATGCAGTTGCCACCACTTTCGAAAAGATTCATTTCTTTTGCAATGGTTTTAATTAGATTAGTTTCTTGCGGCATTTCATGATTGATTATTTTCATACTTTTGCAGCTCTTCTTGTAGCGTTAATTGACGACTACCTTGTTCTGATTCAATAGGGGTATCTACTGGGTTCTCTTCATTTCTTCGGCTACCAAGCATAGGGTTCAGCATCTAGATCATTACAGTATTTTTTACTAATGTTCGAAGAACATTAGTATGAAAATCGATTCGGCCAAAAATTCATATTTCTATATATATATATATATATATATATATATATATATATATATATATATATATATATATATATATATATATATATATATATATATATATATATATATATATATATATATATATATATATATATATATATATATATATATATATATATATATATATATATATATATATATATATATCATCAAAAAATTTCAGTGAGATAATCTCGGGAACGCGCCATCCGATTGAGCTGAAACTTGCAGGATACATTGGTGTATATGCAGAATAGGTCCAGGTCTCTTTAAATGTCAGTTATTGTTAACCTTTTGGCGCCGGCGGCCATTTAAGTGATATTTTTAATATACCTATTATTTCGTGCACAAATGATTTTCGTAAAAATAAAGTTAACGAAATTAATTTCTAACGTGTTTTACATGTGAATCGGATAATGCTTTGGAATTTTTTAACCCTATGTGTGCGCTGGGTGCCTAAAAAGAGGACGGGAAAATTTGAAAATTTTTAAATTTCGATAACTTTTGACAGAGCTATTCAATCATTACGAAATTTTCAGAACATATTGATATTTTTTAGTTGTACATTTGTGTAGCTTTCAATGAGCGTGCTGGCAACCCTGTAGCTAGGGCAGGCACTGAAAGTGAAAACCTCCAAATCATCGTCTCTCTTGAAAAAATGCCGTTTCTTCAAAAAATAGCCACTCATATGTAAATCTTGTGCTTTGTTTACATAACCACAAAAAAAAAAAGATATGGTATAACGGGCACGCCTGGTAACCCTTGCCCAATTTACCTATATTTTTAGCATCAAAAACTTCTGTTCACGGAAACTCACGATCCGATGAGCAGAATTATTTGAAATTCACAGAATGTATTGGCCTTAAATAGGACCAGGTTTGATAGAAGTGATTTTGAAATGCGGGCGATTCTGTGCCAGTGGTGCCATCTTGAAAAATCACTAAAAAAGATAGCTGCTTTTAGCCCTATAAATTCTGATTGAATCGTTCGATTTTGACGAAATTCACACAGTAGCTGGACCTTACTTGAAGCCACGTTTGGTACAAATTTGGTTGAAAAATTCGGATGGAGCTGCCAGCTATGATAATTTTGGTGTCTTAAATTTGGAAAAATTAAAATTTGGAAGTAAAAATATTCAAACCATCGAATCTCCTAAAAATGTCCGTTTCTTACAATAAAACCAATCTGTATATAAATCTTATGTTTTATCTACACGTTCAAAATAAAACTTTGGAAATTTCATGTCGGACAAGAACGGTAACCCTTTCCCAGTTAACCTATATTTTAAGCATCAAAAACTTCTGTTCACGGAAACTCACGAACCAATAATCAGTTACAGCTAAAATTTACAGAATGCATTGGACTTAAGTAAGACCAGATCTGGTAGAAGCGATTTTGAATTGTGGGCAAGTCTGTGCCAGTGGTGCCATCTTGAAAAATTACAAAGAAAAAAAACTGCTTTTTGCCCTATGAAATGTGAATAAGTTACCAGATTTTCATGAAATTGACACAGTAGCTGAACCTTACCCTAAACTCTGTTTGATGAAAATTTGGTTGAAAATTTCGATTGGTGCTGCCAGCTATGGTAATTTTTGTGTCTTAGGTTTTGAAAATTCGCTCAGGAAAATAAAACTTTTTGCCCTATAACTTCCAGTGCAGTCATGAAATCAATACGAATTTCATACAATTAATGAAACCTGTCATAAACATTATTCAGGCCAAATTTGGTTGAAAAGCCACGATAGGGTTGCCAGGTATTGTTGGTTTTGTGTTTAATTGCAATATCTTTATTAAGCGGTTTTATCGTAGAATTTTCAAATGGTAATGATATTGTAGTGACAATAAACAGCAAATATTAAGCTTTCGATCATTTGAAAAAACTCGCTGCAGGTAACCCTAAATTTCTTTATACTCCTATAACTTCGAATGTAATATAACAACGTGAAGCAGATTTGATATATTCTTGGCTTTGATACTGGTGAAAGGTTGCCAGCACGAGTCGGTTGTGCTACTTTTGTATCAATAAATGCTTACAGTTAGTATTCATACCGGAAACATTTACAATGAAAATAAATAACCGACGTTACAATTCGCAAAGTTCTGCAAATTTTTCGGATCGCAGCCCCAAACACCAACTTCAGTTACAGTGCTGCAGGCACTGAGCATTTTCTTCATTGATGTTATATGAGATGCTGCTTTCAAAATTATGTGAAATAAGCAACTGATAACGAATATAATTAACCCGTGTTTTGCTCTCATAAACGTTGAAATTCATGCCAGTGGTAATATCTGAAACCTTCCGCCATATGAGTTATAATGCATTCTTAAGACGAAAGTTAAACGTGGCATTTGAAACAGTTTGGCCGTAATAAGCAGCACATGTGGTGGAATATGCACTCAGAACCTGCACGATTCTTCTACTGTTCTTCGAACATTAGTGTTTCTAGCGGTTCAGGTGCGCTAGAGTTTTTTAAATATTTGCGTTCCTTGGTTTCAAAAATAGAGATTTTATATCACTTGGTAAATTTTCGCTGGTCCAATGTGGATTCTGGAGATAGCTTAGCATACCAGATAGCTCTGTACACTGACGCTCTTTTATTCGGTCCAATATTGCCATTTTTATAGCATTCAGATGAATATACCGTTTTTCTCCTAACAGCCTAAATACAAATCTTGATGAAGTATTAGCAGTGCATAAATTTGCAAGTCTGCGACTAAAGGCCGTCACAGCCAATTTTACAGGGAGTAAAACTTCAATAATTTTCTGAATCGAATCAAACTCTGTTGCTTCTAACTGCTCTGAATATTGCAGGCCTATTAATGTATACTATTTTTCAAAATGGGAAACTATTCGAGCATTGTCAAGAGACCATTTCATATTGTTTTACAATCCATTTAAAGGAGACAGTTAAATGCCTTGCTCGGATCCGACATAGTTTTAAAGATCGTTATTATTTTTCGTTGGAGCTTTTTTAAAATATAAAACTACCTAACGAACTTTCTTTATGCATGCGCTGATGTCCTTCGTCTGATCTAGCGTGTCTTGCAGGCGACCGGTTTCAACGTAGTTAGCTGATTCAGGACCATCCAAATCTTTGTGGTCGTCGTTTAGACTATCGGGAAATCACTTTAATCTGGAAAGGACCTCATATTATAGCGAACATCGCAAACTGCCAAGTGGATGCTATGCGCCAAACAAATATGTTGCTCTGTACCAACTATTCTGCTTACTTTTCGCATTTCGTTTGACCCATCAGTTACGATGGTAACAATGTATTTTCCTAGAGAAACATTAAACTCATATCTAGATAGTTTCCAGTTGTCATTGATATTCTTACTCCCACCAAGCTCCAGTAAGAATTTACTAAAATGATGTTTATATTTTATAGCGCCTATTTGCAGTCAAGGTCCTTTCATCAAACATCAAACTGAACCGTTCACCTGAGATACTAGCCTGTTATATCTTATTTTTTATTATTTTCTTTATCCTGCTTGCATAGCCAACAACCTTTTTTTGATTGTTGTTAAGGATTTTGGTAAATCTGTGTATGCACGCTAGTATTAATTTCCTCAAATCATTCGATGTAACGAATGCACTAAATGCGAAACAGTCCATACTTATTTATTTATAAACCCCTTTGTATTCTCTTGTTAACTGTTACATCGGTTTGTTTTGCTCTATTCTTTACGCATTTTGATGTGAGCTAATTGTTTTCTCATTAATATGGATTCTATTTGCACTTTTCAAGTCTTGCTGTAACTTGATTGCCGATAATGCTTGACTCCCGGCCCCGAAATCCCAGCCAATTTTCCCAACCCGGGATTTTCGGGACTAGAAATTGGCCGGGATCCTGGGATTCATTCGCTAGTTATAATGCATTCTTGAGACCAAAGTAAAACGTGGCATTTGAAACAGTTTGGCCGTAATAAGCAGCTCATGTGCTGGAATATGCACTCGAAACCTGCACGATTCTTCTACTGTTCTTCGAACATAAGTGTTTCTAGCGGTTCAGGTGCGCTAGAGTTTTTGTATATAAATTTATAAATATATATATATATATATATATATATATATATATATATATATATATATATATATATATATATATATATATATATATATATATACATATATATATATATATATATATATATATATATATATATATATATATATATATATGTATATATATATATATATATATATATATATAAATATATATATATATATATATATATATATATATATATATATATATATATATATATATATATATATACATATATATATATATATATATATATATATATATACATATATATATATATATATATATATATATATATATATATATATATATATATATATATATATATATATATATATATATATATATATGTATATATATATATATATATATATATATATAAATATATATATATATATATATATATATATATATATATATATATATATATACATATATATATATATATATATATATATATATATATATATATATATATATATATATATATATATATATATATCTAGATATATATATATATATATATATATATATATATATATATATATATATATATATATATATATGTATATATGTATATATAAATATATATATATACATATATATATATACATATATATATATATATATATATATATATATATATATATGTCATGGCAACACTGACGGTACATCAGACGGAAACGAGGAGTCTACGACCAGCAACCGAACGAGACGGTCAACCTATAAAATGTGTATTAATAGTGACGGGTTGGTAAAGGAATAAATATATGTAGATTAACTATCCAACCGGGTTTTTTCATCTTGACAGAATCAGAAGTGGGATATACGAATTCCAAATTATGCCGCAAACGAAAGCGATCGCAGAATTGTCGTGTGACAGGCTTCGAACGCTGTTGACGGCCCGTGGTCTACGGATTGGTGGACGAAAAGCCGAATTAGTCGAACGATTGATCAATCATCTAGGTGCCGAAACGGTCGACGTGGCCGACGATGAGGACGACGTGGATGAATGGAGTGCGATGCGAGGAGACCTAGCATTGTTAACCGAGCAAGTATCGAATTTGGCAGACATTGTTCTCGAGCTGAAACGGAATCAAAGCATACCAATTCCAACTGTTCCATCTGACGCAAATCCATGTGGTCCATTAGAGACAGCTACGGCATCAACACCTCAGTTACCGGTGCAGTTAGAGCAGGAAAGACGTCAAAAACATCCCAATCCGAGCACAAATACACCGATAACGATTACTTTAGAGAGAGAAAACACAGCTGGTTGTTCTTCTCTGATCAACGGAAACGAAACGAATCAACGAGAAAGTGAGAGAAACAACACGGGAATAGGTTTTTCCACTTGGAACGAAATACCACGAGAACGACATACATTTCAAGTGCGAGATGTCATAAACGTACTACCGACATTCGACCCACTTGACGATACATCACCGTCCGCAGATCAATTTCTCGACCGAATCGAGCGACTATCTTGAATATATAGATGGGATGAAGATCTTGTCCTATTTTCGGCACAGGCGAAACTCCAAGGTGTTTCAAAACAATGGATAGATGGCTTGCAAGACACCTTTGAGACATGGAGTGCATTCGCTGCAGCATTGCGGCGAGATTTTCCGGCTCGGCAGTCGGAGACAGATATTCATCACCGGCTTCTAGAAGAATATCGTCGGTTTGACGAAACAGTCGAGCAATACTTCTACCGGGCGTGTGCATTGGCACGAAAAGGCGAGTTGAATGATCGAACGATAGTCTACTATATTCGTCGCGGGTTGAATATGCAGACTTTGCAAACTGCTATTGCGGGAACAGATTTTGAAACGCCGAATATGCTATTAAGTGCAATACGACGATTTACGGCAAATCAACCGCAAATGAGTAGAGTGACAGATGAACGATTACGATCACTTCCGCAGCCCAGTCCGGGCCCGAAAGCAAACAAATTGATTTCAGACGATAGGAAGTGCGTTTGTTACAACTGTTATGGAAGAGGGCATATTTCGTTCAATTGCCCTAAACCACAATGGCGTATGAGGTGTACGGCATGTAATCGAACTGGACACACAAGTGACAGATGTACTTTTAAAAGTACGGATAAACGTGAACCGGTAAATCGAATTGTGCAACCGAAATCCCCAACACCGAACATCCTCACTAAGCGAATTCATGTGAACCAGCATGAAATGGTGTGCGTGATCGATTCAGCAAGTAGCTGCACTTTAATTCAAAGATCGGCAGCGCAACAAATTGGACATTTGGAGCCATGTTATCCACCGAAACGTTTGAAGGGTTTCGGAGGTAGCGAGTACGACTGTGTTTGGCAGATGGATGCAGCAATTGAAATTGACGATGTGTGTGTAAAAACGCGGCTATTTGTCGTCGATGACGGAATGTTAGACGAGGCCGTGCTCTTGGGAGCTGATTTTATATTGGACCGAAAGCGATCTAGTATGATTCGGAATGGAGAATTCATCATGCTCAACCAGCATCGGGATTGGAATACTGGGAAGATTGACCCAAATAATGTGAATAAACTCTATCAACTGCTAGATGAATGGAGGGTTTGTTTTTCAAGTGACATATCGTCAATCGGGCGCTGTAAATCTCCCGAAATGGCTATAAACTTAACGACTACTGCGCCAATATGCCTTCCAGCATACAAAATACCCTTTCCTAAACGTGAAAAGGTTGAAAGAATTATTCAACAGCTGCTGGAAAGGAATATAATCCGGACTAGTTATTCAGAGTATTCTTCGCCAATTATTTAAGTAGCAAAGTCAGACGGATCCGATAGACTATGCGTCGACTACCGCGCATTAAACGCAATCACTGTCAAGGAACCGTATCCGATACCAAACGTGGATGAACAGATCGCTCAATTAGCAGGCGGTTCTTACTTTACGACAGTGGATTTCATATCGTGATACCATCAAATTCCGATTGCCGAGGACTCGAAAAAGTATACAGCATTTGCAACACATCAAGGGAAATTCGAATATAACGTTATGCCATTCGGGCTAACCAACGCACCTTTCGTTTTCCAGAAGAAGTTAAGAGAAATCGTGGGAAAAATGACACACCCAGTGGTAGCATTTGTCGACGAAATAGTGATTCCCAGTAAAACCATTGATGATAATTTGATAGCATTACGTGAGTTTTTAACAATCCTATCGGAGACAGGAATGACACTCAATGCATCGAAGTGTACATTTTTAGCAACGGAGACAACATTCCTGGGCCATCGCATTAAAGAGGGTAGAATTTCACCTGGCGATATAAAGACCGAAGCGATACGAAATTTTCCAACACCTATCGGATCAGCAGATGTTAGGAGATTCCTTGGACTAACCGGTTTCTTCTGGAAATTCGTATCAGACTACGCCATGATCGCACTTCCTTTAACTCGATTGCTGCGAACAAAGGATCCTCAACCATTTAAATGGACTTCAGCGGAGCAAAGAGCCTTTGAAAAATTGCGAACAGCCCTACAGCAATCGCCAGTCTTGGAAATATACGATATCACGCGAGACCATGAAGTGCATACCGATGCAAGTTCCAGAGGTATAGCCGGAGTTTTAATGCAAGACACAAATCGAGGATGGAAGCCAGTATCTTACTTTAGCCGCAAATGTTCTGATGCCGAGAAAAACTATCACAGTCATGAGCTTGAAGTTCTTGCCGTGGTGGAAACATTGGAGAGATTTCGAATGTTTCTGTTGGGGAAACCGTTTAGGGTAATAACCGACTGTGCAGCGATAACCACAACAAAGACGAAGACACCACTTCGACCTAGAATTGCCCGTTGGTGGCTTCGACTGCAAGAGTTTGATTGCGAGTTCCAACATCGGAGTGCCGAGAAAATGCGTCATGTGGATGCACTCAGCCGTGCTTCCAATGAAAACCCAAAGGAAACGCAATCATGTGTTGATCGAATCTTCAAAATTGAAATAGACGAACAAGACTTTCTTGCAACGATACAGAGGCAGGACCCAAATTTAACGAAGCTGATTAAGGTTCTTCGGGGAGAAATGGACTGCGAACAATCCCCACAGATACGGAAGGAGTACACCTGCGAGAAGAACAGGTTGTATCGACGAGTCGACGGTCAGCTGAAGTTTGTTGTACCGAAAGCTGTACGATGGAGAATTGTCCGAACATATCACGACGATATGGGGCATTTTGCACTTGACAAAACATTAACCAAACTGAAAAGAGATTTCTGGTTCCCGCAAATGAGGAAATATACCAAGGCATATATCTCATCGTGCATCGAATGCATTTACAATCGAACTACGACAGGCAAGAAGGAAGGAGAACTTCATACCGAACCACTAGATCCAACTCCATTTAGGCGATTACACCTGGATCACGCTGGACCGTACCCAAAGAGTCGACGTGGAAATCAATATATCCTTGGAATTACAGACCCGTTCACAAAATTTACTGTGTTAAAGGCGGTTCGCTCAGTTACTACGCAACCAGTACTACAAAGTCTCAACGAATTGACGTCTTATTTTTGGGTTCCGACAACAATCGTGACCGATAGAGGGACTGCATTTACTTCACGAGCCTTCTCTGAGTATTGTGATATGCAACGAATTAATCTCGTTAAAACAGCTCTTCGTACACCACGGGCCAATGGGGCAATAGAGAGGATAAATCAAACAGTAGCTGGATGTCTCAGAGCTTGCACAGCCGAAGATAATGATTGGGATCGACACATTCGAAACATACAATGGTCACTGAATAGTAACGTTCATGCAACAACTGGTTTTAGTCCAAATGAGCTGGTCTTCGATTTCAGGTTGCGGGATATCGTACAAAACCGTATACTACAAGCTATTTACGACGATCAGATGGAGGAGCCAGTTTCAGACCTGGCTGACGACCAGATGGACAGCAACAACGAGGCCACATCCATACACGCTCGTCGGGAAAAAGCCTTTCAGTCTATTGAGAAGGAACGACGAAAGTGGAAGGCCCGCTTCGATAGAACGCATAAACCACCTCACCAATATCAAGAAGGTGACCTCGTACTCATCGCTAACGTTGCTCCAGCGACAGGGCATTCGCGAAAACTGGAGCCAAGGTATAGAGGGCCATATGTTATTACGAGGGTGCTTCGATACGATCGATACGTTGTTGAAGATATTGAGGATATGCAAAGACGACAACGACGTTTCAAATCCGTGCATCAAGCTGAGCACCTTAAACAATGGTGTAACGCCGATCCTATCCTGGATGATTATTCCGACAACGAAACCGAGGACTGCGAGACGAGTCCGGTCGGGAGCCCGGAGAGTCAGGATTGGTCGAACTGTCATGGCAACACTGACGGTACATCAGACGGAAACGAGGAGTCTACGACCAGCAACCGAACGAGACGGTCAACCTATAAAATGTGTATTAATAGTGACGGGTTGATAAAGGAATAAATATATGTAGATTAACTATCCAACCGGGTTTTTTCATCTTGACATATATATATATATATAAATATATATATATATATATATATATATATATATATATATATATATATATATATACTTATAAATATACATATATATGTAAAGATATATACATATATATATATATATACCAGGTGTATAAGCTTAAATCCGCTGTTTTTTAGTAATAAAAACACATTTATTTTGTATAAAAAGCAAAAAAGAATTTTATTCAAAGTACTTTCCCTCGCTAGCAATACATTTTTCCCATCTCTCGAGCAATTTGTGAATACCACGCCAAAAGAATTCCTTTTCTTTCGAGGCAAACCACTCGTCCAGCCATTTTCGCACGTCTTCGTAAGAATCGATGTGCTGTTCTGCGAGTGAGTGGCCCATCGACGAAAACAGGTGATAGTCAGAAGGAGCCAGGTCTGGTGAATAAGCGGGGTGGGGTAACACCTCCCAGTTGAGTGTTTCCAGGTAATTTCGGACCAATTTCGACGTGTGCGATGGTGCGTTATCATGGAGGAAAATCAGTTTATCATGTCTTTGTTGATATCCAGGCATTTTTTCACGTAAAGCACGGTTCAATTTGATCAGCTGTTGGTGGTGATCAGTTGGTTGAGTGACACCCTACTGCTCGGCAAGCATTTTTTGCGATTGGGTATCGTCCTCGTCCAAAAGAGCCTGTAATTCATGGTCCTCGATTTTTCTGGGCCGATTTTCACGCTCCTTGTCACTCAAATCAAAATGGCCGTCTTTAAACCGACGAAACCAGTCTCTGCAAGTTGTTTCCGATAAAGCACTGTCACCATACCAAGCATTCGATGTGATTCCACAAGCATTCGATGTGATTCGGCAGCTGATTTCTTTAAATTGAAGCAGAAAAGCAGAGCTTCCCGCATATGCTCTTTTTTTGGCACAAAACTAGACATGATTACACAAAGAAAAATGTATGTTGTTGTATGAAATCGCTTATGATGTGCACTGATTGATGTGAACAGATGTCAAGCTTATACAAAAACAGTAAGACATTTCCATAGTAGCCTGTAATACGCTCACTAACGTCATCTATGAGCAAACAGCGGATTTAAGCTTATACACCTGGTATATATATATATATATATAGATATATATATATATATATATATATATATATATAAATATATATATATATATATATATATATATATATATATATATATATATATACATATAAATATATATATATATATATATATATATATATATATATATATATATATATATATATATATATATATATATATATATATGTATCTTTATATATATATTATAAATAAATACATATATATGTATATATATATATATATATATATATATATATATATATATATATATATATAAATATATATATATACATATATATATATATATATATATATACATATATATGTATATATTTCTATATTTATTTATTTATTTATTTATTTATTCGTTTACGGACATTGTCTTTTTACAATATATATATATATATATATATATATATATATATATATATATATATATATATATATATATATATATATATTTATATATATATATATATATATATATATATATATATATATATATATATATATAGATATAGATATTTATAAATTTATATACAAAAACTCTAGCGCACCTGAACCTCTAGAAACACTTATGTTCGAAGAACAGTAGAAGAATCGTGCAGGTTTCGAGTGCATATTCCAGCACATGAGCTGCTTATTACGGCCAAACTGTTTCAAATGCCACGTTTTACTTTGGTCTCAAGAATGCATTATAACTAGCGAATGAATCCCAGGATCCCGGCCAATTTCTAGTCCCGAAAATCCCGGGTTGGGAAAATTGGCTGGGATTTCGGGGCCGGGAGTCAAGCATTATCGGCAATCAAGTTACAGCAAGACTTGAAAAGTGCAAATAGAATCCATATTAATGAGAAAACAATTAGCTCACATCAAAATGCGTAAAGAATAGAGCAAAACAAACCGATGTAACAGTTAACAAGAGAATACAAAGGGGTTTATAAATAAATAAATATGGACTGTTTCGCATTTAGTGCATTCGTTACATCGAATGATTTGAGTAAATTAATACTAGCGTGCATACACAGATTTACCAAAATCCTTAACAACAATCAAAAAAAGGTTGTTGGCTATGCAAGCAGGATAAAGAAAATAATAAAAAATAAGATATAACAGGCTAGTATCTCAGGTGAACGGTTCAGTTTGATGTTTGATGAAAGGACCTTGACTGCCAATAGGCGCTATATAAATATAAACATCAACTTAGTAAATTCTTACTGGAGCTTGGTGGGAGTAAGAATATCAATGACAGCTGGAAACTATCTAGATATGAGTTTAATGTTTCTCTAGGAAAATACATTGTTACCATCGTAACTGATGGGTCAAACGAAATGCGAAAAGTAGGCAGAATAGATGGTACAGAGCAACATATTTGTTTGGCGCATAGCATCCACTTGGCAGTTTGCGATGTTCGCTATAATATGAGGTCCTTTCCAGATTAAAGTGATTTCCCGATAGTCTAAACGACGACCACAAAGATTTGGATGGTCCTGAATCAGCTAACTACGTTGAAACCGGTCGCCTGCAAGACACGCTAGATCAGACGAAGGACATCAGCGCATGCATAAAGAAAGTTCGTTAGGTAGTTTTATATTTTAAAAAAGCTCCAACGAAAAATAATAGGCGCGTTTTTTGCTCCTCTATCCAGCGGAGAGTAGAGTAGACGCATTGAAAACAACAACACTCCTACACCAGTGAATTCACTAGTACAGAAATTCTATGCCTCATTTGTAGTTCACGTGTTGAAGTGTAGAATGTGCTGATAGAAAAAAGAAAAGCTCATGAGAAGTTATATATTTTTCTGTGAGGTGGCTTTCGGTTTTCATGGTTATGTTGAATGTTTTGGTAGTTAGGAAATTAGAAAAAAACCTCAAAATGTGTAGAAAGTTAGAGGAAGTAATTTTCTGTTAGTTATTTTTCTATTTTCTATCGATTGTAATAGTTTATACTCGTTATTTTCTCCCTTTATTTTCAGCTGTTTAGTGGTACCACAGCGAATATAGCAACCTATGTCAGTCTTAGCGAAAGCACTGCTGTTTTATACTAGATCGTTGTTTTTGCGGCATAGTTGTACTCTCCTCTGCATCGGAGCAAAAAAACGCACCTAATAACGATTTTTAAAACTATGTCGGATCCGAGCAAGGCATTTAACTGTCTCCTTTAAATGGATTGTAAAACAATATGACATAGTCTCTTGACAATGCTCGAATAGTTTCCCATTTTGAAAAATAGTATACATTAATAGGCCTGCAATATTCAGAGCAGTTAGAAGCAACAGAGTTTGATTCGATTCAGAAAATTATTGAAGTTTTACTCCCTGTAAAATTGGCTGTGACGGCCTTTAGTCGCAGACTTGCAAATTTATGCACTGCTAATACTTCATCAAGATTTGTATTTAGGCTGTAAGGAGAAAAATGGTATATTCATCTGAATGTTATAAAAATGGCAATATTGGACCGAATAAAAGAGCCGCAGTGTACC
The DNA here is from genome assembly GCA_963978885.1 of Nemotelus pantherinus. Classification (NCBI taxonomy): domain Eukaryota; kingdom Metazoa; phylum Arthropoda; class Insecta; order Diptera; family Stratiomyidae; genus Nemotelus; species Nemotelus pantherinus. Next base: position 129,214,136 of record OZ022263.1, read on the forward strand.
GAGCTATCTGGTATGCTAAGCTATCTCCAGAATCCACATTGGACCAGCGAAAATT
>OZ022263.1:129221690-129236690 GCA_963978885.1 Nemotelus pantherinus
GTATTCTTTGAATCAAAAAATTATTATCAGTGAGGATAATAATAGACGTCGCTGCGGGAAGGAGTATCAACGGAAAATTGTATAATTCAACCAGGCGAGTTATACCATTCATCGCGAACTATTGTTCATTCACGCGATCCAGCTCAGCGACTCGCTACAACAATTCAACTCGGCGAATTGTTAGAAGTACGAAAGATAATTCAACATCGCAACTGTAAGGAAGCAAACTCGCTGAAAGAGTCAAGATGTCCACAGTTGAAGAATTAGCTATTGAGCAGCAACGAACTGGAGAAGAAATCCAGCAGCTCATTTGTCTCTTTAAAGCAGACACCGAGGCAAAAAAAACTAGAACCTACTATGAAAAATGGTTAAAGTTATTAGAGGACGGTTGGTCCAAATTTGAGGCGACTCATAACAAAATATTGCAAGTCGCTGACGGGTCGCGACAACATGCGTATTTCACGAAAGACTATTTCATTGAAATAGGAGCTTTGGTCAGCCATTATCGAAAGGTATTCACTAAAGACATTAGTGAACCAAAAGGGACTCCAAAGATGCAGCATTCAATTAAAGGCTCAGAGCAAATAGCGGAGCAACGAACAATTTGTCAGACAGAACAAATAGGGAACACTGTGGGAACTGTCCGAAAACAGAAAGCGCTAATAGCATCAATGAAAAGGCTTTTGACATTGAATATTGAAGATAATCAGCCTAATTCATATTACGAATATAAGATGAACTCGTTTGATCAGCTCTGGAAACAAATTGAGTCTAACCATTACACTATATGTGAAGCAATGGAACAACCTGAGACTGTCGGATACTCCATGAAGGACTACATTGAACTTGAATCAGAAGTACAATCTGTGCTGCCTACACTGGCCGTCAAGCTGAGTACAACCAATTCCAGATATATTTAAAGGTTTCCAAAAACCAGAAATTGATTTACCAAAGATAACTATCCCAAAGTTTGATGGTAATTATTTATATTGGCCACCATTCTATGACCTTTTTGTGGAGATCATTCACAAAAGACCATTAGATAACATTCAAAAGATGTGGTATCTAAAAACCAACTTAACTGGTGAAGCAGAGCGACTAGTTAGACATCTCCCATTAACGAAGGAGAATTAAGAGATAGCATGGACCACTTTAAAAGATAGATACCACAATAAAATGGTTTTGGCATCCACGATTCTTCAACGACTTTTTGAGCAACCCACCAATAACTCCGACACGACATCGTCAAGCAGCATCAAGGCTTTACATGATACAACAAAGGAAAGTTTGTTAGCACTGGAAGCATTAAAAATACCAACAGACAATTGGGGACCTTTATTACTGCACATGCGGATCAAAAAACTGGATAAGGCAACAAGAATCCTTTACGAAGAATCATTAAAGGATCCTAGAGAGCTTCAACAGATAGATGAGTTCCTGAAGTTTTTAGAATTCAGATTCCAATCTCTGGAAGCGATTTCACAAAAGGCAAAGCCGAGTGGTGTGAAGACTTGTACGACAGTAACATCAACAATTCAAGCAGAAAAGACAAGAAACAACATCAATTGCAAACTTTGCAAACATGACACGCATAGTTTGAACAATTGTCGAAACTTTCTTCAATTGCCAACAACAAAGCGGAAGCAATACGTGCAGGAAAATAAGCTATGTTTTAATTGCCTAAAGGCAGGGCATAGAATCTCTACATGCACTTCACGCAACTGTTTGAAGTGTAATAAAAAACATCACACGTTGCTGCATATTGAAGACACTAAACCACAAACAATAACAACCTATCACGGGGCCAGAATTGAAAAAAGGTCATCGACAACCCTAACCGCTCCCATGCAGGCTCGAGCCACAGGATATGTACTCCTAAGCACAGCGCGAATACAGTTGACGTCAATCAATGGAGAAAGGGTAGAATGTCGAGCAATTTTGGATTCTGGGTCACAAATCAATATGGTGACAGAAAGACTAGTGAAGCGCCTAGGAATATCTTCTAAGCCAACGTCATTAAATATTGAAGGCATTGGAAAGGCAAAGAGTGAAGCTCATCGACGTGTTCATCTCAGTTTTCAATCTAGAACAACTGCATATGCAACATCTATGGAAGCTTTTGTCATTCCACAAATTATTTCGGATCAACCATCGCAGAGGATAGACATAACGAATTGGCCATTACCATCGAATGTCCAACTTGCCGACCCTGATTTTAACCGGCCGGATAAAATCGATCTACTGCTAGGAGCTGAGTTTTACCCTTTGATATCACTGGCAGGACGTATTCATCTAGCTGACCATCTACCTATCTTACAAAATACGCTGCTTGGGTGGATAATAGTTGGCAAGTTTTCGGAAGTCCCACAAGAAACTTTCGTTTGTGGAATAAACAGTGCGGAAGAAGAATCTATAGACAAACTCCTCACTCGTTTTTGGGATATTGAAGAGCCAGTACAGCAAAATAAAATGTTGTCTGTTGCAGAGAAAGAATGCGAAGCTCACTTCAATCATCACACTAGACGAACATCAGCAGGACGTTTTGTCGTCAAGCTACCAATGCTAGACAATTCAACCTCTCTTGGATCATCATTACAGACAGCTACAAGAAGATTTTTATCGCTTGAGCGTCGACTTACATCAAATCCTCAGCTAAAAAAACAATACGCTGAGTTCATGGATGAATACGAGAATCTTGGGCATATGAAGGAAGTCAGCCAGGAAGGAATTTCATCTCCTCATTACTTCATTCCCCATCACTGTGTCTTACGACCAGATAGCAGTACTACAAAACTACGTGTAGTGTTTGATGCCTCTTCAAAATCGTCTTCTGGCAAATCACTTAATGATATCTTGCATAAAGGTCCGATAGTACAAAATGATTTGTTCTCCATTCTTCTCCGGTTTCGGCTACCAAGATACGCATTTGTCACCGACATTGAGAAAATGTACAGACAAGTTTTAATTCATCCAGATGACGAAATGTTGCAGTTAATTGTATGGAGGAAAACTCCAATAGACTGTTTGAAATATTACCAATTAAAAACAGTTACTTATGGAACTCGATCGGCACCATACCTTGCAACAAAGTGCCTGCAGCAATTAACTAAAGAAGCAATATCATCGTTTGCGTTGGGTGCAGCAGTGATCGAAAGAGATTTCTACGTTGACGATTGTCTGACAGGAGCCGATAGTTTGGTCGAAGCACTTCAAGTCCAACAAGAACTTACTTCAATTTTACAAAGTGCAGGTTTCAAGTTGCGTAAATGGAGCGCCAACCATTCACGATTATTGCAAGGTGTCCCAAAGGAAGATCAAGAAGTCAACCTGGAGCTAGCTACTGATGACAATAAGGCTGTAAAGACCCTTGGCCTTTCATGGACTCCACTACAGGATGATTTCTGCATAAAAACAAATATTGATACGAGTTCAGTTATCTCAAAAAGAACAGTGGCATCAGATATTGCACGTTTTTATGATCCACTTGGATTATTCGCACCGGTTGTTGTAATGGCAAAGATTTTTATTCAGAAATTATGGCAATTCAAGCTTAGCTGGGATGACGTACTATCAGAAGAATACCAACATGAATGGGCAATGTTTCGAAGTGAATTGCAAACTCTCAACAACACAAAAATTCCCAGACATATTTTCAACCATCAGATACCGCGGAACATTCAGTTACATTGCTTTACGGACGCATCAGAAAGGGCGTACGGTGCCGCAATCTATGTGCGTGCAGCACTTCAAGATGGCACAGTCAAAGTCAGACTCTTATGTGCAAAATCACGTGTCGCTCCGCTTAAAACTCAAACAATTCCACAATTGGAGTTGTGTGCAGCACTCCTGGGTGCACAACTTATGACACGCGTGGTAGAAGAGCTGAAGTATGGAAACAATCGCATAAGCTTCTGGACAGATTCTCAGGTCGTATTAAGTTGGATTAATTCGAACTCATCAGCCTATCAGACATTTGTTGCACATCGAATTGCAAGAATTCAAGAGCTAACACTGACTGATCAATGGAGATATGTGCCCACAAAACACAATCCAGCCGATGTGTTATCCCGGGGATTGAAACCTGGGCAGATGCCATCTTGCAACATTTGGTTTTACGGACCCTTATTTTTGTCCGGACCCGCATCAAGCTGGCCCATCGCAATTCAGAAAACAGACTTACCTGACGAGTGCTCTGAACGAAAACGAGGTACACAGGTACCAACTGCTGTGTCTGCATCTGTTTCAACGGCTGAAGATATTATATATAAAGTTAACTCGAAAAATTCATTTCCGAAACTACAACGAATCGTTGGCTATATGTTAAGATTCATTGGACGTGTCAAGAAGGCTGACAATGGTTCCTGCTCATCGCTTGTACTGAGTCCACTAGTGCTTGAAAATGCATTGCATGTCATAATAAAAACAGTACAGCAAACGGAATTCAAGGATGAAATTAAGCAATTAAGCATAAATGGAAAAGTGAACAGCAACAACTCTTTGGTCAGTTTATCGCCATTTTTAGATGAAAAGGGTATTATGCGAGTTGGAGGTCGATTACAGTCATCATCACTGCCATATGACACTAAGTATCCAATGCTGCTTCCATACAATGACCCAATTGTGAAGCTAATTATGCAAGAAGCTCATATGAGGAACATGCACTGTGGACCACAGGCATTATTGGCACAAATACGACAAAGATTCTGGCCAATAAAAGGAAAAATAATGGCTAGATCAACCGTTCAACATTGTGTCCGTTGTATCAGAGCCAAACCGGTCGTGTTTCAATAGCTTATGGGCAATTTACCATCAGCAAGAATTCAGCCTGCACGTCCTTTCTTAAAAACCGGAGTGGACTTCTGTGGCCCTTTCTGGATACATCACAAAATTAGAGGAAAACGACCGTACAAAGCATATGTGGCAGTTTACTGTTGCTTCGCTACAAAGGCTGTTCACTTGGAAGTCGTGAGTGATCTAACAACCGATGCCTTCATAGCCTCTCTTAAACGGTTCATAGCTCGTCGAGGACACTGCAGAAATCTTTATTGCGATAATGCAACAAATTTTGTTGGAGTTAGAAATCAACTAGCAGAATTATCGTCTGCTGTTCATGACAAGGCAGGACTTGAAAAGATTACTTTATTGTCTGCTCGGCTACCCTGGATGAGTATGTAGAATTCCGTTGCTTATTCTGCCAGATGACTCTTATCGTTGGATTCTGCTGTACTCCTATATCGCTCTACGTCGAAATCTTGGATCGTAACTCTGTCTACTTCAGATAACTGCAAACCTCTTCTCTTCTCGAAGGAATCTTTAAAACTCTTCTTAATAATCGATATTTTCTTGTCTACTCCAGATAACTGCAAACCTCTTCTCTTCCCGAAGGAATCTTTCCAACTCTTCTTAATAATCGATATTTTCTTGTCTACTTCAGATAACTGTAAACCTCTTCTCTTCTCGAAGGAATCTTTTCAAGTCTTCTTAATGATCGATATTTTCTTGTCTACTTCAGATAACTCTAAACCTCTTCTCTTCTCGAAGGAATCTTTTCAAGTCTTCTTAATAATCGATATTTTCTTGTCTACTTCAGATAACTCTAAACCTCTTCTCTTCTCGAAGGAATCTTTTCAAGTCCGTCAAATTATTTTTCTTACTCCGTCTTATTTTTTTTTTGAATTCCAAGCTTGCTTAGAAAACGGCTCATGTCACATTTTTCAAGTATATCACCCGAAGTTGGTTTTTGGATTGATAGGGTAGCCATCGCGTGTCTAGGTACTAACCCTAACTATTACAATTTACTAAATACAAAATTAAATGCTTATTAATCGTATATACTTAGTCTACGGTTATGATGGCTGATATATTTATATTATATTATATAAATATTATTATTATATTATATTCCCTAACTAACTCTAAGATGTCACTAGCCTAGATGAATTCAGACGGCGGATCTCTCGCGGTAATAATCTCCATCGTCCTTTTTTTTAGAAAATACAAATACGAATAATTCGCGACACCGTGACACCCCCCTCACTTCAGAGGATTTCATGGAAATTCTCGATAATCTTCTACGACCCTTCCCAGTGCCGGGCTAATAGATTCAGAAACACATTTGCAAACACGATCGCTCGTTAGGTTAATCAAAAGAAAAAAACAAACACATTTTTTTTTTTTTTTTTTTTTTTTACTTTGAATTCTGATATGGTCTGATGTTGGGATCATTAAACTCTATTATATTAAATTCTATTATATTAAATTCTAATGCGTATCAAACTCGATTTTAGGTCAACCTCCGAATCTTATAGCTACTGAAAGGTACCCGAGTCCGAACAAAAAAAAAACAGAACGAAAGAAAAGAAAACTAAAGGAACAAGATAAAAAAAATTATGTGGATCACCACGGAGCCAATCACAATATCATGGTATTTCTTTTATCTATGTTCAAAATTATATACAGACTATCCGATAAAATAAGCCCACTCATTTATCTCTAAATTTATTCGATCTAACCTGACTAACTCTAATCCTTCTGTAAATACCCTGTCTCACCCATTTCAAATTATAATAATCCAGCACCAATCTACGCTAACGTTTATGTATATTATAAATCATCAAGACTAATTTGCTCTTGTTATCTGCTATTCGAGTTATGGCTACCATTAATGCTAACCTATACAACTAAATGACCCCTCTGTAGTTAGCCCGTTTCTGTTACACCACTGTTAAATTCATATATTGGTTACCGTACTTCATGCCACGTAGCTTTTTAGGTCCTTGGCGTGCCACACCCCCGTGGCTTTTCCGTCAGAATCTTCCAGCTCATAATAAGTCCAGCCAGACACCTTTCTTTTCACGTAGAACGGTCCCACATACTCGGGAGCCAGTTTGGCGGAGAAGTACTTTGCCGCGTCTGAGAGTACATAATTTCGACGCCATACCAGATCCCTCGGTAGAAATTGTTCATCCCGATGTCTCAAGTCATAGCGCGTCTTTGATTTACGCGCCGCCATCTTCAATCGTTCAAGAACATCTTCCCGGACCTTTTGTAGTAGCTCCGCCTTCTTGGTTCCGTCTTCTACACTGCTTCCGTTCTCGCACGCATTCGGACCTTTAGGAATCCTCGGTTGAATGGTCATTTCCCTCCCAAAATTCAGGAAATAGGGGGTTGTCTTCATGTTTTCGTGAGTGCATGTTCGTAGAGCACAACCGATCTTCGGCAGCACCCTATCCCATTCCCTGTGATTCTCCGATACGTATGACCTGAGTAGGCGCTTGATGTTTTGATTGACGCGTTCCGCTGGATTTGCTTGTGGGTGATACAGTGCAGTGAACCTTATTGTAATGCCAAGAGTCTCAGCTGCCCGCGCGAGTTCTTTAGATCGAAATTGTCCTCCATTGTCACAAACAATGACTCGCGGAACTGCAAATAAAAAGATGACGTGTTCCTCGAGCAAACGAACCACTGCCACGCCTGTTGCTTTCCTCAAAGGGAATAGTAGTGGCATATTGGTAGCATAGTCTACTACTGTAAGGATGTACGCATGCCCATGTAGAGACCATGGTAAAGGTCCTACTAAGTCTATACAGATCATTTCCCATGGGGAAATCGCTTCTTCACACCTTGATACCATGTGTCCCATGGGGGACTTCCGCTCTACCTTAACAGCTTGGCAGACCTTGCACCTCCGGACATAATTTCTTGTATCTACTGCCATCTTCGGCCAGAAGAATTGCCGTGCCAGTCTATCGACGGTCTTTTGGGCCCCCATATGACCTGCTGTTGGATCGTCGTGATACTGGAACATGATCTTGGAACGCTCCTTTGTAGAAACAACCTGTTTCCACTCGTTCGTTTCCCGAAGCTCTGGATACCGACCTTTAACGTGCTTCCACAGGATGCCTCCTACTATCTTCCAATTCGGGTACATTTGAGGGTTCTCCCGTACTTTCCGTAGCATGTTCCCATACCACCCGTCCGTCTCTGAAGAGGTCGACACGCTGTTGACGTTGGCTATTGCCCGAGACAGTGCATCTGGCACTAAGTGGTCCTTTCCTTTTCGATGAACAACTTCAAAATCGTATTGTTGAAGTCGCACGGCCCACCTTGCCAGTCGTCCGGTTGGGTCTTTCAACTTATTCAGCCAAACCAAGGAATGATGGTCGGTAATCACTACGAAACGATTACCTTCGATGTACGGACGGAGTTTCTCGATAGCCCACAATACACCTAAACACTCTTTCTCTGTGGTCGAATATTGTCTCTCGAGTTTTGATAGTGATCGGCTGAGATAGCACACTACCTTCTCTCCCGTTGCATGTGCCTGGCTCAAGACCGCCCCGATTCCCACGTCAGAGGCATCAGTCTGAACTTTGAAAGAGAGATCGAAATCGGGACATGCCAGAATGGGTGCAGTAGTCAACTTATATCGGCAGTCAGCAAACGCTCGTTCACTTTCCTCCGTCCAGATAAACTTCCTGCTCTTCTTTAAAAGATCGTTAAGAGGTGCCACCAATGTCGCATATTCCGGGATAAACTTCCGGTACCAGGACACCATTCCCAGGAACTGTCTGACCTGCTTCACTGAAGTTGGACGAGGAAAATTACTCACTGCCTGTACCTTCTCTGGATCCACGTGTAGGCCCTCTTCGTCCACCATATACCCCAGATAACGAAGCCTCGCTCGGCAGAAATAGCATTATTCCTTAAACACCCGCAAACCCTCCTCCCTCAGACGACAGAAAACTTCACGCAGAATCTCCATATGATGCTCAAAAGTTTGTGTTACCACGATGATGTCGTCAAGGTAAGTAAACACAAATGGCTCTAGTGCGGGACCCAGCACTGCGCCAATTAAACGTTGCCACGTTGCGCTCGAATTGTGCAAACCGAACGGCATTCTTAGAAATTGGAACAAACCCCTCCCTGGCACGGTGAAAGCGGTATATTGCCGAGAATTCTCCGACATTGGCACCTGCCAGTATGCCGACTTAACATCTAATGTCGAGAGGTATTTCGCATTGCGCAATTTATCCAATGTCGTAGAAATGTAGGGCAGGGGATAAGCGTCTTTCTCTGAAACCGCGTTGACTTTCCTAAAGTCCACGCAAAACCGGTATGATCCGTCTTTCTTGCGCACTAGTAAAATCGGCGACGACCACGGGCTTGACGATGGCTCAACCACTCCCATCCTCAACATCTCGTCCAACTCAATGTTGATCTGCTTCTGCACAGCAGGGGAGACAGGGTAGTACCTCTGCTTTATAGGGCTAGCGGTTGTTTTAATGGTATGTTCGACGAACTTAGCGCAACCCAAACCGTCCCCCATTAATTTGAACTGCTCCTCCAGCAATTCCTGCAAGATACCCGACTCCTGCTCTGACAAGTGGGACTGACTCCGCAGCGCTTTCCCCGGTACTAATTCAGCCGATGCAATTGAAGTCCATTGCTGCCCCTGCATGTCAAGGACGACTCCAAAACGCTGCCAAAAGTCAACCCCATGGATCACTTCCTGAGGGATGGACGGTATGACCAACGTGTCTAGATGATGTACTCTGCCGTTTAATGTGAACTTTAATTGAATCTTCCCTGCTACCGAACAGGTGTCGCCATTCGCGAGTCGCACTTCTTCGATCTTCTCCCGGTTCATCCTTAATCCCTTCCTGGCCAGGTGAAACCATCCCTTTTCTCCTAAAATTGTGCGACTTGCCCCCGAGTCCAATAACCCTTCCATTTTGACGCCCTCTATATCCACTCTCAAGTGTGGGCGGCTGTCCCGTTTCCCTTTCACTAGTGCATACTCCACCATCGGTTGACTACTTCCCTGGTGCGGCCTTGTCATAGTGCCTACCCGACCGCCTAGTGGGCACGACATTCGTTTCCCGAAGAATTGATATTTGGTCGGGGTCCTGATCCTTGTCCATGGCCTCGAGTTTGGCAATTTGGACAACCGGACCGCATCACACCCCGACGGCCACATCCAAAACAACGACGAGGCTCCGGACAATCCCTCGACATATGTCCCTCCTTCTTACAGTTCCAGCATTGAACCCTATTCGACGTTGCCCCTGCTGAAACTCGCTCCGCGCTTCCTGAGCCAACATAGGCTAGGTCTGGTTCCAGACAACGCCTAGACGTGAGTTGCGAGGCACGAACGCCATCACTGATGCCCTTGTGGCATCCAGAGTCCGACCCATTTTGACTAACTCCAAAATAGAAGTCAACAACGTCAAGCACAATTGCTGTTGGTAGAAAGGTGCTATGTTCCTCCGTAACAGTCGTAGCTTCTCCTCCTCCGAGCAACCTGATTTTAAACGACTGAAAAGGCGTTCCATTATGGCCACGTAGACCCCTATCGACTCATTTTCGCCCTGAGTCCGTCTCCGAATCTCTTCCCATAGCCGGTCCTCATAATCGGATGGCAAGAATTCCGCCTTTAACTCCTCCACCAACTCGTCCCAGCAACTAACCAGACTACGGTTGGCCCGAAACCAAATCAGCGCCCGAGAGTCAAAGAGGTCTACAGATGCCCTAAAAAGTTGTGATTTGGAAAGGCCTCGTGCCAGTCGCAACTCTTCCACGCGTTCCAAGAATGCATTGACTGAACCTGTTGAATCACCGCAAAATTTAATCCCCCATTTGGCAACTTCTGCCAGACCTGTGATCTTGGGAGATTGAGGCGTGACTGTGTCTTGACACAAGACCGGTGGGTTTACCTCGTCATCACTTGACTCCTCGACCTTTTCCACTAGAAGACCCATCGCTAAAATGAGCCTATTGCGCAAACACTTAGCCCCTTCCTTCTGTTCTTTTGATTCCGCCTGCAAATTCGCTAACCGTCGAAAACCAAACTCTATCTTGACTCTCGCCTTCACGTACTCCGATGCTGTCTTATCCGCCGGCACTCTAGCCACCAACTCCTCAATCTCCGTCGCCTTTGCCGATAGCGCCGTGAAATCGGTATCATAATCAAATGGATAATCCATCTCAATGTATGAAGTATCCAGAGCCGTCTCTGCTTTTAATGTCGCCCTCAGGGTCTTTCTCATGCTGTCTACGGTATCTGCCGAAAATCCCCTGATAGCGAGCTCGTAGACGAGCTCGTCTTTCGAGAAACGATCTACCAAAATCTTCATGGTATTTCGCTCTAATCTGAATGTCAACAAAATAAGATAATACGTCGAAACACGACTGATCTACAATGCTTCCAAAATAACAGTGTTCCCACGGAAGTTAACTCGCCGACGAACGGCAAACCAGCATAAAACCCCCAGATGTACCCAATCACTAATACCGATGAGCTCCACTAACACAATGCTGTCTCTTGGAACATTGACCGAGGCTCTTATTATCTAAACCGACAAATTCCTCTACTCACTTACAATAAATTTCCGCCTGGAATATTACACTCACTTGTTACAATATCCGAACCTATATATGGATAATCCCGTTTCTCAGTACGACCTTCTATAACATTTTCCCCTTTCAACAGTATATCTAATGAACTACGTAATATTCAAAACATGACCCCTTAAATTGAATTTCTCTACAAGCTATTGAATCAAATCTTCAATTTCCTGCTCCTGTTGCTATTCCCACAATTTGGAACTGTGAATTTCACCTTAACTCACTCCTTCGAATGCACTTCATTAACCATTTATTACCACACAGAAACATACCAGAATTCAATTGATTTACCATTTATCCAAGATTCATTTTTATGAATTCAAAGGATTAATTCATGTATAATTTGAAATATATTTATTCAATAAATTTTTCTCTACGCATCTGACTTTACGTTATCACGCGTACCGGGCAAAATTCTAAAAAAAAAATTCACGTGTACTATTGTGACCGTTTGCCCCACGTTGGGCGCCAATTTATTACAGATTCAAACGTAACAAGTTCAAAACACCTTTTCTCCCAAACTGGGACAAAACGAGGATAGTTCCGGGTGGCTTTGCTCGCGAAAATCGGGATGGTTCGGGCGCCACTCGCTTCGATTTACCGGAACTACCGAAACACCGTCGTATTGAAGCGAGAAGTTGTGACGGTGACTACTTAATTCAAAAAAAATCGCGCAACGTAACAAAAAAAATCGTCCGCCGTCCAGATTAAATCTCACAGATTTTTAAAAAAAGAACCGTTCATTTTCAAAACATACAATTACTATATTACTCCATCAATATATTTTAGTAAAAGCTATCTTAGATTTATATGATTTCTTGAATAGGAAAAAAAAACAAAAAAGAAATATAACGTGCACATTAACTTACGAAATCCGTCGTACTGGGGCCCCCTTCTGTCGAATCCTATTGTCTGCTCGGCTACCCTGGATGAGTATGTAGAATTCCGTTGCTTATTCTGCCAGATGACTCTTATCGTTGGATTCTGCTGTACTCCTATATCGCTCTAGGTCGAAATCTTGGATCGTAACTCTGTCTACTTCGGATAACTGCAAACCTCTTCTCTTCTCGAAGGAATCTTTCCAACTCTTCTTAATAATCGATATTTTCTTGTCTACTCCAGATAACTGCAAACCTCTTCTCTTCTCGAAGGAATCTTTCCAACTCTTCTTAATAATCGATATTTTCTTGTCTACTTCAGATAACTGTAAACCTCTTCTCTTCTCGAAGGAATCTTTTCAAGTCTTCTTAATAATCGATATTTTCTTGTCTACTTCAGATAACTCTAAAACTCTTCTCTTCTCGAAGGAATCTTTTCAAGTCTTCTTAATAATCGATATTTTCTTGTCTACTTCAGATAACTCTAAACCTCTTCTCTTCTCGAAGGAATCTTTTCAAGTCTTCTTAATAATCGATATTTTCTTGTCTACTTCAGATAACTCTAAACCTCTTCTCTTCTCGAAGGAATCTTTTCAAGTCCGTCAAATTATTTTTCTTACTCCGTCTTATTTTTTTTTTGAATTCCAAGCTTGCTTAGAAAACGGCTCATGTCACATTTTTCAAGTATATCACCCGAAGTTGGTTTTTGGATTGATAGGGTAGCCATCGCGTGTCTAGGTACTAACCCTAACTATTACAATTTACTAAATACAAAATTAAATGCTTATTAATCGTATATACTTAGTCTATGGTTATGATGGCTGATATATTTATATTATATTATATAAATATTATTATTATATTATATTCCCTAACTAACTCTAAGATGTCACTAGCCTAGATGAATTCAGACGGCGGATCTCTCGCGGTAATAATCTCCATCGTCCTTTTTTTTAGAAAATACAAATACGAATAATTCGCGACACCGTGACAACTTCAACGTGCAGTAAAATAGGAATTGATTTCGACTTTATTCCTCCACGAGCTCCTCATTTTGGAGGACTTTGGGAGGCAGCTGTCAAGTCTGCTAAACATCTCTTAGTTCGAAGTATCAACACTGCATCACTAACGTATGAAGGCTGGAAACTGTGATCATTGAAATCGAGTCGATCCTAAATTCAAGACCAATCACCCCCATGTCCAATGATCCCAATGATTTATACGCTCTTACGCCCGGGCATTTTTTGATCGGTGAACCACTTACAGCTCCAGTGGATTCACTGGCATCATCTTTGAAGACTAATCTAAACACTCGCTGGAAAATCGTGTCTAACATAAAACACGAATTTTGGAAACGTTGGAGCTTGGAGTACTTGAGTGAGCTGCAACATCGATATGAATGGAAGGATCGTTTACCGAATGTTGAAATCGGCACCATGGTCATAATCAAAGAAGATAACCTTCCAACGCTGCAATGGCCATAAGGCAGAATAATAAAAACGTACAAAGGTGAAGATGGAGTTGTTCGAGTGGTAGATGTGAAAACAACTGGTGGAACTCTGAAACGTGCAGTAAAACGACTTGCACCTTTATTTCCAGACGATAATGAACTCAGAAAACCTGTTGAAGAAAAATGTACAAAAAATAGCAACGAGAAACTACCAACATTAAAGCAGGGTTGCCCGCGACCACCAGAACCTAATCAACAACCATTAAAACGCTCGCGACCATCACTAGGATCAGCATTAGTAACATTATTTTGCACTTGCCTCTTCATATCATCAACAAAGGGCCAATCAATAGAAAACAAGCCATTTGATAAAAATCTTGGCTTCTACTTTGAAAAATTGGGTCCGGTGGGGATAACTACAAGTGAATGGAAGATGGTGACGTATTTCTATATGAAACCTTACTGGAAAGAGTTTGAGATTATTGAAAGATATCCAGAGGTAATAAAAAATTTATGTAAAGGTGGGTCACCCTCGAATAGCTGCTCAAGTATCGGAACCCAGTTGGAGAGAGCCATTTCCGATTTAGAACTTAACAACAAATTACTGAGACCAACGACACTCATACGCAGTAAACGAGGTGCTTTTAACTTCATTGGAAACGTTGCTCATACTCTTTTCGGAATATTAGATGCCGATGATGCAGACGAAATAGCTACGACGATAAATGCACTCCACAAAAATGAACAAGAAGTTGCAAGGCATTTAAACAATCAAACATCATTTATTGATAGCACGCTTACCATTATGAAAAAGAGTCAAGAAGATATTGAGAAGGAATTTAAGTATATCGAAAATAAATTCAACCAAACAAGAAACATGCTGAATAGTCTACAACAAAGGGAAGAAATTTCTGAACAGATCACAGAAATTACGTTTCAGGCTTCTACGCTATTAATAAATCGTCAAAGGATTCAAGATTCACTAATAGACATTGTGACAGACTCACACCATGGAAAACTCAACCCGGAATTGTTGCCTCCAGAACAACTACAAATAGAGTTAACAAAACTAAAGGCAATGTTACCACCAACTTTGAATTTACCATTAGAAACAAAGGAGTTGCGGAAGTTTTACAATCTAATGGCTATAAAGGGGCAAATAACAGATGATTATGTTATTTTCACAATAAAAATCCCGCTAGTGGCTACAGGACAGTTTGAAATACTAAAGGTAGTGCCAGTTCCCTTTAAGGCAGACCTCAATTT
>OZ022263.1:129241690-129244190 GCA_963978885.1 Nemotelus pantherinus
TCGATCTGCCAACGAAACAGGATATTTTAAGATGTTTTTTTTTCTTGGCCGAACGTGCTAAACTCCAAAACAAAATGTTTTCGTATAAAACATTCGTACCGCACGTAACAGACAAATTGATTGAAATTTGGAGTCAACTTAATGTTGAAATTCTAACCAAACAAAGTGTTGTTAGAAAATTGGGTACATTGATTGACAAGTATCAAATCGAAACTAAACATTCAAATATCGCCTCATTCAGAACGTTCGAGCAATCTACAAAAGAATTATTTTACATCGGCAAATGTCAATGTGACTTGAAAGCAGAATTATGCTCATGTGGATTGATTCCAGATCATTTGAAAGAGTTCATGCGAGATCAAAATAATGACAGAAGATTGACGATACCGGAATTCGTGCTAGAAGTTGAAGAGCCAGCACCAACGTCAACAATAATACCAACAAGCGTTGAACAGAGCCATTCAGCATATGAACCAAGTACCGATATAGATCAGCCAAGTTCAAATCCACAAGATATTCCGCCAATGATACGAGGACCGTATACTCCCAGATACGATGCTTCGAACTTCGCTGCGATGTGTGATCGATTTGGTGTGTCTGATAGAATAGCAGCAGCACTCGCAACATCTCCTATGCAAGACATTGACGTAAAAGATGCACATGGCAATCCTATCATCATGGATAAAAATAAAGTGCGTCGAGAAAGGCCAAATGCAGAGAAGAACTGCTTCGTAAGCAGTATGATGCATCCAATTTGATAGCATTTTCATTCGACGGCCGAAAAAATGATGCTTTAACAATGGAAAAAATCGATGAGAAGTTGCATGCAAGGATGGTGAAAGAACCACATCTAGTTGTTTTGAAGGAACCAAATTCTCAATTGATAGGCTACACAAAAGTCGAAAATGAAGATGCTGAACACAAATTGATGACATTTAATGCATTCTTCGTCGAAAAAGAAATTGCTCTCGATGCATTAATCGGCATATGCTGTGATGGTGAGCCAACAAATAATGGCGTAAGAAATGGGATTTTGCGTCGATTTGAATTGCATTTGAATAGACCGCTGCATTGGTTTGTGTGCATGCTGCACTTTAACGAGCTGCCATTTCGTCATTTGTTTGACACTTTGGAAAGATCATCGACCACTGGACCACGAACAACAACTGGAACGTTGGGCAAACAAATTGAAACTTGTGAAAATCTTCCGGTATGTATCATTTGTCATTTTTCTCATCGATTTTTTCCATTATTAAATGGTAAAATTTAATTCATCTCATTTTTTTTTTTTCAGCTTGTAGATGAATTCGAGATAATCGTGCTAGAGAACATGCCACCTGATTTAGATCCATTTGAATTATCCACCGATTCAAAGTACTTATACAAAATGGCCAATGCAATTTCGAATGGTGTTGTTCCTGCGGATTTATCTCACAATAAACCAGGACCAATAGCACATTCACGTTGGCTCACCAAGGCGAATAGATTGTTGCGGTTGTATGTGTCAACTGAAAATCTATCAAGGAATTTGAAAATTTTGGCAACATACATAATGAAAGTGTATGTGCCGATGTACTTCAACATCAAGTACTATAATTCGGTGGTCTTCGGTAGTGTATTATTTTACAAATTCATTCGTTGGACACAATATTTGGATACAAATCTACGCGGAGTTGTGAATAATGTCATTAAAAACAATTCATATTACGCACATTCCGAAAATATTTTGTTAGCGATGTTATTTGATGATAAAAAAGAGACACGAAAAATCGCAATCAAGAAAATTTTACACTACCGAAGAAATCTGTACGACCCGGCACATCTTAGAGTTTATCAAAAACCTTTGATAAACTTCAATTGTACAGATTATACGAATATGATTGATTTAAATAGAGATGATGTCTTATTCGAACCACCGTTTACGTATAGCATTCCGTATGATCATTTGGAACAATATTTAGAATGCGATGATCCACCATTGCCTGATCCAAGAATTCCGGTACACATACAAGCAACGGAAAGACATGTTCAATTGCTGGCTAGCGTTTCTAAACGTGTTTTAGAAAAGAGTCGACACAGTGTTATGGCAGTTACATCAGAAAGCCGTGCAAAATACCCCCGACTTGAAAGCAAAAAAGACTTTCAAAAATAAGTTATTTCGCTTTTCTTCCACTAAATTCATTTTTTTTTTTATTTTTTACACATGTTCTTATTTTTTAAGTTGAATTTTTGTTGAAAAAAATAAAATAAAGATCAATTTTACCGAAAAACTTGTAATTTTTCTCGGAAAATAGACGAAAAATAGTTAAAATATGCATGAAACGCCCTCTGGCGGTAGTTATAGGTAAAAATAAAGATCAGAAATGAATTTCTCGACCCCAAAAACCCCCCATATACACATAAAAAAGATAATATAACGATGAATAAAAAAACGAATTTTGAATCAAAATGATGTTATAGGGAAAAAATCTTTTTTTGAAAAGTGGGAGACTCGAAAATC